>CM054179.1:68772390-69119890 GCA_028829895.1 Sinotaia quadrata
AAAGTGTTTGTGGAACTGAGAAGAGTGCCAGTAATGTACCTGTAAAGTAACAAGAAATTTCCAAATTGGCTGTCATGAGGCAAATAAATTTAATCACAGTAACTACCAATATAGCAAATATTTCGTAGAAAGTAAAACAAAGAAGGAAAGGAACACTCAGATAAAGAGAGAGCCAAACATCTGAGTTAAAGACAAAGAAATAAAGACAAACAGCAATGAGACCGAGGCTGAGAAAAACAGGCACACATGGACACAGAGAGTAGGAGAGATACCGGACAGAAACACAGAGAGAATGAGAAGAAAGTAAGAGACTGAGAATAGTGAGAGATTGAGAAGAGAGAGAGAGGTTGAGAAGAAGAGATGCAGACGGACAGACAAAACAGAAAGAAAAAATCAACACGACGGCGCTCTGCTACCTCCTTGGTAAAACCATAGTTCCAAAAAGAAGCTATTTTCTATTTATAGAGTGCAAACTGTACACAGAATGAGCATTAGCTGGTGCTGAAATGATGCATTCTTGAAAAGAGAAGATTAGAAAAACTATCAAGTTACAGAGTTAGACATATATTGTTAAGGAAAGATTATCAGCAGTGTGTGTGAGAGCGTGTGTGTTTGTGGGTGGGTGGGGGGAGAGTATGTTAAAACCAATTCTACGCGTTACTGATTATCAATAATAAAGAAGTGATCACGTGTTTTAATGAGATAAATTTCACCGTGATCGTTGTGTTTATTTGTAGGTGTATCTGGTGTACAGAATTATCTTGCTCTTCAAGTCGCTGGCCATTCACCAAACAATCATTGCCCACGGAACTGACTGCCTCCAGTCGCCCCACTTTCGTCCGAGACTTCAGATGAAACACACCATTTCTGGTTTAGAGTGTAAGCACTTCATTACGGGTTTTGAGTGTAAGCACTCAATCACCGATTTTGAGTGTAAGCACTCCTTTATTAGGTTTGAGTGTAAGCACTCCATTTTGTCAGGTCATAACCCATGAAGCACTCCATTTTGTCAGGTCATAACCCATGAAGCACTCACAATTTCAAGAGATACGTATTCACCCACGCACGTAAGATTTAGATTCCTGAACATATACTAATTTTAACATCGAGGTACGTATTCCCTCAAATCTACTACAATTTTTTCAATCAGAGTTGTATTCCCTCAAATCTAGCACATTGAAATCTAATCTTTCAATCAGAACTGTACTCCCTCAAATCTAGCACAGTTAACATCCAATATTTCAATCAGAATTGTATTCCCTCAAATCTAGCACATTTAACATCCAATATTTCAATCAGAATTGTATTCCCTCAAATCTAGCACATTTAACATCCAATATTTCAATCAGAATTGCATTCCCTCAAATCTAGCACAATTCATTCAATCAGAATTGTATTCCCTCAAATCTAGTTCAAGGTTTTCAGAGTTGTAATCCCTCAAATGGATCACACTGAACATCTAGACTTTCAGAGCTCTATTCCCTCAAATCTAGTACACGTCATTCAATCAAAGCTCTATTCCCTCAAATCTAGTACACGTCATTCAATCAAAGCTCTATTCCCTCAAATCTAGTACAAGTCATTTCATCAGAGTTCTATTCCCTCAAATTTAGCACATTGATCATCAAAACAGCATTCTCTCAGACCTAGCACATTTAAAATCGAATCTTTCAATCAGAACTGTAATCACTCAAAGTTAGCACGAGTCATTCAATCAGAATGGTATTCCCTCAAATCTAGCACACTGATCACCTAGTCATTCCATCAGAAATTGCATTCACTAAAATGTAACACTTTCAACATTTAGTTATGTTTAGGAAGTTGTTGTATTCGCTTAATAAAGACCTATGCAGCTGTTATACTTTGTAATTCCACCAGCCGTTGTATTTTCTCATATTGAGCGAATTCATTCATTAATATGATTATTTCATATTATTTTTTTCGATGTATTTCTTCATTAAATTTATTCACAACCTAAAGCTAGTAACTCTATCGGCAGCTTTACTCGTTCCATACACACAACCAGCTATACTCGTTCTTTACTCGTTCAGAAAACATCGCCAGTTATAATTAAATCGTTCATTACTCGTTCAGTAATATAATCACTAGCTGTATTCGCTCATTAATGACACATAAACAACTATAGCTAGCCATTCTATCAGCAAATGTATTTGCTCAGTAATGACATATCAATATATATAGCTAGTCATTCTGCCAGCAACTGTGTTTGTTCAGTAATGACACATCAACGCCTATAGTTAGTCATTCTGCCAGTAAGTGTGTTTGCTCAGTAGTGACACATCAACACCTATAGCTAGTCATTCTGTCAGCAAATGCGTCCGCTCAGTAATGTCTTCAATCAGTAAGTGTATCCGCACAGTAATGACACATCAACAGCCATAGCTAGTCATCATATTAGCAACCGTGTCCGTTCAGTAATGACACATCAGAAACTGTAGCTAGTTATTCTGTCACCAGTTGTACTGGCTGAATAATGACACATTCCAGTCCAAATGTTCGTAATGTTCCTCTGCCACGAACATGCGTTATAAGGATCTGGAATCTCAGTGTCTTGTATCAAGTGTCACGAATCTGCTGATGTTCATTTACACTGAGATAATCGATCACACTTATCGTCATAAATCATGACGCACAAGTATTTACGACAACGAGACGAGCAGCAGTACGACATAATACCTCTTTACGTCTGGCCAGTAGCATTCGTACTGTGATCACTGACGAATTCACATCTAAAGTATACCTTTTCACTGACTTAAAAGAAAACTGTCGATTATTAGTCATGCGGTAAGGGCAGGGAGGTGAGGTGGTGGCGGCGGAGAACTGTACACTGGTCGGTTAGACTTTCCTAACAGCGGTGGTGGTTATTGATACTTTTAACTCAAATTACTCATCGAGTCTGTTTAAGCAAGTTTGCGGTGTCTTTGGGAGAAGTCTACTGTTGACAAAATTGTCGCATGATATTTGAAGTGATTGCATTCGTACAATTAGCTCTGTTGTCTTACACGTGAAGACCAAAGCCACCCACAAACAGCCATGCAAAGTATCAACTCTGTATAAACTATCTGTAGCGATTCAACACTTTGCCTATGTACAGAAAGTGCTGTAAAATAAGAATCAATACAAGACTTTTACAATTACATTAACGAATACACGGTTACACTACAGTACACTCTACAGAGCAAACATCACGGTAAACTTTATTAAGAACGTAATAACAAAACTTTAAATTTCGCAAGTTTTGTTGTCACAAATCGGTGCAGCCTAACCATAATCTGTTGTCTACTAGTTTTGTTCACTAATTAGTAATAGATCTTCAAGTGTGCATTATGAGTGATTCTTTAACTAACCTAGAATGTATTCAGTACTTAGTTCATGATTGGTGACTCCTAGACTGTATTTAGTTTTTAGTTCATAATTGATGACTCCTAGATATATTCAGTACTTATTTTGTGATTGGTTACTCCTAGAATGTATTCAGTACTTAGTTCATGATTGGTTACTCCTAGATATATTCAGATTTTAGTTTGTGCGACAGATTAAATTTGCCCCTTCCTATTTTAAATTTAAATTGTTATATAAATTACTAAACTGTCAGAGTTGCCCGACCTTGGGCACTCGTTACAGTGTTATTTTTGATAGTGTCTGAGTTAAAGTAAACAGCTCGAGGCAAGAATATTCTAGATTGTTGATATAATGCAACCTAAGTGAATAGTTTTCTATTATCCAATGATTATTATTTATGAGAACGAGACTAGCTAAGTGTCTGAGTTTAAGGAGTTCACTTGCTGTAGAAAATTCTGTTCTCTAATCACTTTTGAATTCAGAGTGGAAGGAAGAAGTCCAGCTTTGAAAGGCAGTTTTTAGCTTTATAGTGAGTAAAACTGACTGGTTGAGAGAGAATGGACTTAGAAACATTTCATGCATTATCGTTATTAATATGTTATACTTCTCATGAGCTGAACTATGTGAAGTGATTTTTATTACTACAAGTGTTGAACTAACTGTTCACATGTAGTTTGCTAAGAAAAATGTGACATTGTTTGATATGATTTACTTCTTGTGCCACATTTGTGGATTGGGCTAATGAAAACCATTGCAGGAAATTCTAAATTGAGAATGGAGTGTGAGTTGGAGTGGAGTTATATTGTAATGAACAGGAATCTTAGGTTTGCTTCTTAATTATATTTTACAGGGAGCAAGTGGCCTTTTGAGTTTCCCCTTTTGATTCTTGAGTGTTGAGTTTCAAGTGTCAAGCATACAGTTACCTCCATGTGTTCACCAGTTATAAACTTGAATGACTGAGAAGATGCAGGGAATATCTGTTGCAGTGTGTATAAGCATAAGGGAGTATGCTATGCAGTTTGATGTATCAAAGCAAAGGATGCTAAGTACATGAGTAAAGCAAAGTTACAAGAATCATTGTGTTCTGCTTGAAGGAACTGACATGTTGAGGAGAGTGCTGAGGTTTGTTGGAGAATATAGTAGTGCATCAGTGTTTTTCTACCTGTGTGGGCGAAGGCACGTGTTGACATGGACATTGTGACATTGTTGTAAAAAAAAAGACTGTTGAAGCAAAGCTTAATCCAGATCATGTAAAAGAGTTCAATAATCTACCTCTAATAACTCCATTTCTATTCTCTCATAGGACTAACATGTGATTTGTAATGACTTAATTGTTTAATTGTAATTATATTATATATATATTAGAGAGAGAGAGAGAGAGAGAGAGAGAGAGAGAGAGAGAGAGAGAGAGAGAGAGAGAGAGAGAGACTGTGTAAATATATTATCCAAATGTGAGTTCATGGAATATTGATATCAAGTAATCTATTTCATTGTAATTGTCATATTTATATTTGATTGTTCATTTAATAAATTGACTTTCTTATACACATTGATAATCTTATGTCGGAGAAGAAAGTGGGTGGATAGGGCTCGCTAAATATAAAGTCAGATTTGTCTTCTCCTTTAGTAAGACGTTCTCCGCCTATGGAAAGATCGTGTGACTGTAAATTTTGTTTTAATTTGTGGAATAGAGAAAACGTTTACAGTGCCAAAATATCTGCCAAGTGAGAGAGACGAGTGGTATCTGCTGAAGGATTGTTAATAAAATAAATTAATATTCTCATCACTTGTAATTAGTTATGAAAGGTTAATTAATAATAATAATTTTCATTAACTAAGTGGCATGCCCATCACAGTTTGTGATTGGTGACTCCTAGATGTATTCAATACTTAGTTTGTGATTGGTGACTCCTAGATGTATTCAGTACTTAGTTTGTGATTGGTAACTCATAGATGTATTCAGTACTTAGTTTGTGATTGGTTAGTCATAGATGTATTCAGTACTTAGTTTGTGATTGGTAACTCATAGATGTATTCAGTACTTAGTTTGTGATTGGTTAGTCATAGATGTATTCAGTACTTAGTTTGTGATTGGTAACTCATAGATGTATTCAGTACTTAGTTTGTGATTCTTTACTCCTAGAAAGTATTCAGTACTTAGTTTATTGTTGGTTACTCCTAGAAAGTATTCAGTACTTAGTTTATTGTTGGTTACTCCTAGAAAGTATTCAGTACTTAGTTTATGGTTGGTTACGCCTAGAATATATTCAGTCCTTTGTAGTTGGTTACTCTAGAATATATTCAGTCCTTTGTAGTTGGTTACTCTAGAATATATTCAGTTCTTTGTAGTTGGTTACTCTAGCAGCGTCTTTCATTGTGCGCCTCAAATTGTTCTCCATGCATGCTATGAAACAATTCATGTAGACTGTTTGTCACACTTCAGTGGCGAACAAACGCCTGGCATATTATAGGTCCGCATATCAGTAGTTTACGCTGGCTAAATCTAACCAAAAATCTTCTTGGATCTGTAGTCAGGTATCATATCAGGACAATGACCTGTTGTAGTAGTGATCTCCATGTCAAACGCCCATTTGCTTTAGTTGAATGTGCTAAGTAGGTGAGAGTTTGATGTTATGTCTGAATGACAAAATGCTTGCCATTTCTGGACAGCCCAGACATTTCTGATATAATCTTTCTCTAAAGTCACAAAATTTTGTTCATCTGCATTTAACGTATGGCCGGAGTAAGCTGCTACATCAATATGGCGCCTAGCTCTGTATTACTCGCATCAGTTTGGAGTACAAATTCTTTATCAAAATTTGGTACGATAAGGACAGGAACTAGTGACAAACAGTCTTTTAAACTGGTAAAACTGGTTTCACACTCCTCACTCCAGATCAATATCTCTAGACTGTCTATACTAATCAAATCAATGATAGCAGGGAATTTGGGGATGAGTTTCTAATAATAACTGGCCAATCCCAATATCAAAGTGATTAGAATATAAAACTTCAACAAAAAATAAAAAACTTTCAGTCCATCCCCATTGGATGAATTTGTTATAATCAAGTGTGAGACTATTAGTCAGAAAAGCTACTCATCAGTTGGAAATGGTTTGGATTGCTTCAGCAAGTTCTAGCATATTCTCCAACTGAGTTGTTTACTCCAACTTTGACAAACTTATCATCACAAGCAATGCCCAAGGTCGGGTCATGTTAACATTGCCAACATATATATAATTAGTACGATTAGAAATAGGGATAGGCAAATTTCTTCCTCAGCTTTATATTTTGCTGGTGATGGTGGTCGTATTAAAATGCTATGTTTAGTACAATTTTTATATAAAGGAATTTCTTAGTTAATTAGATCGACATAGAACAAAGCAAAACAAAAAATAAATTTTAAATAAGGAAACACACAAAAATGCTAGATCAGAATTTCTGGACTCCATTCCATCCCTTAGACACAAAATATCACAATGTCCCCCACCCACCCACCCCAACTCTCTGCGTGACGTACTTTATAAACAGCCCCTAATGCCAAACCAAAAGTTAGAAATTAACTCGATTACGAGTGGGCGTGGCATGGTTTGAGCTCGAGCTTTATTGAGCATGGCTGTACATTCTCGAGGTTGTGTGCTGAGGTCAAGGTGAAAGAATGCACACATCTTGCTTACTGTATTTATTTTGTTAGTTTGTTAGTTTGGTTTCGTGTATTCCAAGTATGCATGTGTTCTAAAAGACTATTTTAGAAAAAATCTTATACAGAAAGACGTGCATATTTCAAATGATAGCCATTGAATTTTTTAGATTTTCTTCACTTACTCCCCTTCCAAATGTCTATCCCTTTTTCACTCTTTAAATTGCAACTTGATTAACGACACTTTTTTTATACTTGTTCTGCCTAAGGGAAAAAGTTGAATCTATATTTAAAATGTTAATTTGTTCGTGGTGTTTGAGAAGAAAAACAATAACTCTGGCGATAATTAACAAACGCTGGGGAGTGTCGATGTACATGCTGAACACAACTACTGACTTGAAAGCTACCGTCTTTGCAGCATTATCGACTAAAGACAACGTTGATTCTAAGGAGAACAAAACTGACGACTTTAAACCAGTGTGCTTTGTTCCGAAGCTTTAAGTCGATGGCAGACGAACAAATTAGAGACATTTCTTTAGTGGACATTTTGAAGATGGAAAACGCTTTACTGGTCTTTCCTAACGAGAAGCAGCTATACATATAAACGCGTGCGTTTGTGTGTGTGTGTGTGTGTGTGTGTGTGTGTGTGTGTGTGTGTGTGTGTGTGTGTGTGTGTGCCAATGTTTGTGATATGCATATGTGCATGGGTCAGAGAAAGAGAGAATCAGTGATAAAGCAGTTAGACAAAAATAATTGTATTTATGTTTGCACCTGTGTGTGTGAGCCTAATAAACAGAATTTTAAAAATGTCAACATGTGTGTTTGTGTACATATATTTAAAAATATTAATGTTTATGCGTGCACGCCTAGAAATATCTGTATGCGTGAATATTTAAAAATATCTATACTTATATGTGAATCTATACAATACTTTCTGCTTACATGTACCTCTATATATACAAAAATATGTGTTGTCTGCACGCATGTGTATAAAAATATTTGTTTTGTCTGCCTTCTTGCATAAAATTATTTGTTGTTTCTATATTATATATAAAAATATTTGGTGTGTCTAAATTCTTGCATAAAAATATTTGTTGTGTCTGCATGTATGTATCAAAATATTTATTTTGTTTGCATGTACATGTATGTACAAAAAATATCTTTGTTTACATGTACAAGATTTTGTGTTAAGTATGTATTATAAAAATATTTAAAATAATTGTGTGCGTTTGTAAAATATTTTTTATGTTTGCCTGGTTGTATTTACATGTGTGTCTGTGTGCGTGTGCTGCATGAGCAAAATATTTTAAATTAATATTCGCACGCATATTCTAAGGCCATTAGTGAAGTCGAGAACAAATTAAGCTTTAAAACAGTTACTTACGTTTCTCGCATTGTTACAACATGATATCATCATTATCAATTACTATTGCGTACTTCCCATTTGATATCTTTCATTTACGTCTCTCGCATTGTTACAACATAATATCATCATTATCAATTACTATTGCGTACTTCCCATTTGATATCTTTCATTTACATCTCTCGCATTGTTACAACATAATATCATCATTATCAATTACTAAATATTAGTTCCTTCATCCAAATCAACAGCATTAATAATAATGCAAATGTCATGGGCAGTAGTAGTGATTTCTAGTCTGAATGACGTCTCTGTTGGTTAAGTGATCAGATCTATTGGTTTCCAATCCATCGCGGAATCTGGAAAGCCCCTTGGCTCTTTCCCTTGAGATCAGCTGTCAGGTGTGGAGCTAGTTCGATTGAGATTCCCTGCAGTTTGGTCGGATAACATTCCGTTGCGGGAGTGGTTTTCTAAGTCCCTGATTACCATAGTTACCATTTCTGCTTTCACTCTCTAGTCTCTGGATTTCTTGCCTGAGCCTCAGTTTGCTGAGCTATCCTGTTTTTCACTTCACCCTTTTTCTCGTCATGTCTTATTTCTCTCTTTCCCTCTCTGTTTCTCCCAATTTATCTCTCTCTCTCACTGTGTGTGTCTTTCTGTTCCTCTGTTTTTCCTAATCTCTCTCTCTCCTCTCTCTCACTCTCTTTCTCTCTCTCTCACTGTGTATGTCTTTCTATCCCTCTCTGTTTCTCTCACTGTGGGTGTGTTTTTCTCTCACTCTCTCCTTCTGTCTCTTTCTTTTTATCTTTACTTTATGCTCTCTCACTTTTCTTTCTCTTCTTATTTCTCTCTTTCTCTCTTTTTTTCTGTCTCTTTCATTTCTGTTCTGTTCTGTTGGTTCTTTCTTTCTTTCTTTCTCTTTCTTTCTTTCGTTCTTTCTTTCGCTCTTTCGCTCTTTCTTTTTATTATATTTGATACTAAACATTTAAAAAGTACGATTTACTAACATATAAACCAATAACACGGGAGTTGACGATTGCAAGTCGCTAAGTCCCACTCAGTCCCAGACAGCTACCACTTAATGTCTCTTTTACCCCTGTCAACAATGTGAGTTTTGGAGAACGAATTTCATCCACGCTCTTCAATCCACCTCCACTGGTCACCAACGTTTGCTTTCACCCAATTAACTAGTCAAGTTTTAATACTAGTCACTAGATGACAAGAAATGGAACACGGTTAACCGTTGAATGAAATACTAGTCACTAGCTAACAAGGGATAGGATTCAATTAATTGTTGAAAGAAATACTAGTCACTAACTGACAAGAATGAAATGCGATGAACTGTTGAAGGATAAACTACTAAAGAAAAAAAAAGACAAACAGAAATTAGGTACACAATTTCTTTTGGAAATAAAATTGAATAAACAATTCCATTAATAAAAAATTCTGATTTAATTTGACTTTCTATTATTGTTTACTTCTTTTGTTCATTTTATTTTTTTCCCTGAGAAATTGGGCCAAGGCTCAAAATAGTTTTCTACGTATGAAGTTCATGCTTGCAATTAGGATATTATGGGGATACTTTGAGGATTTTTTAATTTTGTTTGCGATCATGTTTATTTATTCGACAGGTATAGTTTTATTGAGTTTTCGAGGAAATAGTTCACTTTTATCCCTTTTACGACGGACTGATATAGCTGATGCGATGTAACTGGTTTTCTTCAATTTTTAATAATTTAAAGGATAAAAGAGACACAGTTTCAGTTTAAATAAAAAAGACAAAGGAAGAAATATACTATCACTATGGACGCTACATCACCAATATCGACAGTGAATAAGAACACAGGTCAAAAGTTCAAATTAACAATTAATGGAAATAAAGCAAAACTGTCAGTTCGGATATCAATATAGCATAAGACGTCATCACAATTAAGTAATTAAAGAATATAATACACTCTAGTATGTTCTTAAGTTATATGTACTGTCTTAAGTTATATGTGAAGTACTGTATTATACCACTCTGTTATGTGTAGTACTAAATTATAGCCCTATATATGTGCTCTATGTAAAGTACTATTTCTGCTCTATGTAATACTGTATTATAGCCCTCTATTTGTGCTCTATGTAACACTGTATATTAGCCCACTATTTCTGCTCTATGTAATACTGTATTATAACCTTCTATATGTGCTCTATGTAATACTGTATTATAGCCCTCTATTTGTGCTCTATGTAATACTGTATTATAACCCACTATTTGTGCTCTATGTAATACTGTATTATAACCCTCTATTTGTGCTCTATGTAATACTGTATTATAGCCCTCTACTATGTTCTATGAAAAGTACATGTATTGTATTAAAATAATCTATTCTGATATATATGTATAATAGCCCTATATTATGCTCTTGTATATTATATCTCTCTATTATGGTTTATGTAAAGTACTGTATTAGCCCTCTTTTTGTGCTATATGTAGTGTACTGTATTAGCCCTCTATTTGTGATATATGTAGAGTACTGTATTATATCCCTCTGTTATGGTCTATGTATAGTACTGTATTATTGCCATTTATGTTCTCTATATAGTACTGTATTGTTGCCCTTTATGTTCTCTATATATAGTACTGTATTATATCCCTCTATTATACTCTTTGTAAAGTATTGTATTATAGTCCTCTATTCTACTCTTTATATAGTACTGTATTATATCCCTCTTTTATGGTTCTATGCATATTACTCTATTCGTATGTGTAATGTGTACTTTAAATGCATGTTGCCGTACACATTGAACTGAAATGAATGTATGGCAAGAACTGAGTTTCGTGCTGTTAACAGTAGTCCCACAAGTGCTATTCATCAATCGAAGGATTCTGGGGAGTGTAACATCAGACATCTATGTTTCAGAAGACTTATAGCGCACGTTCACAAAAACATGAAGGCAAATAAATTACATTCTAGGAAAGTCAAGTAGTTATTTTGAAAAATAAGGCAAATAAATTACATTCTCAGGAGGTCACGTAGTTATTTTGAAAAATAAGGATGGTGATGGTTATGATGGTGGGTAGGATGGAGGTTGTGGTACCATCCTTGTCAACCTAGATCTTTCATTGAAGCAAGTCCAGACTGTAGACTGAAAAATGGTCCTTGACATTATTTGCAGCCTTTTCATCTCCACTGCCACATTCTCTGTTAATTACACCAGTCATTTTTTTTTTAAATCTTTCCTCTGGAAATCATTATGTAAACTATCCTCGAGAAAACATAATCCATCAGTCAGTCAATGACGGACTTGCACCACATCAAGAGTAAAGAAGAAGTGTAATGACAATGAATGTAGTGAGGCAGTAGTGTAGTGACCCAGAATGTGCTAAGGCTGTAGTGTAGTGAAGAAGAATGTAATGAAACTGTAGTGCAATGACACAGAATGTAGTGTGACTGTATTGTAATGATATAGAATATAGTGTGAATGTGGTGTAATGACACATAATGTAGTGAGACTGTAGTATAATGACGCAGAATGTAGTAAGACTGCAGTGTAATGACTGAGAATGTAGTGAGGCTGTATTGAAATGACGCAGAATATAGTGTGACTATTTTATCATGACAGAATGTAGTGAGACTGTAGTGTTATGACGCGGAATGTTGTGAGACTAGTGTAATGATACAGAATGAAGGGTTCTGATGCAGTGTCTTGATAAAAATAATGTGTAGTAATAGTGAGCTGATTGATCTCTAATGTAGAGATCCTAGTGTTGTAACATAGATTGTACTGTGTTAAAACGGAATGTAGTGATCTGATACAAAATATAGTGTGCTGATACATAGTGTACTGAAACTGTAGAGTGCTGATTCTTAAAGTAATGAGACTGTAGATTGTTGGTACATAATGTAGTGAGACTCTAGATACATAATGTAGTAAGACTTGCAGAATACTGATAGTGTTGACACTTAATGCGGTGAGACTAGAGTGATGATACATAATGTAGTGAGACTGTAGAGTGCTGATACAGAAAGATGTGAGACTATAGTATGCAGATACAGAATGAGGTGAGACTGTAATTTGCTGGTAAAAAATGAGGTAAGTCGTAGTGAGGTGAGACTGTAGTGTGCTATTACAGAAATGAGAGCATGCGTAAATGAACCACCAAAGTTATAAGCATGCTAATAAAGAGTACAGTGTGCCTAAGGGAGAAAACAGTCATAAACGTATTTCTTTTATAGTTTATTTAAATGATGACGTCACTCAGGCGTTAACAGTCTGTTGAGGGGAAGAAGTGAGCCGCCACTTCTAGTAGACACCTGCTTCATCAAACGTCGTAAAAATTATTTGTATCCATTATCTCTTAATACCAGAGTAAAATCTAATTGTTCAGTTTCATGACAAATTTAAATCAAGTTCCTTATAACATTTTATATAATTTCAGTTGAAGAAGTTGACCAAACTATTTCGATAAAAAAGAACATTCATTCAATTATTTTTAAAATGCCAAAATGAATGTACTGTAATGTTAATGTTATAATGAATGTTATAATGGCGAAATCCACCGAGAGAAGATCACCAATGTAGAACAAAACAGCACTACTAACAATCTTAACAGCTATAACAATGTTCAGGGTGTGTGTGTGTGTGTGTGTGTGTGTGTGTGTGTGTGTGTGTGTGTGTGTGTGTGTGTGTGTGTGTGTGTGTGTGTTACATTTATTTATTTCCTGCCTGAGCGTGCGTAAAGGTTTTATCCTTTGACGTTATCGCCTTTGGTGGCGCTCAGGTAGGGCTTCGCTCCCCTCGGTTGACTCCGGGGGGTGGGTGAGGGGAGGAGGCGGCTGTCGGCTGTTGTGGTGTTGGTTACTACTTATATATATATGTGGGTGGTGGTGGCTGGGTGTAAATATATGTATAGTATAAATATTTGTATGAGAGTGTGTTTGTGCGGGTGCATGTGTGTGCATATATAATGACAATCACTAAACGTAAATTGATTTTCTTCTGATTTAACTTTCGAAAATCCGTAAAATCTCTAGGCTCTATCTAATAATGTTGACTTTTGTTTACTTATTACTTAATACTAGCATGTCAGTTTAAAAAGTGACAACACTCTGAACATTTTGAACAGTGGGTTTAATTCCTCGGTGGGCGTAGTGGCTAAATATAAAACAAAAACCTACAGTATAATTAACTTGCACCTTAGTTTCGCCATGGAGTGGACACAGGCAAGTGCGTGTTTCCATACTCTAACCATAGAACTGACACACTCAAATAGATTTTAATATTTCCAATGGAATCTGACACACTCAAATAGATTTTAATATTTCCTATGGAATCTGACACGCTCAACATGGACCTGATATTCAGAAGATGCAGTGAATTTCAAAACAACACGCTCACTATGTTTTTCAGAACTCTAATTACCTATTAAAATCTATCTAAAAGCATGTTTAAGTATAATCTACCTACTAAAATCTATCTAAAAAGCATATTGTATTCTAATTTACCTACTAAAATCTATCTAAACGGCAGTTCAATTCTAATTTACTTACTAAAATCAATCTAAAAAGCAGATTGTACTCTAGAAAACTCGGCTTGCCATTAACAATTTCAGTTTTTAAAAATTAGTTTTAATATTTAAGCTTTAAAAAAAAATCCAACTCTAAAGTCATGCATCAACATTATCTTAAAGTGTCAATTCCAGTGTGGGAAAGCACAGTCTCGCACAAATTATCACACCTGCAATGTCAATGCCATTGTGACAATACGAACAGGTGCATGTAAATGTATTCAGTCAACTAATTCGCCACATCTAGCAGTCGTGGTTTTGAAAGCTGCTCTAAGGCCACACAACACAACACTGATATTCAGACTCTCTATGACAATTCACTGTATGGTTATTAATAATTCAACTATGGTACAGGAAAGCACTGAAACAAAATGCATTTAGTAAATCACATTAGTGTAATCTAGCCAGCACGGTCTTTTAATAATTCAGTTCAAACAGAGCAAACATCTGTCTCAAATAGCAACACTCTAGAAAAATTTAACAACACATAGACGAGGCCTCTTTTACTCCACATAGAATAGAAAATGTCATTTCTCTGTTCGCGAGGCCTCTTTCATTCCACATAGAATAGAAAATGTCATTTCTCTGTATGCGAGGCCTAGAGGTAGTAATTACTATTCAAAAATTTTGACGATATAACTTAATCTAACACCAAGACTAGGCCTGCAGAAAATAGCAAATATTTTATACTAACATTGTTATAATATAGGTAAATCTATTCAACTTACATCTTATTATGAATCTAACCAACCTAGATCTTGTTGTGAATCTAGTCAACCTTGATCTTGTTGTGAATCTAGTCAATATAGATCTTGTTGTGGATCTAGTCAACCTAGATCTTGTTGTCAATCTAGTCAATATATATCCTGTTGTGAATCTAGTCAACCTAGATCTTGTTGTGAATCTAGTCAACCTAGATCTTGTTGTGAATCTAGTCAACCTAGATCTTGTTGTGAATCTAGTCAACCTAGATCTTGTTGTGAATCTAGTCAACCTAGATCATATTTCTCTTATCGTCGGCTATATATTGGCAAATAGATAGATAGATAGATAGATAGATAGATAGATAGATAGATAGATAGATAGATAGATAGATAGATAGATAGATAGATAGATAGATAGATAGATAGATAGATAGATAGATGAGTGTAACGTTGCTCTTGTCTTCTACTTTAACTTTCAAAAACCTGTAGGAACAGTAAAAAGTGTTGAATCAGGTTTATAAAGAAAGAAATACACTTGTAGATATATATTATTTCGTCAGTGAGACGCTGTCATCGATAAAGTATTGGTTAAAAATTTACCATAACTACCTTGCACGTTTGATGAATTAGTCCAGTGTAGTGTTCACAATGTTTTCTGACGCATTCACCATGGGATCGACACACTTACCATGTAAATTCATGCTCCAGTGAAAATCTCACACTCACCACAGAAATGACACACTCAACTGCATGTTGTACATCAAAGAACAGAAGTGAGCATACAATTTACTTATTAAAATTGCGATTTCATTTTTACAAATGATTATTTATTATTTATTTCTTTATCAATTCACGCTTAATCAGCATTCTTAAGAATGTGTCAACAACCCTACTGGGGGGGGGGGGGAGTACTGTGTCACAAACTGTGACACTTAAAAGTACTGTGTCACACAAACTGCGACATCTGAATGTACTGTCACACAAAAAGTACTGTGTCACACAAACTGTCACATCTGAAAGTACTGTCACACAAACTGCGACACCTGAAAGTACTGTGTCACACAAACTGTGACATCTGAAAGTACTGTCACACAAACTGCGACATCTGAAAGTGCTGTCACACAAACTGTGACACCTGAAAGTAGTGTCACACAAACTGCGACACCTGAAAGTACTGTCACACAAACTGTGACACCTGAAAATACTGTCACACAAACTGTGACACCAGAAAGTACTGTGTCACACAAACTGCGACATCTGAAAGTACTGTCACAAACTGTGACCTGAAAGCACTGTGACACCTGCAATATCATTATCTAGTGATAGACAAGCGATATTTATTTTAAGCCTATGAAAACAAACAGATGTTAATGTTAGTGTTATGGAAACATAACAGATGTCCATTCTAACTCAAAAAACAAAACGTTAGCGCAAATCGAACCTAAGAAAAGGCTGGGTTTGCGCGGAGCGACACAATAAGATGTGTCACTGCTTTAGAATATCGGGATTTATGGAAGTCGACTCGGAGCCATAGACATAGGCAAACCAGGAAACACTAGCTCACTCGACTGACAGAGACAAACCAGGAAACGCTCTCACGAGTGACATCTGCTCGATTCAGAACAGCCCAGTGAGCTGGAACAGACCGCTGTCCAAGGCAGATAACTCTGAGTACACAGCGAGTGAAGTGGGAATATTTGATTTGTCAACCACAGCACTTCTTTTCACTTACAAATACGGTTACATTCAAAGTTAAATTTATATTAACATTACTTTGCAAAAGCGATAGTAAACAAACAGTAATATCCGTTAAAATGTATAAGTGTTTGCAAGAGTGTGTAGAGATGCTTGTGTGTGTGTGTGTGTTTTATAACATGTACAGAAGCATACAATACTAAACACATGCAATAATACATAATAAGAAAGAAACACAACTCGTACATGTTTACAGATACAAACTAGAACACACGTAAAGTGATCTAGACATGAAAAGTAAAATTTAGTAAAGGACACAAAACGTACATGTTTACAGATACAAACTAAAACACACGTAAAGTGATCTAGACATGAAATGGAAAATTTAATAATTGACACAAAACACAATGAAAGTAGAGAATAGTGATGGTGACATATATAATTGTGTGTGTGTGTGTGTGTGTGTGTGTGTGTGTGTGTGTGTGTGTGTGTGTGTGTGTGTGTATTCCTAGAGGTTTTTCAAAGGTTACTGGTGGTGATTATGGCTAATTTCAAAAGTCGTTTCGTTTCATATTATACCGTATCATGTTTTATGAAGTATTGCCTCTATGCTTGACTACAAAGTGTGCCGTGTACCATTTCAGAAAGTACCATAAAGTATCTATTGCAAGAGAGTATCATCATGCCTATCAAAGATAGTATGGAGGAGTAAATTTGCCTATCCATATTTTAAAAATAAATTGTTAAATTGTCCGAGTGGCATGACCTTGGGCACTCCTTATGATGGTAATTTTGTAACTGTCAGAGTTGAAGTAAACACTCGAGTTGAGAATATGCTAGAAAATGCTGATGTAATGTAGTCAACTGGATGAGTAGTTTTATTATCCAATGGTTATGATTTACGAGAACGAGACCAGTCAATGGGCTGAGATCTAAGAGTTTACCTGCTGTAGAGAAATCTATTGTCTGATCACTTGAATTTGGTGTGGCAAAGAATTCCGGGCTTGAAAGGTGGCCATTAGCTTGATGGTGTGTTAAGTGACTGGTTGAGAGAGAATGGACTTAGAAATATTCCATGAATTTTTGCTATTTATTTGTTATAAGTGTGTTTTACGTAGTGATGTGAGTAGACTATTGTTTCTACAAATGTTTGAACTGTGATGCTTATATTGCTACACTTGACATTGTTTTGATATGCTGTATTTATTATGCTGTGTGCATGTATCAGGCTAATAAATACCACTGCAGGAAACTGTAAGTTGAGACTGGAATGTAAGAGTTTGGAGACCCCTGGCTTAGGTCATCATGCCTAATTTTAGTACATATTATGTCTTTCAAATCAAACATCCCATAATCTCGTTTCACTTCTTCAGCAACTAAGATTATAACTATACTGTGTTCTGAGTGTAAACTCTGAACTCATTAATTAGGATTATAACAATAATGTGTTCCAAGTGTAAATTGTGGACACCTTATTAAGTAGGTTTATAACTGAACTGTATTTAAAGTGTAAATCCTGGAGTGATAATTAACTAGGATTAAAACTGTACTGTGTTCTAAGTGTAAATTCTGGATTCATTAAATAGGATTATAATTATACTGATCTCTAAGTGTAAATGTCAGACTCCCTTATTCTCATGCGATTGCTGTTCTCATTTACAATTAGACATAGTAGCATCCTGACTGCTTTGGCCTCTGAGTGATCAAGACACTTCCATTCATTCATCTGCACTCAGAGCAAATCACTCTTTCTTTCCTCATTCAAGTGGTGTTACCAAAGATAGTGCCCACTTTTAACATAGTTATTACAATTAGTACTTTCACTTATCGATATCAAACAATGTTATCGTAGTCAGCGATTGTACTTTAACAGCGTTCTCATCACTAGATTTAAATATACTTAGCAATGTTATCGAACCCAGTGAGTGTACTTATTAGTATCATCATCACATGTTTAAATGTACTTAGCAATGTTATCGAACCCAGTGAGTGTACTTATTAGTATTATCATCACAAGTTTGAAATGTACTTAGTAAAGTTGTCATAGCATTTATAATTAGCAGTGTCGTCATAAACAATGAAACAAGAAAGTTCAAAAACAATTCATAGGCATACAATACAAAATCACTTCGTAAGCAAACAGTATACAAAACATTTTTATTGTATGCCTATGAAGTGTTTTTGTATTGTATGCCTATCAAGTGTTTTTTTTATTGTATGCCTATGAAGTGTTTTTGTATTTTTAGGTAAACGTGACGCTAGTTGTGATAATCACACGTCGGGTAAAATTGCATTGGTATGGCAGTCACATAGCAGTTAGATGTGATATTGGTAGGTAAAATTGCACTGGTATGGCAGTCACATAGCAGTTAGATGTGATATTGGTAGGTAAAATTGCACTGGTATGGCAGTCACATAGCAGTTATATATATAGTGATATTGGTATAGAAGTCACTCGGCAGGTAAAATTGCATTGGTATGGCAGTCACTTAGCAATTGGATGTGATATTGGTATAGTGTCACACGGCAGAGAAAATGAGATCACAGGTAGGTAAGCGTAACGTTCTGTGATTATATAGGAAAATGGATACTGGAAAAGTGGTATTATAATATAATCAAGTGACTGGAGAATGTAGCACTATGATTATAAACAGGGAAAAATAGGGGAAATGTGGTATTATAATCTCATGACTGGAGAATGTAGTACTATGGTCGTACAGGAAAATATGAAAATATGGTATTATAATCACATGACAGAGCGTAGCACTAAGATTATACACTAGGGAAAATAGATGTGATATTATAATCACGTGACAGGAGAAAGTAATACGTTGATTATAAACTAGGGGAAACAGACAGTGGAAATGTGGTATAATCACTTGACAGGAGAACGTGACACTGATATGATTATCATATATATGTGTCTCTCCTATAAACCACATATAATGGAATACTGAACAAAATAATGTGTGTCTCTCTTATAAACCACATATAATGGAATACTGAACAAAATAATGTGTGTCTCTCTTATAAACCACATATAATGGAATACTGAACAAAATAATGTGTGTCTCTATTATTAAAAACTGCTGACAAATATCAGTGATAAGTAATTACAATAAATTACTCCTCTGAAACTCTAAACTTGCAGACCAGATATATCCGTTTTTAACGTTAAGCAGCATTCTATTATCATACATCAGTAGACTTAATCCTTTCACTGCTCAAATGTCATTGCTATTAATAACTGTATGGTCTTAAAGGAAGCTATTTAGCCGATATGTCGACTCTCAGAGCTGCTTTTGTGTTGTGTATACCTATAACTCTGTATTTTCTTATTGCATTGATTTTTACACCATAATTATCTGCATGCAGGAGTGAACAATGTATATTGTTTCTCGCATTTTTTGTATGAAATTCATAACTATCACGTTCAGGGCTCGTAAACTAAATGACACACAGAGTTCGAACATGTTCAGTGCTCGTAAACTGTAAGACACCTACAGCACACAGTTCGAGCATGTTCAGTGTTCGTAAACTGTACGACAACACATTTCAAACATGTTTGCTCGTAAACTGAAAGACACACACATTTCAAACATGTTTGCTCGTAAACTGAAAGACACACACAGTTTGAACGTTCGGTGTTCGTAAACTGAAAGACACAGACGGTTCGAGCATGTTTGCTCGTAAACTGAAAGACAGTTCAAACATGTTTGCGTGTAAACTGAAAGACATTTACAGTTTGAGCACGTTTGCTCGTAAACTGAAAGACATGCATAGTTCGAACATGCTTGCTTGTAAACTGAAAAACACAGACAGTATATGCACGTTTGCTCGTAAACTAAAAGGCACGCACAGTTGGAGCACGTTTGCTCGTAAACTGAAAGACACAGCTCGAACATGTTTGCCTGTAAAGTGAATGGCACAGACAGTTCGAGCTCTTTTGCTCGTATAATGCACAGATAATCCTACCGTCTGTTAGTAAGCTGTAAGTTATTCATAATTATAATGTTGTGTACCTGAAACTTGTACAGATAAGTGATGATGATGTCTTTACAGAGTGTTTATTTTTATAAATGCTTAAAATATTTACATGTAACATCACAATAAAATCTTTAAACAAATTGTTCAGACTACAAAAGAAAACTAAAAATAATATAACAAAACAAACTTACGATTCCAGGTGCAAAATTACAACACAAAACAAATACCCGCAATTCACAAAGAACGAAACAAATAAAATCACACGGTTTTAAACTAGAAAGGCACTTATAGAAGTCATGTTGTTTGCTTGTCAAGCGTTAAAGCAAAAAGAAAATAAATTCACACACACACACACACACACACACACACACACACACACACACACACACACACCTCAAAGCGCCCTATTTGACATGGGTGTCACAAGTTAGATTTCACTCAGAACGAGGCTGACGTGAGTGACATTTGGCTTGGTCACATTGTTTGTAAATATCATTTTCTGGCAGTTCTTTACCAGCGGTAGCTAAGAGAAGGCAGTCTCGCTTGGTTAACCTATAATTTTAATTATCATTCTGACGATAGTTCCATTATTATTATAATAGCCCGGAAAGTCAGGGTAAGGCAAAACTAACAAGGAAGAACACCATACTCATTATATAAATTGCAATACATGTAATATACCTCAAGGAAAATCCTCGTATTGAATGTAGAGAGGGAAGTCCGCGAAAGCCGGAAATTCAACCCCCACCCACCCTTTCCACAAATTAAAACTGATTGATGACGAGTGAACTAAATCTGACCTCCACGGAGACTTTAGAGTGACATCAGTTTGATCAGGTTTAACGTGTTGCCGTTTTTGTATCATTATTAATTTATCGATCCGCCAGCCAGTACGTAGTGTGACTGCCAAGCTGCACAAAGACATCGCAGCAAAATCGATTCAGTTTTAGCTGCAACATTCGTGGCTTATCCGACAACTAAAAATATCGCGCTAGGAAATTTGTCGAAGTCAACGGGATTTTGTTATGTATTTTTAATCTTGATTTCATTGGAAACCAGACTGCGATTAACAAAGGAACACACATCTGGTTTTTCTAAATGTAAAACACACTGCATGATGGTACGAAGTCAACGGGTTTTTGTTATGTATTTTTAATCTTGATTTCATTGGAAACTAGACTGCGATTAACAAAGGAACACACATCTGGTTTTTCTAAATGTAAAACACACTGCATGAAGGTACGAAAGGTCAGGTCACACTGGTCGATACGCATGCGAAATATGAGTGAATGAGTGAGTGAGTAATGGATGGATGGATACTCAACTACTTATGCAGAGCGTATTTACTGTTTCCGCCCAGGTCTTTGCCAACCACCATCAAAGAAACATGCTGATTGACTTTAACCTGTAATGTCTGCCAACATGAATTGACTTTAATCTGCCATCTATCAACCACCAATATACAGGAACATAACTTTAGTCTGCAGTGTCTGTCAACCACACAAACCCCACATTAAATTAACTTTAGTGTGCAATTTTGGCAACAACAAATAAAACACATAAATTAACTTTAGTGTGCAGTGTCTGTCAACCACAAATAAAACACATATATTAGCCCGATACACACACACAACATAATAAATACAGCATTTCAAAACAATATCAAGTGTCTAGCAAACTACATGTGAGCAGCCTAGTTCAAACACTTCTAAAAATAAAAGTCAACCCACACAGTACATCTCTACATAAAACTTGAATATAACATATCAATAGCGAAAATGCATCAAATATTTTTAAGTCCATCCTCTCTCAACCAGTCAGTTAACCATCAAGCTAATGGCTGCCTTTCAAGACAAGACTTCTTCTTTGCCACTTTAAATTCAAGTGATCAGAGAATAAAGTCTTCTACAGCAGGTAAACTTTTTTTTTTATCTGAGCCCATTGGCTGATCTCGTTCTCGTAAATCATAACCATTGGATAATAAAAACTACTCACCCAGTTGAAATGGTTTGCATTACGTCAGCAATTCTAGATTATTCAACTCTGGTGTTAAGTTCAAACTCTGACACTATCAAAAATACCGTCATAAGGAGTGCCCAAGGTCGGGTTACTCTGACAATTTATATAACAATTAAATATTGAAGCACCAATATATGATCATTAACGCAGCACCAATGTAATCACCCTACTTCAGTCACTATATGTATTCTTTCTCCACCTTCCCAACAACTCATCACCTTTAACTCATTCATTCCAAGCAACTTGAGAACGACGCGACAACGCGGTGTAAACGACCTGGCATTAGCAGTAGAGGCCAAAAAACCCCTAATTAATCAGTCGCTCACTCTAAGTAAATATTTCTTCACAAGACCATGTACGTGTCGAGTTGTGCTCATTATTAATATGTTCCTGTGATATATAAGAAATTGGTATTTTACTATTGTTTGCGATTAGTTGTAGACGACTAGGATTTCTTAAAAACTTGAGTTCCCAAATTTGTACACTATGCAGAAACGTCTGCAAACTGACCCGAAATAGTTGATACAGAACTCATTTAAATTACTAAAGCCGGTACCCCATTGCAGGTTTAAGGTTGTTTATTGGGTTGATTTTTTTTTCTTTCCATTTATAAAGAGAAAAAAAAAAGAAAGTTAGTACACTAAGCTAACTTTCGGGATCGTACTGTTTGTTATGAGCAAAGCAGTCAGTTTTATCACCTACATTCCTACAAGCTTCGTCGAACACTTCACTACTAACGATCTCTCCATCGGTTCAACACTTGTTCAAACGTGAAGGTGGACTCGAGGTCGTGTCGATAGATCACTGTTAAGACATGAAACGTAGAAAAATGTAGTGTGTTTTAGATCTAACGTCATCAATTTATGTAGGAACACGATTTCAAAACTGCCTGATATATGCTTGATATACTTTTCGACTAGTCTCTCTAGCAACACACATCTGTAGTCATAAATGTGTTCAACAAAACCGATTACACTTAGAATGAAAAAAGAACAGGTCAGTTCTCGCAGAAACAGTAGGCGTTTTAACGGTTTTCTACATATTTAATAAAGGCATCTTTATCTTCGAGAATGTTTACTGTACTTAGTCTTGTTTCTAAATTAAAAACAACTTCTCAGAACTCCTACCTAGTTTCAGGTGAGTAAATTATAAACCCTGCGATAAGCATCAATAATGATTAGATACACTCAACAGAGGTTAAGTTTAGCTCTGTGAGATAGATACGAATCGATCGTCCATAGGTAGGGACTTGTGGGGCAAGCGTGCAGCCACTTCACGCTTTTAACTCCAGCCAGCAATGACGCGGAGTGGGTAGGAAGGTAGAGGTAACACTTCAGGTAAAGATTGAGGGAATTCTGAGTCGAACTGGAACTTCAAGTCCCAGTGCAGAGATGAACCTTACTCTTACATTTTCATTTCTGCGTTGCTGTTTCACTCTTGGGAAGCTCATTTCCATTGCTTTCGATTTCACATCAAATTTAAAGTGTGGTAGTGCTAACATAGATAACTGAAGGTGGATTAAGAACTGCAGAGTGAAATATGCTTATAATTAACACAAATCAAATTACCGGTATGAGAGTCTAACAAGATTAACACTGAGATTACTTTCACATAAAACAAATTCCTTTTACTAACATGGGAGTACTTCTACAAACAACAAGCTCTTCCCACATCACATAAAAGTACACAACTAAATTCAATCACATATTTTATATAATACTTTATTAATTTCATCTGCATAAATGGTGAAGTATTAAAAATATTAAGAATCCAACATTATATGCAAGGCTTCACATATTACGTCAAACTTTTCATCAGATGAGCCGAAGGAGGAAAAAAGAGCTTGTTATTAAGGAAAATAATAGACTATAAAATCTTTGTGTGAGTTTGTATGTTTGTTTTGTCAAACAATTTCTATTTCTGATTCATTTAAATAAAATAAAATCTATTTGATACATTTAATTCAACTGAAAATAAACATTAATGATTAGAAATATACAAATGTGCATAGTACAGTATAGTCGATACTGAAAGCCCTACTGGATAATAGTGATCTGATTAACACTAAGCATAACACTAGGGTTACAAAAATTAATATTACATAGTCTAATTTACTGCAAATCACATATTAACAATAAATTATACCAAAAGCAATTAGCAATTCTTAGAAATAGTACATCAAAAATGAGAGGTCACATTCAGCAGCATAAATGAAGTTCTGAAATATCATTTAAATAGGACTTCAGATAAGTATTATTTTTTTTGTTTGTTTTTACACAAGTGCCCATTATACAATCAGCATAAAAGTAATATTAGCTCCAGCTATTACATCTGAACATGAGAGTAGCAAACTGTGTGTGAATACCTGTACAAACATGGGGGTTACATCTGAACAAAATAGTAGCAAGCTGTGTGTCAATACATACAAAAATATGGAGGCACTTTTAAGTCCTATTAAAAAAATTTATAACATGTTCAACAATGTTCTGATTGAATGTTTCTGAAAGAAATGGTAAATACAATCTGAATAAATTCCAACTTTCCTGTCACATTAAAGAGCATACATTATTAAAGTGCCATTTTACACAAATAAATAAAATAATAATAGCAGATTAGCCATGTTTAAATTAAAAGACAAAAACATATCTTATAGTCAGTTTCATTATTTAATATGTAAAAAATTAACAGAGCAGCCTGACATTAAGCAAAAATGGTTTTAAGCAGTTCAAGGTTGCACTTAGTGATTCTGTATAGAAAATGCAAACAAGTTATATTAAATAAGATACAAGTAAAAAGTGTTTCCAGACATAAACTTGATAAACTCAAGTTCAAAATTCTTTTTTTAAAGGAACACAAGGAGTCAATAGTAACCACTGAAACTATATTGGTAATGTATTCAAATTTATAACTAGCAAACTATTTCAATCTAAACTGTTAAAAAATATACAACATATGAGAATAAAAGAATGGTACTTTCAGTAGATATTAATGTTCAATTTAGTGCATACCCTTTTGGTAGTCAAGGATGAAAGCAATGTGACAGTCTTTTATGCTGAAGACATAGCGCCATGTAAGAGAACAGAAAACATTATGTTTTACTCATGCTAAGACTAAGAGACTCTTCATTTGCCTGGTTGTTAGGTCTCTCTATAATAAAAATGCAATCATGTGCATCAACCAGTTTTATTTTGTTCAATCTGTACACAGAACAATGTTTACACAAGTTGTTGATTATCCAAACTTTGCCATGATGTTTGCAAGAACTAAAGTGACATATATACAAGTATGTAACTTTGTAAATAATTGCATGCATGTGAATTTATAAATAAGTAAACATTAATGTTGTGGAGTCCCCTTTACTTGGTTATTTAAAGAAATTTAAGACTTTCAAATTTATTTAAACTCTTTAAACCATATAAGTTATAACACAAGCAACAAAGCTTAGCATTCTAAAACAAATTGTCTAAGAACAAGTTTGAAAATTATCAAGAGCATATCATTTGTAAAAACCAAAAATCATAAGGCTGATTGCACAGTCAGCTATAGAAAGATTAAATAGCAATATCATTCACAATAATATTTGCTGACAATACCAACCCCCTCAACAAAAAAAAAAAAAAAAAAAAATGTTATGTCAATCTGAAAAACCTCACACATTAAGCCTGTTCACCAACAAAAATATAAATAGATATAAAATAAATGAAAACAGCATATATTTCACTTTCAACAATTTTGAAACATATCAGCATTAAAATAATTTTTAAAATATATATAATGATAAAATAATGAATAATACTTGTGACAGGAGAACCCTTAACAATCAACTGTCATAATTTAACAATTTTCCATTGAAAAAGTGAAATATTATTTGAAATGAAACTATTCCTCTTCATCACCCTAATCCAAATATAAATACTGTTCCCAATTAACTAGTTTTCATTTGCTTCAAAATTTTATATTAAACTGTTTGTGCATGACAGAACAATAAAAAATTTGCTGAGACTGCCACAGTATTGTGGGCTTTTGTTTTTTTTGTTTTTTTTAAGATAATTCAGAAAACTTCCTTGTAACCATTTTAATCTTGGGTACTTTATATTTAAATATTATTGAATTATATTGAAATATTTCTTGTTTTTTAAAACTGATTTTAATGTACTATCTTTTGAATAATGAACTAAAGTTATCAAACATAACAAATTTTAAGTTTTCACATTTCATCCTGAAAGAAGTACATGTATTAAAAATTGCAAATCAAGATAATGTATGTTGTTTCAAATATTTCTAGTGAAAAAAATATGACTGACCACTTGAGACATAATGAAAAATGTTTCAAATGTGTCTGTTTCTAGTATAAGACATGGCTGACCAAGACATAATGCATATTGTTTCAAATGAGTCTGTTTCTAGAAATAGAGACATGGCTGACCAGACATAATGTAGGTTATTCAAAAGCATGTTTCCAGTGCAAAACATAAGACATAAATGACGTATTGTTTCAAATGTGTCTGTTTCTAGAAATAGACATGGCTGACAAGACATAATGCACGTTTCCAGTGCAAAATATAAGACATAAATGATGTGTTGTTTCAAATGTGTCTGTTGCTAATGCAAAATCAGTGATACTGAAGCTCAAAAGAAAACTTACAAATTGCATTTTAAGTAAGTTCACACTCACAGTCAAATATTGAGTTTTTATGACTAAATCGAGTGTATGATTGTTTTGTAGGGATGCTGGCTAAACACTGGTGAGAGGACATCAAAAATGAATATACAAGTATTTAAGATACTATGTTAACTTACACTGGACATTTACAATTATACTATAGATTTTCACAATAGATATTTATGGTTATACTATACATTTCCATTGACTTATGGTTACCAAAACCCTGAAGAAAACCATTCCTGCATAGAGTGTATTTTACCCTTTGGGTCCATGACTTTCTTCCCACATTCAGAGATTTTGTAATCTAAGGAATCTTGACATATCTAACATTAACAATATCTAATTGTATTAGTGACCAATTAGCAAAGAGAACTATTCTGCCAGTGTCCCCATTTACCATTACCATTAGTGACATCCTATTCAATTATAAATATATTTTTATTGTAAAAATATATACATTTTCAAATGAGAAAAATTTAATAGAACTCCATGTTTCTAATGAATACAATTCTACTAAAGTAATAGTTGTATATGGGTATACAAGTTTTGCAAAAAACAGACCAGTCACTATAGATGATTTTTCTTAAGGCAGCAATAACCTCCAAAATTCTTTGCTTAGTTCATGGAATAAAATATTCTGTAACCTGCACTGTTGTATGCTTCATGTACACACATCCCTTTCACAAGACCATCTACTGTCACTTGAACTTGAAGGGATCATTGTGCTATGTTCATCATAAAAGTGAAACACCTTTATCTGAAAAGGTCAGGTAAGTACGCATGTATAAATAAATATTCTATAGTATAAGCATATGTCATAAAATAACAAATTCTCATACCTATACCACACTACAAACAGTACACATGCACATCCTGTAATTTCTCTTTTTGAATGCAAATTAGATCAAAGTGATAGTAATACAAGATTATAATTATGAGTAATTCTAACTCTAAAGACACTGGTTGGCTGTTGATGTATCTGCTCTGTTCCAGAGTTCTTAAATCTTTAATGCAGTCATTTTGTATACTTTGATAATGGCTACTGTTAAAAAGCAGTCTTAATTCTACAATCCCCTTTAAATGGCCAAGCAATGTCTAAGGCCAATCCTTGAGAGAGAAATATGCTATGGACAATAAGACCTTCACATCAACTTGGTTCAAGAAATGATGAGATTGTTGCACTCAAACTCATGAGGCCTCATAGGGAATGTGGATATACATGTTTTTCAGCCAACTCTTGATTATTGAGCAGAATAAAGAATGTAAACTTTACAACCAACCTCACCCCCCTCTCAGCATGCCAATGTTGAGGAAGATTTTCTTTAAAATGACATTACAGATGACTAGACATTGTTGTATAGGTATGTTGAAACAAAACTGCATCCAGAATAAAGGAAATATGCAGTATCCCCATGATGACATGAACTGCTTATGACTTTACAACCACCTCTGCTGATAAGCAGTTGTATTATCATGTGATCACAATAAAAAAAATATCTATAATTTTTTAAAATAAAAAATACAACTTGTACATTCAGCTGACATCAATGATTGGCTCAATCTGTTAAGGCACAAGCACGACTATAATTCTAAAAGAGAAATTAAAAATATCACTGATTGGTACATTGATTTGAAAATATTTTTGTTACGAATAATAATACTAGTATAATGTATGGACTTGATTTTACAAATACCACAATAAATGCAAAACTTTAAAGTGTGTGTGTGTGCATGTGTGTGTGTGTGTGTGTGTGTGTGTGCGCGCAAGTATAAAAATAAGGTGATAAAGATCAAGAATGCACAATATTATTTTTTAATAACTAAGTATTAATCACAAGTACATGCTAAACAATTTCAAAGTCACTATAACAAAAATACAATTTTAAGATTTTAAGACAAGTGCTTTCTGATATTTCTAAACATCATAGATCATAAACATGTACAATACTTATAAATATTAATATTTATTTAAAATAGTCACACATTACAATGCTCAGACAAAAGAAAATTTAGTTAATTAGTTCTCTGTGAATTTACAGTGCACATAATGATATTATTCATAAAACTAAAAGTCTTGAAATTCTGAGCAAATAATTTTCTCTTGAGACTGAAAAAAAAATACATACACACACCTGTGTATGTGTCTGTATCTATGAGCACAATCACTCAAGAACAGTATGATGTTTCTCTTGAAAGGGGAAAAATTCAAATAAAGACTTTGTTTAATGAACAAGGTAGTACATCTTGAAAAATGTTCCATGAAAATTTGTTAAACATTAAATCCCCATCAATGTAAGGCAATAAACAAGAAATAAATTCTTGTGACCTGACACTATATTTATGCTAAAATTAATTTTATATAAACATGTTGATTTTTTAAAATGAATACACAAAGAGAAAAATAAACAAAGCACTGATACAGCTGGAACAGATAATAATAACAATGGGTTGCATTTAATTTTAATACACACCCATACTATGGAAATACTTTTTTAAATCCTTAATAAACACTTAAATTCATGTATAAATAAATCAAACCAAAATGTATGCATTTCTTGCCTAAGACTAAGAGTAAGATGCTACATTGTCTAGATTTGTTTTAACATGTTTATTTACTCAATATTCAATTTTAAATTAACTAGACTTGTGCAATTCTTCCCTGGTTTTTTCTTCCTTCTAGATCTGTAAAATAGTTACAATTAGTTGGTAGTTATATTTCAGACCCATCTGCTCCAAGATGCTTGCACTGACAATTCTTTGAGAAGGGCTACAATTTCTAAAAATATATTCATGGTTAGGATTTGTTAGTAGTTATACTTCAGGGTAATCTGTTTTCCAGGATGCAAATTATTATACTTCGTGTGTTGTGCTACAATTTCTAGAAATCTATTTTAAGAAGTTTATAATAAATAATATTCCCTGCAAGAAGAGTTACAATGTCTAGATACATTCCAAGACACCAGCAATAAATTATGCTTTTTAGTGTAGTATGCTACAATGTCAAGATCTGTTCCAGATGAACTGTGAGAAGTGCTACAATGTATAGATTTGTTTCATAATTTTTGTAAGAAATAATATATTGCTTGTGAATAATATACTGCTTGTGTGGTGTGACCAAGGTAGTGTTATCAACTGGTTGACTCTTACAATGGAGTAAGGGAAGAATAGCAAAAATGTTTAGTGCAATACACAGAGACAATGGAGTAAGGGCAGAATAGCAAAAATAACTAGAGCAATACACAGAGACAATGGAGTAAGGGCAGAATAGCAAAAATAACTAGTGCAATAGAAGAATGATAGACTAAAACACTGAAAAATATCTGATACATACCACAATGGAGCTCTGAAATTTTAATTTGTTTCTGGTGTTTTTTTTTTAAATAAAACAAAAAATAGCATAATTATTCTTATAATCTTAATCAAGGGCAAGAAGAAATGTAGGTGATCTTGTCAAAAATTTAAAAGAACATTAATCAATTATATATACTTTGTATATAAATAATTGCTTACTATATATTGTCATCATTTTTAACTATTAGCATTCACCCAGTACTGTGTGAGAAAAGTAAAATATAATAATTAACTTATATAATACTAATATTATAAATACAGTAGTGTTTAAAAAGAAGAAATGAATAGGGTTGGTAAGGGTCTGATGTTTTTTTAACTGCTGAGCAGCAATGTTAAAATTGTACATGACAGTAGATCTTAATATGAATACAAATCATCACAAAAGAAAAAACAATCCCCAACAATCTTAAATGAAGGAAATTCCCCTACTCTACAAAGCAAGTAAAAGACAATGGCATTTCAAATGATGCTATATCACCAGTTATTATTTCTTTATTATAACATGATACAATCTAATATACATAAAACATTTCATGGAATGCCAAAAACTGCAGCACCTTCTGAAAGCAGAAAATGAAAATAGTGCAAACTATACATCTCCAATTTCAAGGAATGCCAAGACTATACCAAACAAAAAATGCTAAATATCTCAAAATTGAAAAAATAGAATTATCGCAATTTGCCATCAAATCTTACATATACTGTTTATATGTATGAAGTTTGATATTCTTAATAAATTAAACTGAATTATAATTGATTTATTGGTAATAATCTGAATGACCAATGATTACATTTGTACAATCAAATGAGTGAAGTAATATTAAGAGTGATAAAAAACATTATATTATTAAATAAAATGAAAAACCTTTAAAATTATAAACACCAACAAATAATTATTTAAAAGGAACAGTGGGATTTTTTCTTTGTTATTCTGAGTACCTTTCAAATATGGCCGAATCATTCAATATTATCATATTGTTTTCACTGTAAAAATATATACAAAGTTGTGTACTGCTGCTCCAATATTTTTAAATTCAGAAGTCTTCTTTCTTAGAATTTACACAAATGGAACAAGAACAAAATAATCCTGATATACATTATAACTTTTATAACCAGAATAGATCTACCAATAATGTTATCATTTGGCGTTGCACACTATTCAGAGATGACTGATTATTTAAGAATGCTAATAAAAAACAAAACTTAAACCAAAGTTACAGACTTCACTACTTCCCTAGTCACATTAGTATCCACATTAGTTTCCATGGAAACCATAGAGATGGTTTGTACTCCCATGTCACCAGTTCCACAAAACTCTTTGATGGATTGAACATGGAATTTGACTGTTTCCATTCCTAGAACTACACCAGCTTTGACTTTGTGTGCTGCAGTAGAACCAGACTCCATGATGTTGTGAACATAGGTAGAGCCAGATTCTTTGATGGACTGGACATTCTGTTTTACAATCTTCATCTTACGACCAACACCATAACGTAGTCTCCAGCGAACCTCTTCCATGGAGTCAAGGATGTTGGTTGGCAGCCACCCCACTGGGGGTGTATTTTCTCCATTGGGGGAGTGAGATTTCTTGGGAGAATCAGATGGGCTGACAGTTGCAGGTGTAGTAAATGGAGTCTCAGGTGGATAGAAATCATCATTTAAATCCAAACTTTCGGCTTTGCAAATGCTCTCCTCAGTGACGGAAGGAGCACCATCTTCTACAGATGGTGTAACTGGGGTATGTATTATGCTGACCTTTGGAATGAAGCGCTTCTTGATTGCCACTACACACATTTTGATGGCCCCAACAATGATTCCAATAGCAAGTAATGCTCCAGCACAGTATGTTCCAATGAAAAGGCTTGAGATGACGACTGAGTGAATACTAGAGTAAACTTCAACATAATGTATGGTAGTGTCATTACCTAGGTAGTTGAAGGCAATACAGACGATGTTTCCATTAAAGAAGCCTCGAAAACCTGCAATTCTTAAAGATTTTCCACTGTTTAAGACACTAACATCAGAGATGAGGCCTATGCCAAGGCCTTGATATTTTCGCTTCTGTTTGCATGAGTTGCAAACACTATCCAGCATATCTATGTGCAGTTCATCAGCAAAATGGTGTCCCCATGGTGTAATCCATAGAATAGCTGGGTCAGGATCTCCACTTGCACTGCATGTTAACTCTATGTCTGAAGTGTAGATCACTGAATGAGTATTAGACATCTCAGACATTTTAGGGCTTGTACAATTAAACACATTTTTAAGAGCCACTTCCACTCGGATACCTCTCAGGCTTTCAGGAAAGGAACATGTAGTATCAGCAGTTTCCATCAGACTCACAGACTTGCTCTCTAAAGCATCTTTCAGTCCCATCACACCACAAGAACAGGAGAAGGGATTGCCTGATACATCAAGAAATTTTAATGTTGGAACTTCTTTTGCCACATCAATCACAAAGGATGAGAGATTGTTCTTGCGAATCTCTAAGGTCTGTAGAGAGTGCAGTTTTGATAGGATGCCAGGTGTGAGATAAGATAACTGGTTTAAATTCAGCATAAGGGTGTGAAGAGAAGAAATGCTGTTATCAGCATCAAAAGGAAATATTTTAAAATAATTATTATCAAGATTTAACACTTCTAAATGTGGCACATTTCTAAAAACATTCTTTGGTATGAATCTGACATGGTTATAGCTTAAATCAAGTTCTCTAAGATCTTTAAGATCTCTGAAAGACTGTTCGTGGATTGTAGAAATACAGTTTCTTTTCAAGATTAATTTCCGAATATTTAAACCTGAAAAGGCTCCATCCTGTATTTCTGAAATATTATTCTCAGCAAGACTGAGGCTATACACAGCAGGAAGTTTATTAAGAAATTCTGGTACTGTATTCTGCTGTGTACGAAAATGAACTGTTGTGTTTGGGCCATAGGGTCTGGCAGAGAGGTAAGATTGGAACTCGGACACTCGCTCAACAAACAACTGATCAATGTGGCACAAGATATTACCTCCCTCTTCACATGTGCAAGATGGAAAACAGTCTATGGTATTGGTAAAACTCTGCACACTGATCTCACTTGTGCCTACAGACAGCAACAATGAAATAACTACAGTGAGGGAAAGGAATGCTTCCATACTGACAAACTATAAAAACACTTGCACTCGGCAACCTTTTCTTAGAGATGCTGACCCAGCTCACTTTGATAGTACATAATAGAGTAGCTAACTAAAGATGACATTACTGTAAGACACCTTTCTAACATCAGACATTTAGAGTCTTCAAGTGAAGTGGAGATCTTGGATTCATGCCAACAGATATTGCTGGATAGAACACACAATAACTCAGCAATGAATGAGATCAAAATGTGCTGCCTGTTTCCCAAGCATGATGTTTTGAGTATGGGGCTCAACAAACCTGGAATTAAAAAAATATTAATTACCCCAAATAACAAACATTAAATACTTCTTTAACAAAATAGTCAATTCTATATTTCATTTATAATAGTTAACTTAGGCCCAAAGTAGTAGCTTTCAAACACAACAGTATTTCAAGATGTGGATTTTTTTCTTCCAAGGTAATACTAATAGATAAACATTAGAATGGTGATAATTTAAATTTTTGAATGTCATAAAACTTCTTTTTCATTATTAAAATTTATACTAAAGATTTAAATTTCACTGAGAGATAAGATTAACAAGTATTAATAAAGTTCTCATAATGTCAAACAATAAATGATCATGTTGATAATAAAATGAATAAAATTAAAACCAACACAAAACATTCATCTAAGTAAAACTATGTTTTCCCTCCACTATAATAAAAAAGCAATCATATATAAAAATAACACCTTAGAAAATTTTGAAGATATAAATTTAAAAGATAAAGAACGTTTCCAGATTCTTAAACATACACTTATTTATAATAATGATACATTAAAAAAACTGTTTGCATTATATTTAATCTTTATTACTCTGTAAAGATTTTTCACAATGAAAATGACCACATTCTTCCCTATAATTAGAATATGAACAAAATATTTTGTGATAAGATTAGACTGTTTTAAGAGTAAACTTTGTGTACATGTATCAATACCTATGAAACAATAGTTTATTTATTCATTAAAAATACACGTAGCACATGAATTTCACTCTTCAGGTTCAACAAATGACCAATGTCAATGAACTGTCACTGTGATTACTTACAAAGAACAGTAGTAACTAAATTGTCACTATAATGAATTACAAAGAATGACAGTAGTCAATAAACTGTCATTAAGGCGACTTACAAAGAACAGTAGTAACTATCATTATAATGAATTACAAAGAATGACAGTAATCAATAAACTGTCATTATAATGACTTACAAAGAACAGTAGTAACTAAATTGTCACTATAATGAATTACAAAGAATGACAGTAGTCAATAAACTGTCATTATGATGACTTTCAAAGAACAGTAGTAACTAAATTGTCACTATAATAATTACAAAGAAACAACAGTAGTCATTAAGGTGACTTACAAAGAATGACAGTAGTCAATAAACTGTCATTATGATAACTTACAAAGAACAGTAGTAACTAAATTGTCACTATAATGAAATGCAAAGAGTGAAAGATGTAAATGAACTGTCATTATAATGACTTGCAAAGAACTACAGTAGTCACTGTAAGTCATTGTGATGACTTACAAAGAACTATGGTAGTGACTTCATTGTCACTATGATGACTTACAAAGAACTACATTAGTCTCTGAATTGTCACTGTGATTACTTACAAAGAACTACGTTAGTCACTGAGTTGTCACTGTGGTTACTTACAAAGAACTACATTAGTCAGTGAATTGTCACTGTGGTTACTTACAAAGAACTATGTTAATCAATGAATTGTCACTGATTACTTATAAATATGAAATAATGATTGTGGTAGTGACTGTGGTGGGTGGGTGAGAGATTAGGTGTATGTGGTTCTAAGATGTAACAGTCAAACACACAAGAGGGATGTACACAAAATAAAGAGAAAGGAAACAGAAAATTGCCATTTTTTTTTTTTTGTGTACACACTAAATGGTGGTTTCTAAGGGATAGCTCATTATTTGAATGAAATAATAATGAAAAATAAACTTTCTTTTCTTCAGACATGTAGACACACAAAAGTGGAAATTAATTCATAAGAAAACTTTAAGCATTTAAAAAGTACATCCAATATTATTCTTATTTGGTAGCCATACAAATTTTGTGAAGCATTTTCATCAAATAATGATCATTATCCATTTAATTATTAATCAATCAATTAATGTTTAGATCTAAAAACTATCCATACAATGTCACTCACAAGAAAAAAAAATAGATTATATGCATTCAATAAGAATGCTCAAGTTACAAAGTTCCTAAATTAAATATTCCACATTACTTCATTGTGTTTGGGTGGGATAATAATTAATATTAGATAGAATATTTAATTAATGGAATAGTTACTGGGGTTTTGTGGAAATTTCAAAAGTCATGAAGTGTTATAGATTGTTGTGCAATATTGAACTAAATATTGGAAAATGTGTGCAAATTAGTCTTGTAACTGCCACAGCAATAAACTTGAAATAGATGGAGAAGACAGGCATGAAGAAGGACACTTTCATAAACTGGGCCAGGTGTAGCAGTAAAAAAACTGTCACAGCATGGCTACCAATATGAAAGTCTGATAGTGTCTCAAGATGATGGCTCTAAATGGCATGAAATGGTGGTTTGAAGTTCCCCGAAAATAGCCTGAAATTCCCCCAATATGGCAGCTTAGAATTCACCTATACTAGCTGGAAAAGGCTGCTTTGAAGATGGTTGAAGAACAGTACTGGACTGATGTTATACTACAGGAATATACGCATTCGTCTCTACACATTAAGATAAAGATGACAGGAGCCATCTTCTGTGCTGAAGAAATAAATTAGTGCTTTAAATGTTGAGAAAACTTTAGGTTTTCTATAATTTGGAAAATTGCGTTTAAGTCAGTTTCTATAGACACAGCAACCTGAGTGGCTAGCAAAATCACTTGTCTCCCCAACATGACAGAATATAGTTAAGCACATCTAATGTCAGCTGCATGTCATTTTGCTGTTCTCACTTTTTACCACTAAAGCTCACATTGGCAATTTTTTGTATCCTACAGGGAAAAAGTGTAGTCAACTCTCTGGTTTAAGGTCTTGTGACAATCTGTCAAAATCCCCAATTTGTTCAAAGATTGAATGCCAGGATTTTTTAAAATAATTTCATCAGCCATAATGAAAAAATAGTTTGAATTAAGGAGTCATATTTATTTTTTTTCAAAAAATAGTTTTAATCTTATGTCATACTGTTTCAAACAATAAGTTCTCTGTTTACATGAGTTTTTGTTTATGTGAATTAAACAATTAATTTGAATTAATTACACAACCTACATTTAGGCATTTTTGCTTTATCTGTATAATAAACTCAAAGCTGCATGGCCCAAGATGTTGACCTGGAAGCAAGATTATGACTCATCTTTCAAGTGATGGCTTGTTTTCAGTCTCTCAGTCATGTTGTACAGACACTGAGCTAACTGCTTCAATATCGTGATATGTATGTAGTACATACTTCAAAAAATGTGTACCATTTGAATGACGTTTGTTTAAGCAAAGGTCTCAAATAGCATATATCAAATAAACAGGATACTCACTGATTTTTTTTTTTTTTAAGTGCACACACACACACACACATCTGCTATATAACAGCAACACACATATCTGGTATATAAAGCAACAACATATCCTGCTTTAATTTATCTAGGCCATTAAGTAAAAGTTAAAATGACAATGTACTGTCCTTGAACTTTTATACTATTGTCTAGCATATGATATATGAAATGCTACTTTGTAATTATTATTGCCACATATTTTTATTCTTATAAAATGAAATAATACTGCAGGCCAGTCAGTGCATTTCATTTTAAATACTGGTTACTAACAAAATAAGAGCTTAAACCAGAAAACCCATTTAAAACTGACTATGATCTGGTGATGCCAAAAAACTGTAGTAAAAGAAAAATAAATTATAGTTAGAAAAATATTTTCTGAGACATCACATTTATGCACTCCCTATCAGTATGTCATATATGGATGATCCCAAAGAAAAATATTCACCAATTTTCTTTACAGTATTAAAATAATGATTATTTCAAACCTGAGTATTTGAATTTCATTTATTTTTCTATCTGTGTGTGTGCACATGCACATTTTCTGAAAAAGAATCAAGTTGTAAGGAACTGCTTTACAAATTATAAAGAAAGTTAAGGTAGTCCTGTCATTTACCACCACAACTTTCCAGCTAAAATGGTATGCTCTATTTATACTGTGGTATGTTAAAACAGAATGAAAAAAAATGGGGTCAACAAACCTAAAAGACTTTGCTTTATTGTTACCATTACGGTGCAAATGTATAAAAAAAAAATAAAAAAATCACAGTTTCAAAGTTTTCACTAATTCAGAAGTGCTGACTAGCAATTATGAAAACAGTGATGTCAAAATACACCCACACCCACATAGAGAAACCCAAATGTTATTACACAAATTAACTATACTTTCCAGTTTCACTTTCATTCAAAACTTTATTTAACTTGACCTAGACTTTTATTTCTGTTCAAATTAAGTGTGCTTTAATAAGTAATCATCCATATGTTTGAATATCTTATTTAATAGTCACTTGATAGTCACTTATCTCACTGATTACAACTATATTTTTAATTTTAATCACTCTGTCTGAAGTCTGCATGTTCTTCAGCTATGATTTCCTCTGCCTGTGGCTTCAGTCTGTTTAATATGATCTTTAGCATGACTTTGCTTGGGTGGCATATAAGACATTGCATGATAGTTCTGACACTGCTGCAAATTGCCTTTTTATCAGGAGCAGTATTATGACTGAGTCCATGATGTTGGCCATTCCCCTGTCTGCCAGATCTTACTGCAGATTGTTAGTAAGGCGCTTATCATGGCTTCTCCCCCTTCTTGGACTAATTCTGCAGGGATGTTGTCTATTCCTGCTGCCTTTTCCTTTTTCATTGGTTTCACTGCAGTCTCTACTTCTTCTCGGAGGATGGGGTAGTTGTCAGTGTTGGTCACTTGTGGGGTGTTGAGTATGTCTGGATCCCCTGTATCAGTGTATGCCTATGGATGTATAGGTCTGAGCAGTATTCTGTCCATTTCTTAAGAATGTCTTGGTCTTCCGTAAGACAATTCCCTCCACTATCTTGAATGATGGAGGAGTGTCCTTGTTTTACACTGGTCAGATCTTTCACCAGTTGGTATGCTTTTGTGCTATTAGTTTTCTTTAGATTATTTTCTATATCTTCTATATGGTCTTCAATCCACGTCTCCTTTGCCTTTTTCATGCTTTTCTTGATAATCTGATTAATTTCCCTGTATTGTTTTGCTCCTTCTACTTCTGATTTCTTCTTCTTTAGCTCTCGACGCTTGTTATAAAGATCAAGGATGTCATCTGTAACGTAATGTTTCTTTGCCTATTTGGCTGTTTGGATCAGTGAGGTGTTAAATATGTCAATCAATGAGTTTGTGTTCTCTGCACTAAGAAGTAACAGCGGTGCAAATTTTCCTCCTATCTTTACTTGAAAGGATTCCGAAACATCTGGTCTTTTACTAAGTTTTAGCTTGTCAAGGTTAAACTTGATTCTTGTGGGGCCTTGCTTGCTGACTTTCTTTAGACATAGTCAGAGGGTCATCATCACTAAGTCATGGTCACTTCCAATGTCTGCTCCTGTGAATCTTCTTGTCTTGACAATGTTTATACTGGTATTGAAACACCTTTTCATCATGATATAATCAATCAGGTTATGGTCTTCTCCATTTGGGCTATGCCACAACCATCCTCTGGATGTTTTATGTGAACCACGTGTGTTCATCAGCTTCAGATAATTAAAGCTGGCAAATTCCAGGAGCCTTAAGCCTCTGTCATTTGTCTCTGTATTGCAGTAGCATCCACATATGCCTTTCCAGTTCTCAATGGCATCCTCTCCTATTTTAGCATTCCAGTCTCCTTGTCTTTCTTTGTGGTCTGGTCCAGGACTTCTTGCAGTTGGTCATAGAAGTCCTCTATTTCTTCATCATCATGGTCCATAGTTGGAGTGTAAACTTGCACAATGGTGATATTAAGTGGGGTTGCCCTCAAGCATATGGTGAAAAGCCTGCTGGAGATTGGCCAACAATTCATGACAGTGTTCATGATGTCTTTGTGGACAAGAAATCTGACACCATATTCATGTTTATTATCTCTGCCACAGTTTATGGCCATCCTGTGATGATGTTTCCCCAAAGTTCTTCCATCGTACTTCACACAGTCCCAGGACGGTCCAATGGTTATGGTATTTGTTCGTTTCATGTGTCAGTTCCTCTACCTTTCCAGACATTCTTAAAGTTCTGATGTCCCATGTACCAATGCTGATGTTTCTGGAAAGGAGTTTTGATGGTGATGGTACACCAGTAGCATACTTAACACCTCTATTCTGATGCAAGACAGAAGGCGTAGACCGGGTGATGATTAATCCGGTATGGTTTGAGGTAAAGTTATCATTCATGTGGTGTCTTGGGTAAATGAACCTGGTGGAGCCCATCCCTCTCCAGGCTGTTGACCATATCAGAAACTCCACATTACTAGTGGCCCACCTTGATCATGGCACATGGCCGTTGAGTCCTTCTTGAGACTCCTCCACCCTGGGTGGTGACCTCAGTGAGGAAGTTCATACGCACAATCAGGTACTGTGTCAGCACCCTAACCTTTGGTTATCCAAAACCTAACCTGCAGGGCAGCAGGGAACTTGTGGAGGGTGGGGTCATCTATATCTATGTGAACATCTGCCCACTGCCCCTAATGCATTTGATTCCTAAAACAAAAATGAATGTGGTGCCAATGTGTAGAGGGCATGCATGTGATATTTTTCTAGTTTAAATAAGAATATGTATAAAGTGAATATATACATACAAAATTTATTCCTTGATGATGAGTAAATGAATAGGTCACCAAAAAGGGGGCTTGTTTACCTGAACTATTTTTGCATAATAAAAGACCCATCTCAGCTGACAAGGAATTTAATTAATTGATTTGATGTTCCAATATTATCAAATGTCAAGGTTAACAGATTTAATTTTTACAATAAACATGAATTTTTTTTTATATCCATCCATCAGTCTATCTTTAAGGTACAAGAAAAAAAACTTCTTTTGTTTTCTTATTTATAGCTTTGGAGTGCTCTACTTTGATCTTGTTTTTATTGATGACAGACAAATTATTTACACTAATGACCTGCAAATCTTTGTCAAAATCTAAATGTGCATCTTCATTTGTATGATATTGCTGAAGAATTTATACGCATAACTAGAATGTTACAAATAAGTAGCTTTACTCTAAGAAGGAGCAAAACTAAAACATGCATGGATTACAGCACATAATTTTACTTTGAACATTTTAACGTACAGATAGTGGTCTAAAGCTCTTACTTTAAAATTCATGGAATCACGTCATACTGAAATAGTGAAAAGGAAAGAAAAGCAAGTTGTTTTCAACAATCGTTCTTGAAAAAAACGAATAGTACAAGAATTCATTCTGAAAAGAAGCTCACTATTTGCAACAATCTCAGCACATTAGATACTGGACAAGATAGAACAGTGTCACAAAACAATAAAACTAACAAATTAATTATAAAATAAATAAAAACATGCATTGAATTTGTTTGCAAAAGTTGTAAATTAAAGAAAATTTAAAACGCATGTCTGGACAATCAATCCAGTCAAAAATATTAAACTTTTCCAGGGATACAGATTGATGTGCACAAGTAAAATATTTGATAAAAGTGTACACACTGTTTTGATCAGTTTTACTGTTAACTAGAGTAGTTCTTAAAAGCAAATGTCTACATTTGTAGTTTATATTATAAAATCAAATTGTTGATTATTTTGTACTGAAAATTATAATAATTTACATTATTATTATATTGTGATCTGAAATCACTTAGTGGATGTTTAAATTTATGGTCAATGTCTAAGATAAATGATTTAATTTTAAATGGCAACAGTATTTGGTCATGAGACTTAGAAAACTTAAATAACACTTTAGCAGTCCATATCTTTTTGCCTATACATAATGGTAGGGAGTAGTACTAGTAGAAATTAATTGTTCCATGATTTTTATTTGTCTTGCAAAATTTAACAGTTAATCATGTGAACCTGCTGGGCTAATGTGAAGATTATTAAACTGGAAAATCACAGATGTAGGGTACAAAGATTCACTCAAAGTAAAACATATTATTTTGTGTGTAGATAGACAGATAGATTTTTTTTAAAATTAAAACAATGCTGATTCAATGCTGCAATTATGATCAATGTCAAGGTTAAACAATTTAATCAGTAAGTTTGGAGGTTTAGAAAGCATGGAAAGCTAACAAAGTTCCTTACCTGGAATTAGATTGAAGAGAATTAATTCAAATTAAGGTGTTCCATGATTTTCATATTAAATAGTGTCTGAGAGTGGCAAAACATTCTTTGGACCCACTTATAGTTATACTAAAGAAGGCTTTTGACTGCCAAATCACAATGGTAAAATTAAATGAATGATATAAGTCTACTCATTGTTTACTATGCTGTATAACTAACAGTAACACTTTATATGTTTAGTTTTTAGAAATGTACTCATTATAAAATTAAGTTTATTAATGCTACACACTGAAGCATATATCTTCTACTCAAGTCAATTATCTTAAGAAGAAGTAAAACTATTCCTACTGGTCACAGAATATCTTCTGAGAACAGACATGTTTATTATTACAGGGGCAATTTATTTTGTCAAATACATAATTCTGAATGTGACAATACTGCAGCTTGCAAGTCCAGAAAGTTCTGATGATGGTCATAATTTATGAGATCTATACAAAACAGAGTTATCCATTCCATTATTGTTTTATTTAGCACCCACCCACTAGTGCAATCTTGGTACAGAATCTTCATCTCATGGAAATAGTCTTTAAGATGAATCATACAAAATCTGTGGATTTGACAATGTCAAAGGTATTATATGTTAGTAAAGTAAATGATAATCACTGTACTCTGTAGACATGTAGTTATTTGGGTCTCATTTATTTTTAAAAAGGTGTGTTGTCCTTTATGTTTGTGTGGCATTTAAAGTTACAAGTATACATGTTAAATATAAGTTTTGATTAAGATAAATATTTCTGGTTAATCCTTTCAAGATTTATCTTTTGTTTGAGGGTTAGATTGAAAATCTAGTTGAGGGCTGTATATTTGTAACAAATAAGATATATGCAATTGAAGAAACTAAAAGTACATTTAAAGCATTAAAAATTTATAGATGTTCAGTCTCTTAAATAATGTCTATCTCCTTTAAAAGTAACTTGTTAAGTGTGCTGGCAGGTGGCAGGTAGAAGTGGTAATCATAAATATGTCACTGGTTTAAATTAATGATATGATTATTATAAATACCATTACATTGAAACCAGAATTTTATCCTAAGTCTATCAAGTATCATTGTTATCATATTCTTAGACCTAGTAATATTTTTTTCATTTTTAAATGAAAAAATATTACTAGGTCTAAGAAAATGATAACAATGACAGACTCGATAAATTCTCAATACAATATTTACTCATCGACCATCATAAAATTATTTTTCACGCATTCAACCAAATTTCTGTTTGTTGGCAAATGTGTACGCTCTATAGCTTTGTGTTGATTGATATGAATCTAATGTATAAGCATTTATTATATTACAAATGCCTGATAAACAATACTAGCTACTAACTTTATAATTAGGCATAATAACACTAAATGGGATAGATACAATATTGAACCTAGAGTCAAAGTTCAAACTACACAATGTATTTTTATAGATGATATAATACACAGGAGAAAGCAAAAGAGAATTACAAAACGCCCACAGTTTAAAAAATAAATAAAATCGTACGTGATATTAATCAGATGCGTAGATCGATTTTAAACGTTTCATTGTGTCACCTAACCCGTCCTAACCAGAGACACCTAACAGCAGCTGAAGTTCTACTTCCGGTTTTAAAAGAGTGAGCAGTTTCCGGATATTCCATCAGTCGACCTTACAACATCGTCGTAATCAGGTTTCATTTGTGTGGAAATCCTCTGAACAGTTGGCAACTATTTATAAACTATATGTACAAAAAATGCTGAAATATGATTTTGGATTCTTGCATATAAAGTCTTAAACGTGCATCGAAAACATAAAATTTTCATAAAGAAATATTATTTTGCAGTAAAGATAGAAAATTCTACGTACGTCATTGGCTCATTAGCATATTATTATAAAGTGTCTGACCAGCCATATTTGTTGTTCTACAGTAGCTGGGAATTATTCAGAAACCTAGCTGTTTGAGGTGGTTTGTGAAGTTATTCTTCGCGAGTTTATTCGCGTGAGAACACACTAGAGTTTAAAGAAATGAAGACTATTATTGTATTATTGGCGATTTTTACTATAACGCTTGGGCGATCTGGTAAGTAGTTTCATGAAAATTTTGCTTGCTCTAGTCTATGCAGCTTTCTAAACTATGTAGTATTACTACTACTAGTGTACTAGTTATTTAATGATATTGTATGCTAACACTAGTCATATTTTTTCTTAAAAGTCAGTCTCATGATATAGTAGCATACTTTTTCTTGACTAACAGTCACACACACAAAAAGCTTGTAAGTATTTGAAGAATTATATATGGATAGATAGAATACACTTTCTTTTTAGACCACCTGCTCGGGCTGTGCATTGTTTGTGTTATGTGTGGGGGGTGTGTATGGAATTTGCACCAAATATAGAAGTTTTGTACTTGAAAATTTTATAAATATTCATTATTTTTATTATTTGTTATTTTATCTTCATTTTTACCAGTGTTACAGTCAATTTTAGATAGTTTTTAATTTTACTTGGTGTTAACTGTTATGTTATTGTTAAATATTGCTAAAACTTGGCGATTGCTAATGCTAGTATGCTGAATAGTTTTATACTCTGTACTAATTTCAGTTTTCACTTTCTTTAAAATGACTTTTTATAACTACCTTTCACACTGAATCTGTCTAGAGTAAATATATTATATAATATATGGCTGCTCATCTCCCTTCGTTTTTATGTTTTAATTAGTAGGCCCTACATTTTCTTTCTCTTTTTTTAATCATTTGAACCATTATTTACAAATTTGCAAAAGTAATTTAATTTTTTTTCTTGTTAAGCAGGACATTTTCTGGTTTTAAATATAATATTAAAACAATTGTAAATAGATTTTAAAAAAATTTATTACTATTACTTGTATTAGGCCTGTGTGTTTACTATTATTTCCATTGATTAGGCAATCAAATATTATTTGTATTTTATAAGTTATTTTTTAAAGACAAAAATATTTTGATTATTAATTCTAGGTTTAATTAAAATATTTGTTTCATTCTAACTTTAATAATTATTGCATGGAAATTGGAATAAACAGCACTTTACTAAACAAAACTAAGTCTTTAGCTACCAGCATATTAGAGTGTTAGTAGCTCCTCTCCATTTTAATTTAACGATTTAACAAAAATTAATTAATTTCTGAAATATATACATATAGATATATGCAGTAAAAATAAGTATTTCACCAGAAACAGTTTTCCTTAGATACTAGATAGGCCTTATACTGTTATAGCTGCATATATTTTACTAGATTTTCCTCAAGAAATATTTTCTTTTACAATTTTGAATTTTTCAGAGCCCAATGAATATGGTCCAGAAATCCAATCACAGTTTCATGATGAACGTGGACGAGCTGAAATTCATGGTGTAATTCAAGAGGATGAAAGTGTAGTCACTCTACAGGAATCCCTTATTGCTACTGACAATGACACTGTTGGTGGTGCAGGTAAGTCCGCAATGACTCATTTCCTGTTTGATTATTTGGTGTGCATTTTTTTCTGCCTACGCTCAAATGTAGTCATTGTTTATTTCCTATATTATCTTGATTCGCTTAAGTGTGAATATACTCAGAATTAACATTTTTACAAAAATAAAATGAAATAATCTAGTACTAATTAGCTCCTTTAAATAAATAAATAATAGCTATGTGTATTACTATTACACATTATATTTTATACTTGTCAAGATTGTGTTTAAATTTTGTCCTTGTTAATTTTAGTATAAATTCTTATTTTAAAAAAAATGTGCCAAGGGTAAAATTAAAAATATATTTAAATGATAATTTTGGCTTTTTTTGTGTTTTTAAATTATTAATAATATTCTTTGTAATATATGTCAGCATTTAACTTGTAATTTGTTTTCAGCTTTGTTATTTGCAATTGTGTTAGTTTTACATATTACTATTGTTAATATTTTGATTTAAATTTTAAAAAGTCTTTTTAAATGGTTTGTTAAAAAATGTAAAGAAAGTAAATCTAATATGTTTCATAAATTAAGTTGTTTTGCTCTAAAAGTAAAAGTGTAATGTGTAAGATGTAATAAACCACTAGCAAATAGTATTTAATAAAATATTTTTTCTTAAAATTAAGAAATGTTCATGTTTTGAGTTGACAATGTCAAGTTAAAATATTTGGGACTTTGACTCATATGTTTTTTATACATTATGTTTCTCCTTTTGGAATTCTTATAGTATGATTATTAAGTGGGGAAAAATAATTTATTTTTAACTTAAGTATAATAATTATTAACATTTTGGTGTGATTAACTTAAGCTATTAAGATACGCAGAATTTGAATGGGCTATTTGGTACAACTAGCATATTAATTCATACTCATTCGTAACATTTAATATGAAATCAAAGATGAAAAATTAGTAAATACAAATAAATATATTCTAATTGAAAAAATAATATTAAAAAATGTCTTTTCAAACTTAAATTATGATTTCTTCATAATTCATATGTTTAGCCTTTGTAAAACCCACTCGCAATTTGTGATGGAAAAATGTTTGAGAGCTCAGAAAATAACAAGTTGGCTTTCAGAAAGTGGTATTTTTTCACCACATTATTATGATTTTCTATCTACTTTTTAAGAAAATAATTTAGTTACTGGCAATCAATTTGACTAGTATTTCAGTTTAGACATGAGTCGAGATTGCCAAGTACATTAGAATAACAATAATAATATACTTATAAGTCTTGAATGCTTGCCAAGTGTGGGTGGGATGGATATTTGGTACAGACATACCCACCCTTTTGGCATATTGTCAATTGTGCATCTGTGTTGAAGTAACTTAGCAATATTGAATCAGTTCAGATTCAGAAGTAGGCTATGAGAGTATGAAGTCGGTGGAAATGTCCCAACTCCATCTTCAAATGTTATGGCTCTTGAGGCTAAGGAAGATCCATGTTTGAACATGAGGTTTTTAAAAAAATTGAAATAACATAGGGCAGTTGTTTATTATTATTTTCGTAAATTTAAACAGTGAAAGTAAAAAGTAGTTTTTGAAGTTATTGAATAAATAAATCAGTGTGTTTTCATTATTTTTAAAAATTTCTTCCCTTATTCAGTTATTGTTATCCATTTCTCAAATTTAAACTTTTATTGTAAATTCATACTGCATATATTATAAAGTAGTTTTAGCACCCTAAATTTTGATTATTTTTTTTTAAACAGAAAGTTAATATTAATCGCCACTGTTAAATGGATTGATGCATTTCAATACAAAATTATGTTGCTATTAGTATTATATGGATACCTATATTTTGTTGGTGTAGAAATTTTAATTTTGTTAATAATATAGAAACATGTGGGTGGTAGGGGGGTTTGATAAGGATTTTTTTTGTTTTTTTTTTTAATTGAAACTAATGGAAAGGTGAAATTGGTAGGGAGTAAAAATTTATGCTTCAGCTTTTATCAGTAATAAATAAAAATCTTTAACACCTAATACTAATTGCCAACCACACATAATTTCTTCACAATTATTTTTACTTTATGGATAAATGAAAAGTGATAAAATGTAATATTTATTTACAATTACATTAATTTAGTAATTGTGTATAGTGAGCATATTAATATTTTAACAGACCTGTATGCCATTGATTATTTGCTAGTCTTGAGTTGAGTATTTCAAATTGTATGTACTATGTAATTGATTTTTTTTTTTTTTGGAGGGGGGGGGGGAGTAGGGGTCAGCACTAATATTTTTTTTTTAATTCTGTTTTGTTTCTTAACAGATTTATTTTAATTAAAATAAAAAATAGTGAAATTTTATTTTCTCTACATTTTTTAAGTTTTACTTTCACTTTACCTAGCTTACATATGCAAGTTCACTGTGAAAGAAAATGTACGTCGGCCACGAAAGTTTGACATTCCTTTTGAGGTCCAGCTAATAGATAAGAGCAAAGGTCAGGGAGAGATTCGGGTGAAGGAGGGAGTCCACCTTGACTATGAAAAACGAAACCATTACCATTTCTACATTGTTGCAGAGGATTGTGGGTCACCACCACTGCAGTCTCCAAGGTAATTTCCTGACATAAAAAATAAATTGGTCATTTGACTTAGCTCATTGCGTATCATATCATATATAGTGTAGTGACCAATCATATATAGTGATGTTGCACTCTTTCGTTTCAAATATATTTTACAGATGTCATACTAAAAAATAAATGTATGTACACTACAAACAATTTTCTAAAACTAGGTAATGGCACAGTAGTATGCCAGCAGCAATCAGTGTATAAAAGTGCACATTTTCATTACTTTTCATTCACTGATTTCTGATTGGTGTGCTTTTGACCATTTTTTTGTTGAATTATTTGTTGAATTTTGCTTTAAAATTCATTTTTAAAATATGTACAGAATAAACCAAGCCAAACTTCATAGCAATAGATGCAGCATTTAATTATCTTTATTTTGATACCAAATATATGTGAGTAGTATGTGTGTGACACAGAAACCAAGGTAAGAAACAAGGTATATCCAAACATGCATTCTATTAAGTCTTGTAAATTGGCTGGACAAAACTTATACAATCATAAGAAATAGACACATTAAACTTGATTTTGAATGTTTGTTTGATTTAAAAATGCTCTGGTTGTTGAAAAATCAGTGAATGAAAATGTGCACTTTTACACATTGATTGTCACTGGCATAGTACTGTGTCACTGCCTACTGATAACGATGACAGTGATCAGGAGCAAGATTTTGATTTTCCAAAGTTCAGTTTTACAAGAACAGGCTAGATGATTGTTGTTTACTTTGATGAGGACTTTTATATTGGCGAAGTCACTGAAGTTTCATTCTTCTGTTAACGGCATAGTCAATTTTATGGAAAAAGCAGTTGATGAGCTAACAGTTTTCAGGTGGCCATCTCACCCAGACAAATGCACGGTTAGCTCTGAATGTGCTGTATCTTTCTTTCTGTAGAGGACATGCTGTCTTCAAAGTACACTGCCCTCAAGGGACTTACACATTTGGTGCACACCCTCGGTTAGACTTCCTTACCCTCACACCCCATTTTTGTAACCTCACTGTCTCATAATATCAACTTTTTATAAGTGTATCAAGACAGTATCTAATTTTGTTTGGTATAGAGAAAATAGAGAGATCAAAACTCAATTAATAATTTATAAATATAGAATAAATACATCTGCACTAACCTCATTATTAAAAATATTTTCTTTAGTTGTGAATGATTAATAATAATGCATACATGAACAAAAATACATCTTGAAAGCACCTGCCAATTGTAACCAACAAGACTGAGAGCAGCTCTCATAATTGTAAGGAAATTGTGTATATCTGATTTTCAATCAGCTAAAGGCAGAGGAACATTGAAGTTCAGTGGTTTTATGGTATGTTTCACTATCTTCTCATTGATGAAGTTCTCCATCAGAGGTCCAGAAATTTCATTAAAGTTTTTAATATATAATTAACATCTGAGAGTATTCGTTTAAAACATGCAAAAATTTAAAGTAAACTACTGGAACATTTGCTTTTTTACAGTCATATTCTGCTTCATTTGATCTTCTGATAATTGTTTATAATTTGTATGATTCCAATTTCATTAGCATATAATGATAAATTAATATGTAGTTGTGTAACTAAAGTAAAAGGTAAGAAAATATATTGTTCAGATTTATTGTTAAATAATTTTGTAACTATTTTAACATTTATTGGAGAAAATATTTTTAATGTAATCATTTATGTACCATCATTGGAGAAATGGTGTGTTTATCCAGATTACTGCTTTAAAAAATAATGTTTTCATTTACATAACTGAATTTTGCTTAACTAGAAATATAACACAAAGAAGAGAGGGGAGGAGAATAAATTCTTTTGTGTAAAACAATTTACTTAATGAGGTTAGTGCAGATGTATTTATTCTAGATTTATAGATTATATATAAACTAACATACATACAGTCTATTCTTTTAGATACTTTCTTTATTGCAGAAAAGATTTTAAAAGATATAAATAATTCTGTATACTATAATTAGTATAAATAATTATTATTTTTTATATATATATATTGAATTGAGGAATTTTTTTCCCATTGAACAAGACAGTTATGTTTCTGTAAAGATACTGAGTGATTGTATAAAGACAACAAGTAATTGTTAGTATTGTCATGCTGATATAAAATTTAACGAAAAAACTCCAAGGTAGTAAAATTATAGCTGAATGAAGTAAAGGTTTACACTCCTGATTGTGTATGGTAATTATAAAACTAAGTCATTATAGCTTCTAAATATCAACTCTCTTACTTTTGCATTATACTTCACATCCAACTTGTTATTCTCTTTGCATTTTTTATGTACATTTCAACACTACTGTTATAGTTGATTATGATTTTTTTTAAAAATATTTTTCAGAGCTGTTGTTCTAATTAAGGTAAAAGATGTTGATGAATTTGCTCCACGATTTGAAAACAACTCATACACGGTGGAAATTGAAGAAGGTAAGATGTATGATGAGATCCTGAAACTCCGAACCATTGATGAAGATACTTCAGAGGACTTTCGCTCCATATGTGGCTTTGAAATCCTGACTCCAGATGTCCCTTTCTACATTTCTACTGATGGTACAGTGCGTAATACTGAAGCTCTGGATTACTCTTTACACCGAAACTACATCCTCAAGGTAGTTGCCACTGATTGTGGACAACGAAAGTCAGCTCCAGTGTTTGTCAACATCCTGATCCGAGAACAATGCCACAGTGGCTGGCAGGATGTTCCAGATCAGGTCTCATATATTGCTGGAAGTGGACGACAGAAGATTGCAGAAAATGCTCACCTTCAGCTTTGTGACAAAGACTGTACTCCAGAACAGGTGACAGTGACAGTTTCACTAACTACAAAGCACATTGGAAAAGGTTGTGACAGAGACACATATTCTATCACTTCACAGCGCAAACTGTGTGGTAAGACATATTTTCAGAGCATTGCTTATTAGTTAGAATGTAACCTGAGGCAGATTAAATATTATAAATTATTTTTATGTGTCATAATTGCTTTTTGTTCATGAATTTCAGATAAAACTGTGACTTTTATCAATATCCTTTATTACAGTATTTTATTTTTAAAAATTTTTACTTTTTCAGGTGCCAGTGGTGACAGCGTTGACTTGTTGCCTTCTCCATCACAAGCAGAGTGGACCAAGAACCTGCCAACTGATGATGGTCACATTATGGACCAGATTTTTTCTTTTGATGGCCACAGTAATGCTGTGGAAGTACCTTCTGGTCACTTTGACCATCAGTTAGGTGACCATTTCACCATCTCCATGTGGATGAAGCATGATTTCCCAGAAGGGGGTCCAGTACAAGTGCAGCACTCTGCTCCCAAGGAGCATGTAGTGTGCATGTCAGATGGGGATGGTACGTACATTGAAGCTTAATCTCCACATATACATTTGCTTACCTCACATATTTTAAAGTTTTATTTTGTGCACAGATTTCCTGTCCACACTTGATTGCACAAATGGTTGAGCAAGTTAAAATTTCTGTGTACAGAGCACATAGTTATTTTTGAATTGGGAACTTGGCTTCAATTTTGTATGCATCTTTGTAAATAGCTACAGTAGTAAATGCTTACACAAAAATAAATCATACAGCTTAATGGTGGACATTCTAAACCTAGAATATCAAAACTCTAAAGTATACATGTAGTTAAAAATACATTTAAAGATGTTGTTTTATTTAAGTTATCATTTTGTTGAATAAGGAATGTTTGTAAAAAGTATAATAATAGCTTTCCACATTTGAGGGTGAAAAAGGTCTGCATTATAGAAACATTTCTTCTGCTGTAAGAATTTGCAAGTTGTTTGAACCCTGTTATTACTTTCTCCAAGGACCTCTCATAGGTGATTTTTTTTAAAATTTAATTTTAATCAATTTGGGGGGATGGGGGGGCTTGCAGTTGTTTTTCCTTTAATGTTTAATCTTTGTTTGAAAATCTTTATTTTCTTTATATTTAATCATACATATTCTTGACAGTTCAATAAGTCTTGTTGTATGAAGTTAGTGTGCCATTAGTAAAATTTACTTAAATACCTAATTCATTTTTAATTTCAAGCAGCTATCAATATCCTTGTTTTAACCCGTTCGCCGGCCCGCTACCGAGTTAGGTTAGCGCGTGCGCACATCGATAGCCACTTAAAAAAAATAACAATCAAGTCAAGCAGACGATATGTTTGGGTTCAGCAGCCAATCTGCTCTAATTTTATCATTGGCTAACTATTTTTAGAAAGGTATTTTCCATTACAAAGTTCGGAAATCCCCAGACACCTCACGTTTATCGAAGCTGAGCCGCCATTTTGAACCGAAGTTTGTACTACACATGGCTCGTTTCAAGGACTATTTTCAGTTGTTTGCTTGATCCTACCTAACGAACTTAATTGTGTAAATAAATTTAACATATTGTAGATGAAATTCGACAGGCCTACTGAATTTTTGGATGTGACCATTTGATAATAAAAAATAAAAACCGTTCGGTCTCCACCCGAAACCTCGTGGACGTCGTTATGACGTCGTTATGATACTATTTTTATCGATAGCCACTTAAAAAAAAATACCAATCAAGGTCAAGGAGAAAGATATGTTTGTGTTCAGCAGCCAATCTGCTCTAATTTTATCATTGGCTAACTAATTTTAGAAAGGTATTTTCCATTACAAAGTTCAGAAATCCCGAGTCACCCCTCGCTTGTAAAGAAGCTGAGCCGCCATTTTGAACCAGTTTGGAATTATACATTGCACGTTTCAAACACGATTTTTAGTTGATTGCCTGATCCTACCTAAAGAACTTTATTGTGTAAATTAATTTAACATATTGTAGATGAAATTCGACAGGCCTACTGAATTTTTGGATGTGACCATTTGATAATTAAAAAAAAAAAAAACCGATCAGTCTCAAACCGAACCCTCGTGGTTTTCATATGACTCTTTCGTTTTGTTCAAAATCAACCAATTTCCCCAGAATAATATTTATTTACACAAGATAAATTATTATTTATACCATATATTCAAAAGGCAATCAACAAAAATCGTTTTCTTTCGGATTTTATTCAAGGAAACATCTAACAAATTGACGAAGGTCAACACAAGAAAAAGGTAAGAAAACTTTTTATTTATTTATTTATTTTTGAATTTAAAATAATAATAAGCAAACGTTAAAAAATTAAATAAATATTTTTAAAATGTCCCCCTTAATATTTATTTTGAAAATCATTTTAGAATTGTACGAATTATGCTTGCTTTTAATTATTTAGTAGACTAGTAAAAAAAAAAAAACGGTGAAAATGTTCCCAAGTTCAACAAAAAGATAAGAAATCTTTGTATTATTTCTTTGTTTTTGAATTCGAAAAAAATTTTAAAAATACTTTTAAGATTCCTCAGTATGTCTATAATAGGTAGTAATTTAAATTTTTAAAATCCATTGATAATTACAGTCGCTTTAAATTTTTTAGCACACTGACCCATTCAGTTATCGTTAAGCGTCAAAACATGGCCGCCGGCGAACGGGTTAAACATTTTAAATTTCTTGTTTATAGTACTCTTTTTCAGTGGCTTATATTTTATGAAAGGTAAATGATAGAGATGTGATTATTATATTTATTAAATTCAACTTTTGAATTCAACATGTTATGCCACTGCAGAAGATTGGCATTGTTTAGAGCATTGAATAAACTAATATTTTATTTTTAGGCATGAATCGTCACCACTATGCTCTGTGGTTGCATGGAGAAAAAATTATTTTTTTGCTGCGCCAAGAAGCTACATCTCCTGCTGACATGGAGGTATTCAAGCCTGCAGAATTCCGTTGGCACATTCCACAGATCAATGATAATGAGTGGCATCACTATGCTATCAGTGTTGATTTCCCTGACGTAAGTTTTAATCATTTGATTAATTTATCTAAATTTGTTGTTCCTTTTGTCAAAAGATAACTTGTAGTTATGTTTATTAATGATATTAATATTAAATATTTGCATCAAGAGAAAATGTTTTAGAATCATACAGCTTCAGCTCTTAACATGTCATTATAATTAATTTTTTAGGGATAGCATATACTGTGTTCTAATGATAGATGCAGCTTAATATTTCATATAGCTCATTCCCCAGACAAATAGGTGGGTCAATTTGAAATGTGTTTTCTTAAAAATAAAGCATTGAAATATATGTTTATATTGTATATATTCAGAATTAAGGGCACATACGGCACGAGAAATCAATTTTTTTCTTATTTAATTTTTTTCTTTCCAGTTTTGAGATTTTACACATTTGCATACGTTGATATCTTCTTTTGCAGAAAATATGTGTTTTCTTATTAAAAATTGTGGTTTTTTGTGCAAATAAAGTTGTTTTTGCGACCTACCTGTGTTCAAAAAAAGTGTTTTCTTTGCATAGAATCGCAGATAGTAGTCCACTTTGCTTCACAATACCCGCCATTTTTTAAAACTAAACCACAGAGTGTTAATAGAATTAAAGGGAATTACCTCCCTTATACTAAAAAACGTAGGCTCATCGTATTTTATCACGATATAAGCACGTGGTTTGACGAAACCTTGACCCACTACAAGGGCTTGTGTGGTGTGTCACATAGTACAAAAGTGAAAATCGTTCTTTGATTGGTTAAAAATGCGGTTGCTGCGGGTTACATATCAAATCCGGGCATTTTCAAAATGGCCGCCAATGAATTTTTCTTTACCTCGTGCTCAGTTCTAATCATACAAAATTAGTTTCTCTAAGCAATTAACAATGTCGCTCAGGAAACAAAAATCGTCTAAAGGTCTAAAAGCAGTTGAAGTTCGATGGGGAAAGCGAAAAGCAACGCAAAACAATCGTAGTAAGCCTAGCAATCACACTTTGACTGCTGCAGACGACAAAATATGGCAGGGTTGGAAATACTACCGAGTTTGTGCTGCTGGTTATTAGAAAATGCCTTTTTTCCTCATTCAATGAAATGTGTATACAGTAGGAGAATCTCAAATATATTTTGAGAAAATCAGTTCTTTTATGATGTGGCACATGTTTGGATTTTTTTTTTAATGGCTCATATTCGCGCTCTTTTTATCATTTGATGAAATCAATGGAAAAGGCTGTTTGAATTATTAGCTGTTCTTTGAACAGCCAGTGCTCATTGCTACTATAAATATTGATAATCATCAGTTCTGTAATTGTTCAATAATTGATAGAGCTAGATTCGGTTTATTTAGTCTTCACCTTTACATCCTTTTTTTAATGGCTTGTTCTCATGTTACAGGTGCGACTCTATCTTGACGGCAATTTACTGCTAACTGATGCTGGCAACTTTGAAGTTATTGATGACTGGCCTTTGCACAAGACTCAGAAAGTACATTCCACTAAATTGGTTATAGGAGCTTGCTGGCAGGGTGGAGAACGAACATTCAAGGATTACTTCCGTGGATATTTGGCTGGCCTTTCTCTGTTAAAGGGAAAGACTGAAAGTGAGCGGGTCATCAAATGCCTTCACAACTGCAAGGAAAATCTTGACTTTCATGCTTTGGCTGATATGTCTGCTGGAACTGTAAGTGGACCCATGGCTCAATGTAACTTTTTTTTCCTTCTCAACTCTGTAGAGTTCTTTGATGACATTTATCATCATAACATTTTGATGTGGGTTTTCTTTTAGTTTTCTTTTCTCTTATTTTCAGGCTGTATGAAATACTTTTGTAATAGATTTTTGTAATGCAATAAATATTGGGGTCTTCCCATAGCCTTAGAATGAGAGAAGTTTGTAATATATTATGTCACTTATTGAGGGTTTAACATCTCTATGTCATTGAGTATAAAGTTTGTTTAGATATTCTGTCATACACCCAGATAAATATGCTACGTAAGACATAGGGCGGGTCTACACACAAGCCAGAGCCAATTGCATGCACACCTCTAAGGTGATAAAAGACATAAAGAGTTTATAATTTGACCCTCTGCACATAGAATTATAATAGGTTGCCCATTTGAACAATATACAAGTTTATGGTGAGATATACCATCACTCATTAAGTCCATCATAGTAATTTTTTCTTTCAGCATTGAAACAGAGCAACAGATGATGAACATGTTTAGCCAGTTTGCATTTAGAGATCAACTATACACAAGTTATTTGTGTGTAGTCGAATCACCCTCAGCATGGTGAAATGCTGGCACTGTACTAAGACTAAAGGAACAGCAGATTCTCTTTAATCTTTATTTGGATGGTGTGTTTTTTATGTTTTGTTTTTTGCAAAATGCGTATTAATGAAATTAGCATGTCATATGTATTTAAAATGCAACTCAACAGTTATTATATATTGTCACATTATCTTTAGATTCATTTTGTTTTCATTACTCTGTTGTTATAGGGTCCAAAACAACTATGAAGCTCTTGAAAAATGAGAACTATCTTATATTTTGTCCTATGCAAGAACTTGACTTTGTACACCTTGAATTTATTGAAAGTTCTTGATTTTTGAAGAAATATCCCACTCACTTTTTCTGTACCAGTTTGAATAAATGTGTATTTTAAATAGAAAGCTATGAAAATGTTTGAAATCATATTACAGCCATCGTTGAGTTTTACTTTTTGATTTCACTTGGATTGTTTCTGATATTTCGTTTCAGCCAAGAATTTTGACTTGAAGCACTCAGATCTTTGTATATAGCTAGTTTAAAAATCATATTCCAACTTCAAAATGGTTGGGGCTTCTCACAAATAGTAGACATTTTAAATTTTGTTGTGTGGTTGATTTAGAAAGAGTTTTCTTTCCTTAACAAATGAAAAATTGGGTGTTGGTAAACTCATTTGAAAAATTTTATATCCCATGGTGACTTAAGAAAATTTATAAAAGCAAATAATTAGAGAGGCTGCCATATGGTAAGGAATCAACCAAAATTCAAAATTGTGTCTATGATAAATGCATTTGGCAAGTTACAGGCATGCAAAATTCACCAGAAATATATTTCACATTGAAACATTTAATATTATTTTCTTTATATAACTGTTAAAAGTATTTTTTTCTAAATAAAATATTATATATTCATATTTATTATCCACAGAAGTAATAGTTATTTCAGAATTGGTTATGTTGCTCATTCTATCCAAAAAATACACTTGGTATTAAATTGTTTTATATTGTTTAGTTTGCAACAAAAATGTGTCATGGCTTTATTGCAACATATTAAATTTGTTTGTGGCCCTGTCATACAATAATAATACTTGGCTTTAAAAGAAAAGGCCTTGAGTTTTTTCAAGTTTGACTATGAACTCTGTTTTACTTTTCTTATGTACTTAAGTAGCCTGTATAAATAAATACCTTTATATTGTATATGTGATTATTGTAAAGCATTTAGAACTTTCTACACATAAAGATAAATGCTTATCAAGTCCTCTTTGTTATTGTTAATTTTTCTTCATGTCCATTTTCATTCAATTCTATGTATACTTTATTTAAATTGTAAACTTTTATTTGCTTTTGGTATAGCAATGATAAAGTACTTGGTGTACAAGGTTAGCCTTATTGAAAGTCGTTCAACAGATTATAAAATCACAGTTTCCCAAATTTATTAAGAATAAATTGAGATACTGGATGTTTTGTAAACATTTGCTTATCATTATTTTTTCTTGTCAGGTTGTCAGCTTCAACAGCGACATGACTGAGTTCACTGTCTTTAGCAAGGATTTGGCTGAAGTTGAAAAAATTGTGCGTGAAGTTACTTACGTCAATGCTAGAGCTTACCCTACCCCGGGTCGACGCAACCTTCGCATTGATTCTAGTGTTACGTATGTGCTGTGAAACATTTGGTTTTCTTTTTAATTCACCTATTCAGCATATTGAATGGTGCAAAGTTTTATATTTTTAATTTACTTGGGTTTTTTAATGTAAAGTTAAGAAATGCTCACTCATTCTTTTTCCAAAAGTCATGTAAGTTGGCTTTAAATAAGGACTGTTTTTATGAAAAAGTCTTTTAATAATTTTCATTGTACTTAATTTGTTGGGATTTTGTGTTGTTGATTTAATAATTTAAAATAAACATTACTAATAGAACTATGATTAGGCATTACAATTGAAAATGTGTATTAAATTTGTCATCACAAGTTTTAATTTTTATTATCTCCCAAACTGTTTTACAAAAAAAAAGTATTTGAATTGTATACATTATGATTACAGTGTGTATTATGGTTTGCTGATCTCTGTAAAAGCTCCAGGAGAATAATATATATATATATTACTTCATCTAAAATATCACCAGTTATTAACAGTTGTATGATTTATTTGTGTAGTGACTTCTTAATCTATGTTGAGAAGCATCTTAACCCTCACTAATATCCTTTTGGCCTATCCAGGTGCAATGGTAAACCAAACATCCTTCCTGCAGTAGAAAGCTATGTAATGGTACAAGATCCTCCCCAAGCTGTCATTGTTATCAGCGGTGCTGCAAATCTCACTCGACTAGTCTATGAATTTGAACTTGGACTACGAATCTTCCATGATGTTCATATCTTCTCCACAAGTCAACCCTCTGACAGTAGTTCAGAGGAAGAATCATATGATGACGATGTGGATGCAAATAATGGCACTGGAAATGGCATAAAAGCAACTAAGCTTGATCAAAAGGTGGCACAGTCAAAGGCAGAACGTGAGTATTTCTAACACTTTCATATTTTAATCTTTTTTTCAAAGTCTAGAAATTTAACAGTATTTGAGCCACTAATCATTTTATTAAAAAGAAATGAAAGCTTGTTACCTCCCTTGTGGTTCTGTGATCTGAAAGCAGGAAATAAATATAAACAATAGCAAACAAGGTTATCATTGTCCTCACACAGGACCCCATGGTGGCCACATTCAGCTATCCTGTCTAGATGGCTTGTGTATAATAATCTCTCAGAAGACACTGGTCTTTAACACACCTTAATTGAGTGGGCATCCACACAAAGCTGCTTGCAAAGCAATATTTTAGTTTTATTCTTTCACAAATACTCTACCGTTACTTATTGAACCACTTCAGAAACATATGTTATAGTATTCTTTTATTATTGTTGCTTTTTTAATTATTTTTTCTCAGCAGAACTGACAGAGGAAAACAAAAAGAGTGAGTCGCAGTTATTGATTGACACATGCACGATTCAGGCTGAACCTCCACTCAACCTATTCATTGAGCACCTTTCTCTACCCACTCACCTAATGGAAAACCGTGGTTTAGAATGGAGCGAGACCAATGATGGAGTTGTTATTACAAGTAATTACACAATATTCTCTTGGCTGTTCGTTTAATTTTTTTTTTAATTATATTTATTCTTAATTTTTCTTCACATTTTTAAAAATTTCTAAAAGATTTTTTAGAAAATGTTAAAAAAATTAGAAATTTTGCACATTACCTTATTTACAAATGAATTTATTTTATTATTTTCATGGCTGGTACTGTCTAGATGACAATTTTTTATCTGATAAATTCAGGAGTTTTTGTCCCTTTTGTCCAATTCCCACCCATTTTCAAATGTTTTAATTAAGGCCATACTTCTTCATGCCAACAAAAATGTATATTTTTTCAACCTACAACCTTCAGATTTGGATTATAAGTTGTCCTTTGTATAAGAAAGCAATAACAATTGTCAGATTTAAAATATCTTGTTTAGTTTTTATTTTATTAATTTTTTAATGTTTGAAAATGTGTACTATTTCAGCATTTGTAAAAACTGTGAAATATTTAATACTTGAATTTTAAAAAATCTGATGTGGTTTTATTTTCTACCTGACAAGTCCCAAAAAGTTATGCATGACTGTAAAAAGTAAATTAAGAAAAAGTTATGATTTTTTTATTATTTTTTTTTTTATCATACTTGTCAAAGATAATTTTGGGGGAGTACAAGTAGATTTTTTTAATATGTTATAAGAATTTAACTAAACCATGTAGGCTTTCATCTATGTATACATTTCAGGCACATGGAATAATTATAACTATTCAAAAGGGGCCTTGGCGTTTCACTCAACAGGATAAAAAAGTCATTTTGAGAAAAATGCATTTAAAGTTAAATAAGGACTGAAGATCTTGTAAACTGTGTTCAGAGTTGGTTTTTTTTTTTTTTATAAATGTACCCTATCTATACCACATTAAACTGCTGTTAGTCATTTAGCTCTCTTAACAACACAGAATTAAATATTCTGCCTTTTATATCCTCACCGTACAACCAGAATACTGCAAGGAAAATGGAGAAAAATATATTTGCCAATCTACATTTCTAAACTTTGGAATGTATGTTGTCTTTTTATGGGAAAGCAATATTAGTTGTTTGTTTTAGAAAATCAAATATAGATTTTGCTATATAAATTATTTAAATATATAAAACACCTATATTTTCCTAAATTTAGGCCTATCTATTAGACTAGAGAAAAACTGAAAATCTTACTATAAAATTTAAAATATTATCAAAAAGACAATATTCTTAAGTAAGTGTGTTCAAGAGGGCACATTTTAATTCTTATGTTCAGTCAGGCAGAAGAAATTTTTGTAGAGCTTTTTTTTTATTATGCACAAAATGAATGACTAGCAACAACAGTCAACAGATATAAAGTTATTTGCAGATTTTAGAAGATTATTTAGGAGAATTTAATTAGAGAAATTTACAGGAAGGTAGAGAGGATCATTTAGCAGTCAGTATAATGACAGTTTGATATGTTAAGAATTTATTTTAAAAAATTCAAGGTAAAAAGTATATCAGTCAACCTTGGGATTCAAGCTTTTACTGGGGGGTGGGGGTGGGGAGGATCTTTAAATTGAATTTCCCTTGATTAGGATAACTTCTTTTTAAAAAAATTCTTTAATCATAAAAAATAATTGTTTGAGTCACTTTATGATCCAAAATAGTTTGATAAATAAAATCGTAAATGGGAAATTCTGCACAAGCCCATGTGACGCTGCATGGCAAAATCTGGCTAAAGATGCTAAAATTAATTTTGCGCTACAGGCATTTGTAATCGTAAATCCTCTTTGATAGTCCTGGGGTGGGGGGTGTATGTACTTAAAAAAATGTATAGTGAAAAAACTGACATAAATGTTGTTTTTGTTTTTTTTAAATAAACATGAGATTTGAACTTTAATAAATTACAAAAACCCCACTTTTGATTTTTTTTTCACTTTAGCTGGGGTTTGCCATGCAGTATCACATGTGTCATGTGGGATAAGCATTTAGCAGATTGTGTTATTGAATTATGGTATTTTTCAATATTGGAATATATTCATTCAACATTATTTTATTGTTATATAATTGTATTATAAATGGGAAATTCTGCATACATACATTAATTTTGGGTGGTTTGAGAATATATATGCCATGATAGTATTTGGCAGATTATGTTATTGGATGGTGGTTTTTTTTTTATATTGGAATGTGTTCATTCAACATTATTATATTGTTAAATAATTGTAAATGAGGTTATGTTGATCATTATTCTGATTAAGCAGTCTCCAACTTCACACACGTTGAAACATTGTTACTTTCATCATAAAAGATTTGTAAGCTTTCACCACTTTATTGTAAATAAGTGTGCTTTCATTGACCATCTGACTTGAGAAGCCCTTGAATTTTCTTTTTAAAAATTGCCTATAGACCTTTGTTATAGACATTTTTGTTTTTATAGAAACTTATACATTTTCTTCTTGTACATTGATTTGATATAAGCAATTTGTTTCTCATTATTAATTCAGTACTTGTGCAAATAATAGTCCACTGAGTCATTTCAACTTCATTTTCACCCTCCCTTATTAATTTTTCTGTTTGTCTTTATGTCATGATGTGATTCTTTTGTCCATTTTATTCATTTAAAACTTTACAAATTCTTTTTTGTTGTTTTGATGTGGTATGTGGGGTAGCAGCTTTTGCATGTCCGATTATTACCAAAAGTATTAAATATGAATGGGTTGGATAATGTTACAATACAATCTCAGAGTAAATAACAGTTATTTCATGGTCTGCTTATTTGATTCATGACATAAGCCAAAAGCAAACAGTACATATTGTCACATTATGCTTCTTTTGCTTTGTGCATTGACCTGTGGCTACAATTTCAGGTGAAACTGAAAACATAATTTAGTTTTGTTAGTGAAAGGAAAATTGATTGCCTTTAGCAGTTAGACAGGAGTAGTTTGCATCATAATATCATATATGAAGGTTTTTAAACTTAAAAATTACAAACTACCGGATTTTATTGTATGAATGACTAAATATTTTACTTAATATTTGTTTTAGATGCAGACAAGATTGAGTATTATGAGTCTGTGATTCATGACATCCACTACTTCCATAACGAGCCGAGCAAGTTGTCTAATCGCACTTTGACCCTCAGCTGTTCTTCACAGAATCGAAGATTCATTAGCAACAAATTTGTTGTCAGGGTAAGGGATGGACAAGAATACAACTTGCACTTAATTTCTGAACTTGATATGAAGAGTAGAATGATTTGAAATCTTGAGAACAATTGCACTTTTATTAATGTTTGCTGCCTTATTCTTTTTTGTTTGTTTGTTTGGATTCATTTTAGAATATTTGTACAAAATTATTCTGAAGTTGCAGTGGTGGGGAAAGTAGTTCTGATGTTAAAAGGAGAACTATGAATAGGCTTTTAAAAAAATAGACATGTTCATAGGTGAATCTTGTGTTGTCTCATTGTGTAATTAACAAATTGTTCAGAGATAGTTTGTTAAACCATGAATTTGCACAGTTTTTGTTAATGTATTTATTATTTTTGTTTAGTGAAGGTTCAAAGGTTTTAATTAGCTAAATTGAGAGTGAGTGAATGAATATAACTTTGAGAGAATATGCAGAATATTTGAGTTAGGTAGATTTGGAAGAGCATAGCTACAGAGTGAATGAGTAGTCATATAGGGTTTGAAGACTATGAGTGAAGGAATAGTCAAGTTAGATAGGCTTTGGTGATCATTCACTTCGTTATTTCCCAAAAGTAGTTTTGTTGACTATGGTATGTGTGTTTTGTGTGTGTCTATGGGGTGTTAGTGTCAGGAGCATATCTTTTGACAAGGGATTACTGTATTAGTTTTTTCTGATAACACTTGAGCAATAATCATACCACTAACTTTTTTTCTAATTCTACAACTTGTTTGCATTTTTATTTTCAGCTTGTATTTGCATTTACATCCTTGCTATGTGTAAATAAAATTATCTGTTACCTAAGCTTATTCTTAATTAACTTTATGCTATTGATTTTTATAGCTGGTGGCACTTCATGAAGTTCACGATCCCTCCCCATATGTTGCAAATCGTCAGGCTGACAAGGCAGGACCTGTTCAGCAAAGCCTGATTTCCAAAGATACTCACTCTTCTGTGGCTTCAACAACATCTAGTAAGTTGAAGTTTTCCTTTCTTCCTTGTTTTGACATATAGGATGTCACCGGGAAAAAGGGGGAGTAATCATAAAAATTTATTTTTTTAATTTACCTTTATCAGTCGCGCTATGTGTCAGCTGATTGATGAGTGAAAGTGGCGTGATGCATGCACTGTCAGTCAGTTTGCAAGCGTGATTGCTTAATTTTTGTTTATAACATTTTTATTTGATTTGTTTGCATGTTTATTTATGTTAGGTTATAACAATTAAATTAGTAATAGGTAGGTAGTATATTTAATTGTTAAATGTTCATTAAATAGAAATTTAACTAGGGATTATTTTAGTCAGTGCACCACTAAATGAATGCACCAAAACAAATAACAATAGGTATCCATTATTTCACATGCCTTTTCTTTAACAAATAAAGGAATCTTCCAACGTTAAATATAAGTTTTGTTTGTACATTTGAAAGTCTTTCATAGCTTTTTTTTTTTTGCCTACTGTACATCTGTTGTGTGAGTAGCATATTACTCTTCATCATTGTCCTAATCTCATTTTTTACCATGATTCACTGACTCAGACACTTATTATTATATATCTTAACCCTGATCAATCATTCAATGGCAAATTCTCATTCATCATTTATTAGATTGTTTCTTAAGGCCCCAGTTACAATAAAATAACGACGGATACTGGTTAGCTACAGAGACTTCATTTTAGGATTGGTGCTTTATAAAATTTAAAATGTCCACCCATTAGTTAATATATTTAAAGAAAAGAAAATATGGTAAAACTAATAACTAAAACATTAAAAAAAAATCTAGTGATCTCAAACAAATAACACGCAATCCAAATAAACGAAATACATTATATTGCAAATAAATCTTTCCCCTATTCAGTGATGCAAAACTTAAGCTATGGATCAGGCAGCATAAATTCATAAAGTTATTTTCCGTGTTCACCCTCAATGCCTTAAAAGATGAATGCTACCGTAGGCCAATAGACACTGAAAATAATTGATTTTACTTTTCAACTAAAATCCTCAGAGTGATGCATGAGAATGCAAAGTGGAAACTGGTTCAATGTCGCCGAGTTGAACACTGTGGTTCTCGATAAAATCTAGTAATTGTTGTTGACAGTCTTTGGTGATTTCAGTCACTGACCTCAGTTCTTTCAATGCAATTCAATACGCATGCAATATTTTTTGTCTCAAACAATCTATAGATTTATAGATGAAGAATTTTCCTATTTTATGATTGCTTTTAAGGCTGCTATGTTATCGGAATCACCAAGAACGTAATTAAGAAAATTTAAGTTTAACCTTATTTCACTTAATCTTGAAATTCCTGCGCATTATTTAGTATGGAAATGAACCTTGTTCGCTCCCCTACATGAAAACCATTATTATTTTTAGATTACTGTTCTGTACGTGTACCCACGGACCGAGAAAGAGTGCATGTGTTAAGTGTTAGCGCTGAACAAGTTATGGCGGCTGGCCAAAATGCCGCTCGGTTGGTAACTTCTGAATAACTTCTTATTACTTTTTCACAATTATTTATTAAAATAAAAAACACAGAAAGACAGAACAGAGAACAAACTTTTGTTTCATGTGCTTTTATTTTACAAAGCTTCAATATACAGAGGAAACATGAGTGTTAAAAATGTAGGAAAATTGACTAAACAATGTCCCAATCAGCCATTCAGCTATGTTTGGAATACCTATTACTAGTAAAAAATTTCATATTTTTTAACTTTAATACACATATTACTTGGGAGGGGGGGGGGGTCCAATATCATAAAGCTCTTAAAAGGTGCTTACAAAGCCCTTAAAATTTATTTTCTAATTACTTACAAATCCTGTATAATATAGTGTGTTTATAGAAGGATGAATAAATAACTATCTATAGTTATGGACACAAGTTTCATTTTATCTTCCTTTACCTCATTTCAAGTGTATTTCATATGCTATATAATTTTATTCATATAAATTTGACACTAAATATAGAACAATTGCATTATCATGCCTGTGCAAAATTTATATGTTGCAAACATGTTTTGATATATGCATTTAAAATCTTACCTTCCCTCATTAAGACCATTTAGTCATTACTGGTAGTGCTGAAGTTCATTCAGTGAGACCATTTTAGTCATTGCTGCAGCGATGACTCTGGCAGACTATCAGACCCTCAGAGTTAACCCCAACAAAAATACTAAAAAAACATTGTCTTGCTTTATAGATTCAACTTCAGGTCAAGTACCTTAGCCCTCCCACCACTTTCCCTTTCCAACCAGATTTCTGGCCCTGAGACTGTTCTCTATATAATCTCAGGAGCACCACTGCGTGTTGGTTATATTGTTGAGTTACTGTGCCATATATTTAACCTTTTTTCACCTTGCTTTTATCTGTGGTGGGAATTTGTCCACCTTTTGTATGTACCCTAATTATTTTAGCTGAACTTGAGTTTTTCTTTTGCTTAGATTTTGGAATGGCAGCTATCATAGTGGTGTGTGTCGGATTTTTGCTGTTTATGATCATCCTGGGTGTGGTTCGCATACGTGCAGCACATCGCCGTACCCAAGTGGTTCATGTGGAAGAGAAACAAGAGATGGAGTGGGATAATTCTGCCCTTAATATCACTGTCAACCCAGTGGAACAAGAGGTAAAAATGACTTTTAGTATTATAAATTTCAAATTGAATTAAGCATTCACTGTTCTCATAGTTATGATAACCAGTATGATGCTAAAAAAAAAAAAGAAATTTCAATAAATATGTTTTCAATTTTTATGAGTAAAAATAATTTATTTTTGAACTAAACACATTTTTTTCTCAAAATTATGTAACACAATTGCTCATAAATAAAATTAAATAAACACAGTTTTTAAGGATAATGATCTATTTTGAACCAAATGAAGCATCTCATCAGATCATTGTCAGGTGTGCCAGATAAATAATTCTTTAAAAAAATGAATTTGACATGCTAGAAGTTAATAAATGAAAAGTATATTTTATTCACAATTGTATCTTTTCATTTTACTATATTTTATAAATGAAAGGTATGTATTGCTCACAATTTTATTATCTTTCACTTAGTAATTTGAAAGTTGCATGATGAAGAGTGTTATGTACTAAATGCAGTAACAATTGTTGAGTATTTTTTTTTCATTTGTCCAGACATCACATGGAAGTTTTCTTGTATCATAAACAGTTTAACTAAACATAGTGATTCTTCTGTTTTATGTATTTTCTACCACTGGTTGGGACTTGTGAGAGTTAAGAAGTATTAAGTAAAATGCATATTCTTTTTTTCTTTGATTCCTCACACACAGTATGATTTATTTGTTATAAAGAAAATATATGGACCGTTTTGCAGATCTTTGAATATGAAGACAGCAGCAACCACCCCAATTTCCGTGGTGATGACAGTGAGACAGATGATGATGAGAGCAGCATGCAAGGTGATTATGGCGAGAGTTCTGAAGATGAGCAGCAGGTTCCCACCAAAGCACCAGCTAACGATCTGGAATGGGACCATTCTAATATGGGATTTTAAGCTTACACCCATTGCCACCTAGGCATATTGTTAATTTGAAGACTGTGTAAAGTTTTGGAGACTTTTAATGAAAGGAGTTTGTTATAGCATAAGGGGGACAAGAAGACACAATTTCTCAGTGAAATGATTAATTTTGCTTTAATTATGGAATGATCCAGCATTGTAGATGTGGATTTCAGATTCTGTGAACTTAGCTATCTTTACTTAAGATAATGTTGTAAGTTTTTGATTAGAAAGAAATGGATTGACCTACAAGATATTTTTAATGTATTTTAAATAATACTTAACGAACTCATGTGATTGAATTGAATTCTGACAGTTATTATATAAGTAATTATTTTTGTGAATTGGTGTCTGGTAAGATCCATAATAACTGTTCGTTAGACACAAAAAATTACTTGTTAGAGATTTCAAAATTGTTTAATTCAAACATAATTTTTCTGGCATTTATTAACAAAGGCTTTACTGGTCTCTGTTCTCTGTTGCTCTCTGTGCAAGATTGGGAGCAAAAATATTGACCAACAGTGTAAACGAATGGACAGTATACACCTGGTCTCCAAGGATGATGTAGTTCCAATCTAACCAGGGAATGTTTCTACGATTTGTAAATTACTCATCATTTGTCGTAATCATTGACCCAAGTCATGTCATTTTTTTGTTTTCAGAACCTGCTAATTTTGCATCTTGTAATGTTGTGTACTTGTTCATTATCATCTATGTGTAAGTCTTCTTGTGAATGGTCGGAGAGTGTTTTTCTTTTAATATTGTGCATTTGGCTCTTAATATTTTTTTGTGATTTTACAAAGAATTTGTCAACTTTGGTTGAAGAAACAAAGGAAAATTAAGAATGGTGCAAAATTTAGCTTTTGTTGCTGTTCATTTGTTGTGCAGTGACAATTTCCGATTGAAAGCTCTTCAAATTATGGAAGACACATTTAATATAAATATTTTGGTCATCTTTTTTATTTTTAAAATATTTTTAATATTAAGTTTTGTCTTACTGATTAAACATTTTACATTATGGCTGCAAATTAGAATTATTTATTGTCATATTTTGATGTAATGTAATCAACACAGGAAGACTGCATAATTAAAAGCACATAAAGGCATTTATAAGGTGAACAATTTTTATTAGAAGAAATTTACAGGTTTTAGTATCTAAGGTACCTTTAAAAGTAAAGTCTTAGTTGTGTCGTTTGTGATAATTTGTAAAGACTGCACAGCATTTAATTTCATATATTGATAAATGTAAACTCTTTAAGTTGTGAAAGATTTTGCCACGTTCAGTGTTCAATCTTAGTGCACTCATTTTCACGGGACATTATTGTACAATTATTTAACCCCTTATCATCGATTAAAGTTTTGTAAAACTGCCCACAGGCATGAAATTAATTTTGATAACTATATCAGAAAAGTGTTAATAAACATTAAATTATTAAGTATTCATGAAAAATTAATTATGTAATATAACAGGATTTACAAAACTATTATATTGTATTATAAATTCACATACACTTTAATTACCATATAATACTGTTATTTAAAAACAAGCCAATCAAACATGGTACTGGATAATGAGTAAAACCATAAAAATTAATATTTCAGAGTGTTATTACTGTGATTTTTTTTTTTATTATTTTTATTGGGTGGAGAAGGTCAGTTAAATATACCCTAGTATACCCTGAAAATGATGTATGAGAGTAAAATGCTCACCCTCTGACAAGCACATGCTTGTTTCCTGCACAGAATGAGTTAACTAGGGGTTCACATTATGAAGAAGACCTTTGGGGGCTGCATTTACACGCGGATCACACTAAAGGGGTAAACCAAATTTACATAGGGTGTTGTGATATTTTTTTCTTACTTTATCATGCAGCACATTTACTCTGCCTTGTAACAGTTACCCTTACTCAGGTTAGCATCTCCTATGAGTAGTCCCTTCTAAACGTTGTCCCAAGTCTGTAAACTTAGTATTTAATTACATCATTCTCCATTTTTATTAGATAATGTGTTGTCTTTCTTGTTATAGCCCTCTGCAAAAGAAACTTTTGATCAAAAGTCTTTTTACAGCGTTGTGATTCACTGGTGAGAAATATATTTATTTGTGGGGAGACATTGTTTTCTATTTTATTTAATTTTTAAATTAAAAGCCAGTAAATCTTTTACTTCCAAAAAATACTTATTTATTTAGTATGTGATCTCATTGGTCTAGGAAGAAAACAAAAATAAGTTGTGGCTATTTGTTGTCTGTTCTCCATTTGCTTCGTTGTTTGTTTCTTTTAGTTTGTGTGGTTCTGCTTATTGTTTTTTTGAAAGCTGTATCTTTTGCATTTATACGGACATTTGTTAATAGCTTTTTTTTTTTTTTTTTTTGGGGGGGGGACGGGAATTAAAGTATTTTGTTGGTTTGTGACTGAGTACAACAGTGAGCTAGAACTGATTCAAGGAGAAATAAAAAGTGCATTATTTTTAGTGAAACATTTTAGTTGTAATTTTGTTCTGCACTTTTTATTGTAAATAAAAATTAACAGTAATAATATTATTTCAGCTTTTTCTTCTTATAAACGTTTTCATCTAAGACACAAATACAGATAGGATTAATAAAGATATATATATTCACCAAGGAATACCAAATGATACAAGTACAAATCTATTTGAAGTTAATACATTTTCAAGTAGAAACACAAATATTGGACTGTTTGGAGTACAAAAATTAACAGTAATAATATTATTTCAGCTTTTTCTTCTTATAAACGTTTTCATCTAAGACACAAATACAGATAGGATTAATAAAGATATATATATTCACCAAGGAATACCAAATGATACAAGTACAAATCTATTTGAAGTTAATACATTTTCAAGTAGAAACACAAATATTGGACTGTTTGGAGTACAAAAATTAACAGTAATAATATTATTTCAGCTTTTTCTTCTTATAAACGTTTTCATCTAAGACACAAATACAGATAGGATTAATAAAGATATATATATATTCACCAAGGAATACCAAATGATACAAGTACAAATCTATTTGAAGTTAATACATTTTCAAGTAGAAACACAAATATTGGACTGTTTGGAGTACATATATTTTTCCCTAGAAGGGTTAACCAACTATGAATTCTTAATTTGGGGGAATTTTAACTTAAATGCTAGCTTTTTTCCTAGGAACCTCATCTGTTTATTTGACACTTTGGCAAGACTGTAGAACATGGGGAAAAAATTGTTTTATAGACCACCAACTAATAACTACCATTGTAGTTTTTGTTGTTACATTCCAAAGGACAACTTTAGGAAAGAATTTTCTCTTTTTTTCATATTTGGAAAGACATATATGTTCAAAATAATCTAGGAAGTTCAGTAACATAATAGAAGCCTTCTTATGAGCCGAATAAATTAAGTTTTTTAATATTGTTCCTTTTAATTTTAAAAATTAAATTAACTGATGTGGAAAAGTTAAAATGTGCTGTATAGTTATGATAACGTGATATAGCTATTCTTACTGTTGTCATATTTCCAAGATGTAAGTATCACATTTTGTATGACTGTTAATATTTGATTAATTTTTTTTATTGCATTTTATTTCATTGTGAATTATGACCTATTATAACAACTACCATTGCTTGAGTAATTACTGTTGTTGATATTGTAAACATTGTTTCTTGTTTTCTCTTTGACAGATTGTAAATGCAAAAATCAACTCCGCACATTGCTTCCTCTTCCCTCCATTCCCCCATACACACTTGTTACAGAACTTTTGCAGAGGCCAATTTGAGCAATTTTAATTGTGTATTGTAGTTTTTTATTTACTTTTTTTAAAATATATAAATAGTGATATTTGTGGCAATATACAGGGTTTTCTTTTAGTATGATGACTGTTTAAGAAAGTTCTTTTTTAGAGCATAGCTTACTTAGAGTTAATAATGATGGTATTATATACAACATATAATACATTATAATACAACATCAAAAGTTTGGTTTTTTTAATGTTGCAGTATAGTGTTGAGCACCAAATTAATCATTATAATTTTAGTTTGTCTTTTTTAAACAGGCACTAATTTGTTATATTCTTGCTCTATTTTACAAGTTTATAATGCAAGTTAAAGTTGGTAATAAAAGTACTTAAAGCAACTCATATTTACTGACACATTCAAGCAAATTTAACTAATCTGAGTTCCTATTAGTGCAAATGAAACAGTGATAAATATATATGTAAGGAAGTGGGAGGGGAATTAATCTGGAAGCAAAATGATCGGTTAATTCTCTTTCAGATGACACTAAAATTATTGAGAAATGTTTGTTTATTTAGATTTAGCATTATTAACAAATTATCTTGTCACCATTACTGCTTTTAATATAATTGACCCATCATTAACTCCATTCCCACTTGCCTATTTCAAAATCTTGTTTCAGGAAGAAGGGAAAAAATAATTATTTTAAGATTACGGAATAAGTCTTTTGCTTGAATATATTTTACCATATAACTATTAATATTATTAATAATGAAATACCTATTGGTGGGCAGATTTCAAATAACACATGCAGTTAACCTTAAACATTGTTTTTGAACACCTGTACAACTCTCATTCTTTCAGTTTATTATGTCAATATATTATGTGAAGGTATCATTAGCTGTATTGGCAAATTTTTCTTTCTTTTTCTTCAGCAACCATTTTTTTTTTCTTAAAAAAAAAAATAAAGGAAAAGACAGCGAACACTGTATGCTTTATTGTTTGATATAGAGAATTCTGTATAAAATGTATGTTAATTTTAGTTTTGCTTGCTGAGGTATGGTACTTATTTAGTAATAACATTGTCATTATTATTGTAATTTTATTTTTTCTGCTCTCTGCTGCATTACATCAACGTTATACATATAAAAAGTGGTTGATAATGTTGACCATTACCATCACTGTTTAGTTATCTCATCTTGATGTAACTGCATGAAAATTATGTTCAACCTTGATTTAGTCCACTGGTATGTTTGGTTCTTCTTAACCCAATAAATTACCAACCACTAGGAGTGTGTGTGTATGTATGCGTGTGTCTGTGTTTGGTGTAAATTTGTAATGTTTGTATATTGGAGTTGATATTACGTATCAGTGAACGTGGCCATAAATATTTATATCAGAATATGAATTCCACAAAACAAAATTCTAGATCCACTGTTCAACAGATGATAAGTTAATGAAACTAAAGACATTTATTTACATTCGTGGTTTTGCTTTACATCACTCTACTCAAAATACTCAGCTAAAGAACTACCTACTGGTGACCAAATAGGGTTCAAACTTTGCATATTATCAGTACTGATCAGTGAGGTGAACAAAATTGAAATAAATATTTATATTCATAGTTTTACTTCACATCCCAGCACTAAAAACATTTGACTAATGAACTACCTTCTGGTTACCAAATGCTAAGATTTCAAACTACGTTATCGGTACTGATCAGTGAAGTGAACAAAAAAGTAAAACAAAACTAAAAGTATTTATTTACAGTAATGGTTTGCTTCCTCTTCCTGCAGTCAAAACAGTTGATTGTCTACTGGCGAGCACAGGATTATTTATAAAATTTCAGACTTTGCCTGTTGCTCTCAGATGATTTAGCAAGCAAAATGAGAGAATAAAAATGTGATAATTTTCCTACTTCAATGCTTAACTATTTTTTGACTTAACTAAAAATGGAGAATAAAATTATAGCTAATGCCATGAGGACTTTCGAAAGATGGAAATAAAGAATTCAACTTTGCTAATCAATAATATTTTTTAAAAGAATTTTTATTGTTTGTAATTTAATCTATATTGCAGCTATATATCACTTTACCTTTAGTAATTTTCGGTTGTCCCCAGACAAAGCATGTATTTTACTGATCCTGAAGGATGGTGCTATAGCCACTAGATAAAGGATTTTTAAAGATGCAATTTTTAACACTTCCCAGAGGTTCAACGTGGTCTGAATTTACTTCAAAATTATCTTCAAATCTCATAGTAGAACATAATGGAAAACCTTTTGAGCCTGTATTGGGTTTACAAAACGTGAGACAAATTACATGGAAACCAACAGGTAGAGGTCCTTTATGTTCCAATGTATAATGCTTTTGTTCAGCTCTGCTTGGCTGAACCATCTCTATAATACTTATGGTGATGGTAGTTGGTGCACAAACAATATGTCCCTGGCTGAATCATCTCTCTACAGTACCTATGGTGATGGTAGTTGATTGATAAACATTCTGTCGACTTGTCACAAGCAACTACGGGTTATTACCGACAATAGTACAAAGAATACAAATCTTACAGCAATGCTCTTACAGATTTACCGTGTATTGTTTGTTTTGTTTAGTCTAATGTCCCATTTATAAAAGTCTGAGATAATTTTACCTTGTAATGATTAACCACATTTTCAGTCAACACTCCTACAGTTTCTATTTCCGTTCATCTTTCACAACTTGACTGCTACGATTCATTAAGTTACTTAGCAACCATTTACTCTACACACGAAATTCAGATGTGCCATTAACTTTTAGTGAATCTACAGTGTTTGTGTCATATTTTCATTTGGAAGAAAAACATAGTGGCTTTAACTATTATTAAATCTACAGTGTTTCTGTCATATTTTCATTTGGAAGAAAAATAAGTGGCGTTAACTATTATTAAATCTACAGTGTTTCTGTCATATTTTCATTTGGAAGAATAAAATATAAGTGGTATTTCCAGTTGTGTTTATTATGCAATGCTTCTACCAAATTTACATTAAATCTACATCTAAGGCAAAATTAATAACAAGAAAGCTGGTGAAATTATGGAAGATTATTACATAACGGCCTAAAACGAGAGCAAAAGTCTGTGGCTACATTCACTTGAGCATAAGTTAGCCACAAAGAAAACGAGGACTTGCTCAACAGACAAGCTACAAGAAAACAAACACTTGTTCAATAGAGAAACTGTGTTGTGATCATGCAAGTCACAAGTCAGCCTCTATCCCAACCGGCCCTATCTCACTGCTGACACCAAAAAAAAAAAAAAAATGGATATACCCTAGCAATGATAATTTTGATCGTCACTACACACTGTTCTACTATTATCTGTGTCGGTAATGATGTTGAGAGATATCTCCTTCAGTCTCTCACCGATGTAGTCAAATTTTAAATGCCTTCACTGAAAACGCAATACGACCATACACCGAAATCTGAACAATCACACGGGATAAACAATATTGATGTTGACTACCTCGTATCTCGAACGTCGTTGGCGAAGCAAGAACTACTCGGGCAGTTTTTACCAATCGGGTATATTATGTTTCACATTCCTAAATGCAACTTGAAATATTAGAAAACTAACATCAAACAAATTCAGGAATGAAATGCTACAAGCTTCTCGACAGTGAGAAATGGAAAGCTGTTTAAGGCCTGTGTCAAGAATCCACTGCTAAGGTAAGTGTATTTAACAGTAAGTGTGTATGTTCAGGCATGAACAGTTTTATCAAATAACGAACGCTTCGTAAGCTGTATTATGAGCACTCACAAGTATACAAGGAGTTCACTCAAACACACAGGAAGACATTAGGCACGCACGCACACATGCAGGTACACGCTCGCGATTCTCCAAGTCAGACATTCAATCATCTTCTAAAGATTGAAGTTCCTCGGAGTATGATTAAACAAGAAATCCTGTACAGTTTTAGATGTGGTTACATTTTTTTTTTTTATGTTCAAGTGTATTACTTGAAACGTGTTTTGAGGTATAGGTATAAATGAACTAATTAAAGAGTGAGAAATGTCACTATTTATAAAACTAATTAAAGAATGAGAAATTTCGCTATTTATAGAACTAATTAAAGAATGAGAAATGTCACTATTTTATAGAACTAATTAAAGAATGAGAAATGTCACTATTTATAGAACTAATTAAAGAATGAGAAATGTCGCTATTTATAGAACTAATTAAAGAATGAGAAATGTCACTATTTATAGAACTAATTAAAGAATGAGAAATGTCACTATTTATAGAACTAATTAATGAATGAGAAATGTCACTATTTATAGAACTAATTAATGAATGAGAAATGTCACTATTTATAAAAATAAAAGATTGATATTGTTATTCCTGCCGTTGTTTGCTTTCATTTTTGTTAGTCAGTACACATAAGTAGTAAGTGTTCAGCTTTGTCTCGAATGTTTATGTGTGTGGTGCATAATCATTTAAGAAGCAAATTGCAGCCTTTAAGCACAACAGAGACTTGCCTTTAAATCACCGTTATTGGATGTCACAATCGTTATCCGTCTGTCTGAGGAATGCTCTTTTAATAACAATTAGTATTCGAATTCGAAGGTTCAACTTTCAGATCGAAGCTTCCAAGTGTGTGTTTTAAAATCTAATAACGAATTACATTCACCCCCCCACCCCCCCACCCCTGCACTTAGAATTATTCCCCTCTTTATCTTTTGGATTCCGATCCCTGCAAAGTTGTTTTATTTAACATATATGACATAGTAAATGAGGGAGCTAAAATATGAATTGTTAGATAATGTTTGAAATTAACATTTATTTAGGGTGGTCGAATCGAACAGTTCATTTAATTTACATTTGCCCTACTAGCCTCCATTTGCATTAACGACAAAGTTTTCGTTAGCCGCATTCACTATCAGATTATTTCTCGGCAATTTCAACCAATGCTTTGCGTCAGACACTGAGCCCATAGTGTATTTTAATCACAACTTTTCAAAAAGTGCTTGGAGATTTTTATTTACTTCCCCATGCGATCTGATCTTCTCTGTAGTAGCAAATATATGTATATACTCGCGATAAATGTGAGTGTATAAATAAATTTCTGCTGGGCAGCGGATAGTTTATTTGTTCTTCTTCTACGCATTAACAGATGAAAATTTAACAGCAGTTTGGAATGGTATATGTTGTCACTCGTTGAGTGTTCTTAGGCTTTGATAAACTACAACGACACGTCTTGATTTATTAGTCTCTTACATGTTTCCACGTCACAAGAGTTACTTTTATCTTCAGACTTACCCCCCAGTGACGCTCGTAGTGGAATAGGTTTGACCTTGTGTTACTTAAACACCACTTACATCATCACACATTTGACTGTGAATATGTTATTGTGAATCTTAAGTTACATAGCCGTCTCTCTTGTCCACAGTTTAGTGACAGTTTTCAGTACTCAGAATTGAGTCTCTAAACCGATAAACTTGATATGTTACTTAATTATAATCTGGCAACCAACAGAATTGATGTCACTGAATTAAGTCTCTAAACCAATAAACTGATATGCTACTTAAACCCGCAGAATTCATTAATTTATCACAGCAGATTTGATTTATATCTCAGTTATATGTCACTTCTGTTGGATGCAATATTGTAAATCAGTGATAAGTCAATTCTACAGTGTCACGAAGATCAAGAAATATTAATAAATTTTTTTTCTCTCCCTCTAAGTAACTTCTAACTTTAAACTATGAACGAAACAGCTAAGTTAATTAAAAGAGGGACAGGGTGAAAATAACCACTTTGTCTAAACATTAGCTTTAAGTTCGTGCGGAGAATAGGAAAACGATAATTACCTTGCTGGCTGACCAGGAACCCACGCCCATAAATCTGTGTCAGAGTAGAAGTACAGGCGGCCAGTGTACGGAAAACGTGAGAAGGTGCTAGGACGCCAATTATGTCCGTGACCGGAGGCAGACTGAGTTTTTGAAATGTCAACATCATTTTTTAAAGAATCACCACTATAAATGTTTGGTAGTTTAAGTTGATATTGCTATTGTGTAATTACTATTGTTTTGTGAAAGTACTTAGTGAAATAGAAGTTGAGTTATTGGAAAGTTAATATTTGTAGTACTAAGTTAAAAAGGTTGGTCTGTGTGTGTACTGCTTGCCAGGTGGCCATGAGCTGCCAGTAACTATAGTTTTTAAAATAAAATAGGAGTAGGACAGCTTGCTCTGAGATTTTAGTGTGTGCTCTGAGAGTTAGCTAGAGGTTAAATGGATATGTAAATCACAGTGTCAGCTGGGAACTTGATACTTTGGCACTGATAGAACTGGACGCCAGAGGTGGCCAGGATGGGCAGAGAATATTCCTAAGCACGTACAGTGTTAGTTGTAAATGGACAGTGCTGGAAGGGGGATAGCGTGCTGGACGGAGGGGTGTACCAGTCAGCTCAGAGGAAAGTGATGTACAAAAGTTGGTGTATAAAAGAGGAAACAGAGCCAGGGGCGGATGAGAAACGTGGAAGAGAAACGTGGAAAATGTAGCGTGTTGTAGGAGAGCGGGAATGCTCTCAGTTTCTCCCTGCTTTTATGGATCAAGAAGACTCTACGATTCTGTGATGGCAAAGCAGAAGGAGGATTCTTGACCACTGTAACAGTGTGCCAGAAAGTCTACCTGGCTGCGTATGAGGCGCGTCGTAAAGACCGCTGCAGTTTTTAGATGGGCCAAATCAAATCAGATAGCCATCTCAGGTTTTCAAAGACTCTGTCAAAGACCGCGGGTGATCGATTATTTTCCATGCAGAAGGCAAATTCCTGGTGGAAGTTTAATGTCACGGCGCTGGGAGATGTTACAGAACGAGATGTTACATAGTGGTAGTAACTATCATTGGAAGCAGTAGCGGTCATGCATGAGGCATACCGCCGAGAACGGCAAAGGTTGGCCGTTGTGAAGAAGAGAAGAGATGAGAAACGAAGTTAAGAGAAGATGAGAAATGAAGTTAAGAGAAGAGAAGATGAGAAACGAAGTTATGATGAAGAGAAGAGATGAGAAACGAAGTTAAGAGATGAGATGAAATGAGCAGAAATTGAAGAGAAGAAGAGGGAAGAGAGAACGCAAGGAGAGTTGAGAAATTAGGCCTAACAAGAGAAGCGCACGTGAGCGTGAAGTGTAGCAGCCGTCATAACAGTGAAGGCGGCCAGGTCGAGACGTCGACGATGTTTTGTTGTATCATCAACCCCCCCCCCCCCCCCAGCACAAGAAGAAAGTGTAACGATGTGAGCCCAGCACATGGAGAAAGAGCCGATAACGATGTGAGCCCAGCACAAGAGAAAGTAACGAACCATACGAGCAGAGAACAAGAGAGAGTAACGAATTATATGAGCAGAGAACAAGGAGAACGTGACAATACCTATGTGAGTAAAAGAAAATTCTAACTAATTAGGGAAATCTCAGAGCACATAAACATAAGTATAAACTAGAACCTAAAACTAAAACTAGAATCTTAATTAAGCATTAAACTAAAATTAGAAGTAAACCTTGATAGAAAAAGATATTGATGGAACCATTGAAAAGACTTGCAAGTTAAATGACATTTGTTTTGAACTTTGTGTATTATTATTGAACATTGATGTGTGGCGCCAGAACTCTGAAATAATGACTGTTCTATTATGTTGTAAAATGCTTAAGCAATGTTAGAAGTAGTACTGCATGAAGAAATTGAGTTTTGTATTTCTTTGATTTTAATTCATCATTTATCATTTTTCTTTCTTCTTTCTTCCCCCTTTCCCATGGGTGTGAGTGTGGATGGCTGACTGACTAACCAACGTGTGAGAGGAAACCTATAGACCAATAAATTTGAACTTGTACTCCGATATTGGGCCTTTCTTCTGTCTATGGTTTCGAAAGAGTGGTTGCTGTCGTTGTTATACGTTGTGTCGTCTGTGCCGTCTACACTTCACCCCTACCCGTATGCAAGCACACATGCAAACATGTCGGCAATACGTAACCTACACGCAGAATTAAATTCGAGCCAAACAAACATCTTGGTATTCTGTGTGTGGATTTGTCATTCTCTTTATGCAGGTCCTACGTGGAGCCGGCAAGCCACCATCCCTCTCCCCTCCTGTCGGAGAAGGGAGGGTGGGTGGTGACATACAGGTTTTGAGACTTACCTGCCTTCGTGAGATTATTTATTTTAGTGACATAAAACAATTCTAACGGTTGTGAGATTATAATTAGCTATTTATAACTTCTCTCTGTTGTGAGACTATAATTCAGTAGGTTATCTGTAGATTGTGGTACTGTAGTGCCGTGACTTTTCTGCCGGTTGTGGTACTGTATAAGTATAACAATAAACTTTGTTATTGTACATTATGTTTAGATGAAAATGATAAACTTTGTTATTGTACATTATGTTTAGATGAAAATTATAAAAAATACGTTTTCCTACTTTAACAGTTTTTGTTTTAAATCGCATAAGATTGTCTTTATGTCTCACTTCGAAAGTAATTAATTTTAAAAACATTTATATATCACTTAAAATTGCAAATCAGTAATTGACATCGAAAATGCCGTGTACCGATCTTACAAAACTCCTTGGCACACTTAGCAAAGATACCATTGAGCAGCTTGGCACTGCATTAGCAAGGATACCATTGAGCAGCTTTGCAATGAAATAGCAAGGATACCATACAGCAGCTTTACACTGAAATAGCAAAGATACCATTGAGCAGCTTGGCACTGCATTAGCAAAGATACCATTGAGCAGCTTTGTAATGAATTAGTAAGGATACCACTGAGCATCAAGGATACCATTGAGCAGCTTTGCAATGAAATAGCAAGGATACCATAGAGCAGCTTTGCAATGAAATAGCAAGGATACCATACAGCAGCTTTACACTGAAATAGCAAGGATACCATTGAGCAGCTTGGCACTGCATTAGCAAAGATACCATTGAGCAGCTTTGTAATGAATTAGTAAGGATACCACTGAGCATCAAGGATACCATTGAGCAGCTTTGTAATGAATTAGTAAGGATACCACTGAGCATCAAGGATACCATACAGTAGCTTTGTACTGAAATAGCAAGGATAACATTGATCAACTTTGCAATGAAATAGCAAGGATACCAGCATTGACCAGCAAGGTTAACATTGAGCAGCTTTGTACTGCATAGCAAGGATAACAATTAGGAGCAAGGATACCATTGATGAACAACATTGCACTGAATTAACAAGTATACAAATGAGCAGTTTTGCACTGCATAGCAAAGATACCATTGAGCAGCATAGCACTGCATTAGCAAGGATACTACTGATTGCCCTGCATTAGCATCTATTATCGATAGACTTCATGCTCTGCTTGCTGTTGTTGTTTTCCAGTTTTGGTAAGAAGTTTGTGTACTTAGGGGGAAAAGTTACTCTAGTTCATTATTAAAGGCATCCTTTAATCTATTCTCAATTACATGCAGAAATGAACGTTATTGAAATCGGCTGTATACAAGTTATCCCGTCGTATAATGTTTGGTGCTCGCCGGATGATAACTAATAGTGCATCTAATGCTATTATTGATGCGCGCGTACACGCACACGTACACACACACACACACACACACACACACACACACACACACACACACACACACACACACACACACACACACACACACACACACACATTTACCTCCTGCACCTCGTTCTGTGTTATAGTTCTGAATCAAAAATAAAGAGTAGCGATAAAGAATGAGCGAAAATCTTTACTACTTACATTATTATTATTATGATTATTATGTATATTTCGATTAGTTATTTATCTTTGTCAGTCTCAATAATTCTTTTCCTCTTCTTGCTAAAATTACTTTTCTGTTATGTAAAATGCGCAATCAGATATTAATGAGAAAGAAAGTACATGTAATCTGGAGCCATTTGGTAAGCCATCTGGCGTTATATCGTTTTAGTGGGATTTTTTTACAATACACTTACTGATTAAGATATCGTTCTTTATAAAAAAGGTGGGTTAGAGGTACGGATTTTATTTGCTCATAAATATTCTTTGTGCTTTTGTAATTACCTGCGGGTACCAGTTGTTGGACATTCCAACTCCCGCGAAGTATTACCGTTAGTCTGCGAGATTAAGCCAGGCCCATGATTGGGGAACAAAGAGTTCACGCAGGTAATCGATTTTTTCGACCGTTTGGCGCTGATGTTGCTTATCAGAGCACACGTTTACCATTCTGGTAGGCTCACTGTGTTCTGGCATAAAACTTGGTACACCAATCTAAAATGATGCTCCTGCATACAGAGAGCGGGACCAGGTGTTATATTAGTATGAGTGCAACATTCTGTCTAAAGTGCAGTTATTTAACACAGATGCCATAAGTTGATTTATATACAGACACTCTCTCTCCCCTCAAAAATATCACACACACACACACACACACACACACACACACACACACACACACACACACACACACAATCACACCTTTTAGCCGCCGTGGTTTTTATTGAGTTTCAGTTAGTTTACTTTCAGTTTTATTAAAACAACTTAAAAACTGCTTCAGTCTAGGCACTCATTTACTTGCATTTATCATATCTAACCTGTAACTCAGACAATTTGACCTGTACTCATTATATGTAACCTACATTCACTTTGCTGTGTTTGTTCAATTTTGTCTGAACATCAGAAAGATTCTCAATCTATCTTCTGTACTCACTCACTCTACTCATATATATACATATGAGGTGCCAGATCTAAAGTCAGATCCGCTCTGTAACATGAAGTCAAGATGAACTTACTGTTGAACTATGTACAATAGTTTTCTGTCCACTTCTGTATATATTTATGTAACAGTGTTTTAAAACCCTAAGAATCGAAAGATAAATGAAATGTCGGGTGGCTGCCCTTTGTAAAGCTGTCTATATAAGAGATTACACCTTTTGACCTGTATATTCATGATGATGAAACTAACAGTATTGTGCGAGTGGGAGGAGAAAGATAAGGGGGTTTCCATTTTACCGGAAAATATTTTCGAACGTGATATTTTAGCTGTTTATTTATTTTAATATATATGTAAATCATAAACATGCACGAGATAAATAATACATTTTTAAAAAAAATTATTAAAATCACCATTCTGTTGTGTGATAGCCAATAGATTGTGCACACCAAACTAAAACTTTCTTATAATGGTGTACCGACATCAGGGCTCATTTACTCTGTCGTGGCTTGTGGTGGATTCTGGATGAGAAATAGTTCTTTTATTACATTTTTTTTTAAACAGAAAGGGAAACGAAATTAAAATCCGCAATATCATACTAAAGAAGTATGTTCACATTTGAAATATCCACATTTCCTTTCGCTAAACACAAAGTGACTTAAACTTTCAGTAGTGCAAGTCTTGTCCTCTTTAAAGTGTCGTCTGCTAAGAAGTGAACGAGATCACAACGTATTCAGCACGTGGCATGTCCGTGTTTTCACTCATCCAGTCCGGAAGGTCAGTGGATTTAATCCCGTTTATTTCAGAGGCTGCATTGTGTGTTTACAGTTTGGTCTTGGGGTTTAGTCGTGAGGTTTGGTCGTGAGGTTTGTCGTGAAGTTTAGTCATGAGGTTTAGATGACTGTTTATAGTTCGGATTGATAGCATGAGTGTTATAGGTGTGTTACGACATTTGAGAATTAGCTTAAAAATTGGCCATTTGCTTTGTCTTGCTCAGTGATTGATTGTTAAATTTGATTGTTTAGTCATCGTTCATGTAACTCGAGTGCAAAGAGGAATGTGTATTTGGCTATTTGATCTGTTTGCTAAAATTCAATCTGAATGTTGAGACTGTATAGGTATTAAAATTATTCAAACATGGTTTCGTGGAAATATTGGTGTCAAATAATCATTGTATTTCTTGATTGTTGATTTAATAAATTTATTGTTAAAATTATTGACCTTTAACATATTGATACCATTGTTAGAGAAGTAATTGGGTGGATGGGGGGCTCGCTAAATATGGGTTAAGAGACAGATTTATCTTCTCCTTCGGTATGAAGTTCTCCACCTATGGAAGTAATGTGTGACAGTAAATGTTTGTCTTTAATGTTGTGGACGAGAGAAAACATTTACAGCTCCCGCATATCCGCTAAGTGACAGAGACGAGTGGTGTCATCTGGAGAATTATTAATAACATAAATTAAGATTCCCATCAATTGTAATTAGTTATGGGTGATTAATTATTATTAATAATAATAGCCATTAACTAAGTGGCGCCAGCGTTACAGTTGTATATATCAAAATAGGTATATATCTCTCTACTACCAATGTACAGTAATCAGACTTGTGTTATTAGTGTTGTCATTTGTAGTTATATATCTCTCTACTACCAATGTACAGTAATCAGACTTGTATTATTAGTGTTGTCATTTGTAGTTATATATCTCTCTACTACCAATGTAGGGAGATATATAACTAGTAGTAATCAGACTTGTATCATTAGTGTTGTCATTTGTAGTTATATATCTCCCTACTACCAATGTACAGTAATCAGACTTGTATCATTAGTGTTGTCATTTGTAGTTATATATCTCCCTACTAACAATGTACAGTAATCAGACTTGTATTATTAGTGTTGTCATTTGTAGTTATAAATCTCTCTACTACCAATATAGTGATCAAACTTTGATATTAGTATTTTACTTGTGTGTCATATACCTCTATAGTACCAATGTGCAGTGATCAGACTTGTAAATATTTGTGTTTTCTCTTGTGATCATATAGTACAAGTGTTTCAAGATCAGTTCTGTATTATGAATGCAATATAATATAATCTATTGTAATGCTTAGTAGTTCTGTAGAATTCGGTCTTGTATTACGAGTATAATATTGTAATCTATTAACAGTTATGTGTAGATTTTAGTCTTGCAAAATGAGTATTTGTGATTAGTCGAAATTCAGTATCATTGTTAATAGATCTCTTAAGTAACGCGTGAGATCAGGCAACGATTTGTTGTTGTCTATGATTATTTTAAGTGTTCTTTTTCTCCAAGAGTGATCAAACGGTTGAGCGAGTGTTGTATACGATTTGTTGTTGTCTATGATTATTTTAAGTGTTCTTTTTCTCCAAGAGTGATCAAACGGTTGAGCGAGTGTTGTATACGATTTGTTGTTGTCTATGATTATTTTAAGTGTTCTTTTTCTCCAAGAGTGATCAAACGGTTGAGCGAGTGTTGTATACGATTTGTTGTTATCTATGATTATTTTAAGTTTTCTTTTTCTCCAAGAGTGATCAAACGATTGAGCGAGTGTTGTATACGATTTGTTGTTATCTATGATTATTTTAAGTGTTCTTTTTCTCCAAGAGTGATCAAACGATTGAGCGAGTGTTGTATACGATTTGTTGTTATCTATGATTATTTTAAGTTTTCTTTTTCTCCAAGAGTGATCAAACGATTGAGCGAGTGTTGTATACGATTTGTTGTTATCTATGATTATTTTAAGTGTTCTTTTTCTCCAAGAGTGATCAAACGATTGAGCGAGTGTTGTATACGATTTGTTGTTATCTATGATTATTTTAAGTTTTCTTTTTCTCCAAGAGTGATCAAACGATTGAGCGAGTGTTGTATACGATTTGTTGTTATCTATGATTATTTTAAGTGTTCTTTTTCTCCAAGAGTGATCAAACGGTTGAGCGAGTGTTGTATACGATTTGTTGTTATCTATGATTATTTTAAGTGTTCTTTTTCTCCAAGAGTGATCAAACGATTGAGCGAGTGTTGTATACGATTTGTTGTTATCTATGATTATTTTAAGTGTTCTTTTTCTCCAAGAGTGATCAAACGATTGAGCGAGTGTTGTATACGATTTGTTGTTATCTACGATTATTTTAAGTGTTCTTTTTCTCCAAGAGTGATCAAACGGTTGAGCGGGTGTTGTATACGTTTACCTGTTCACAGAGTGTATACCATCATTTAATAATAGTAGTAGCAACAACTACCAACATTCAGATATGCAATTAGCGAACGATAGGAGGCATCAACAACCTATAACCCTTACGTTCAGCAAATGAACTTTGTAATTATTTTGTTTGTATTCATTTGCATTATTATACAAAGACAGACTCTTGTGCGATTGAAGATTTTCAAAACCTTCTCGTATACATTTAGTTCAAATAATCTTTTTTATTTCCTGTTTACAAGAAATAAACATAGAAATTCATTGCGGTATTATGATTGCATTCATATTTTAAGGAATATAGAAATTTAAAACGTTTTCCATTTTTTTCTGTTTCCAGAAGGAAAACCTAAACAAACAAACAAGACATACGTCACCAAACACTGGCCCGGAGTTCTTGCACTGTCTCGTGCTTTAAAATAAATAATGTGTATACCTCGTGCAGCTGTAAACATTATCGTGAAGCTGTAAATGTTCTCGTGAAGCTGTAAACAATAAAGAACTGCTAAGCTATACAAACTCCAACCATGGCGGAACTATAACATTACTGAGCAGTCCGTAATGTAGAGCTGTAAACATTGTGTAGCTGTAAATAACATAGAACTATAAACATTGTGGAACCTTAAATAAAAGAGAGCTTAAAACATTTTGGAGCTGTAGGTAACAGAGAGCTATAAACATCGTGGAGCAGTCAACAACTTAGAACTATAAACATTATGGAGCTGTCAATAACGTAGAGCTATAAACAGTGTGGAGCTGTAGGTAACGTAGAGATATAAATATTTTTGGAGCTGTAAAACGTTAGACAAGAGACATTTTGAAAATGTAAATATATAATGACATGGAATTTTTGTTAAATTTGAGGAATTATAAGTGTTTATGAAGATCGAATTAACTTGTTTTTTCTATGTTGCTTGTGACCGTTTGTATTGAAAGAAAAGTAAAAACTGTGGAATATAATCTTAGAAATACACTCTCCAGCAGCATATTGGAACTTTAAGAAATGACTTGAACATGCTTGTCAGTGACACTCGTAGATTTCCACCTTAAATTCGATTGTAACCAGTTCTTCCAGTCAAATTCAACGAGAACCCGAAGAAATTTTGTTGCCTCTTGTAAGTAGGTTGTTGAGAATTGCAATTAAAAAGCGCGTTCTCAGAAGAAAACACAACGTAAACGAATTGTTGAAATCAGTAGCTTGGTAGATTGTCACGAAATTATGGTCTGAATTACACGTATATGGAACTGAATGTGGAAACTGGCATTCCAAGCTTGATTGTCGCTAAATATTGGCTGTCTTAAATCAGGTGTTCGAATCCTGTATGTCGCAAAATACTGTCTGTCGTAAATCACGTGTTCCAAACCTGCATGTCGCAAAATACTGACTGTCGTACTGCCGCTATTTCCAAACTATATTCTAAATCGTGTTTTTATATCTATTGCTTAGAACCAATTGTCAATTGATTTTAATACAAGAAGCCAGCAATCTATTATTTTTAACCATGAAAAGCATCCTTATCTGTTTGTGTACCAAGTGTCTGACAATGGCATATTTTATATAGAGAGGTAAGAGGACTACTGTATCTATCGGATTCTATCCTGTACATAATACTTCTTGTAGACTAACCTACTAAAGCTTTGGTACAACTAAACAATACGTATCGTGTAAACCAGGGCTTGGCATTCTAGCAGACAGTCTGATGTAACTATATTTTCTGCGATAGAAAGGACATTTATCAGATTACCATGGCAACTAAATCGTTGTCTGGCGATCCTCTAACCAATGTCCAAAACAATAATTTGTCTTCTTCAAGAAGAGCAATGGCAATTGCCGGAAAGACCAAAACTGTCAGCGGCTTTCCTGTGAAGACTATCCTGGCACTGGTGGGATCAGCAGTCGATGTTCCGTTACCGAACAACCAGAATGACACCAAAATTTCCTTCGCTTCTGACACCAGTTTTGATAAAACTGAAATCAGGGACTTGTCCTCAGCATTTTCTGCTGTCACGCTAAATCTCCGTCCTGTGATTTCCAAACAACATGTAAGGGCTCTTCGTCTGAAAAACAACCAAATGTGCATGATTGTGTGTGTGTGTGTGTGTGTGTGTGTGTGTGTGTGTGTGTGTGTGTGTGTGTGTGTGTGTGTGTGTGTGTGTGTGAAGTGTGATTACATGTGCTTGGTGGATGGGTATTTGTATGTAGATGTTTGAGACTATGTGGGCTGGATTATATGTATGAATATGTGTTAGTTGTGTAAATATTTAAGGTGTGTGTGTGTGTGTATGTGAATAAGTATAGATGCGGGGACTAGGGAAACACAAATATATGTGTTAGCAGGGCGTGTACACATTTGTTCAGGGATAGGGGAAAATATTTGACTTTGAGGCTGGAATGTGTGAGCATTGTCATATTTGCATGTCATATTTATTTGTGCTGAACAAGCATTGTGTGTGTATGTATGAATATGGTTATGTGTGCAAATGATGACTTTAGAGTGAGTGAATGTGTGTGTGTGTGCGCGCGCGCGCGTGTGTGTGTGTGTGTGTGCGCGCGCGCGTGTGTGTGTGTGCGCGCGCGCGTGTGTGTGTGTGTGTGTGTGTGTGTGTGTGTGTATGTGTGTGTTTGTGTATGAATGTTATTAAAGAATGATTGAATCTTAGCTGTAGTGTTTTGTTTTGTTTTTTTGTCTAGCAGAGGTGGATGTGGAATGTGAGAGAAAGGTGTGCATATTTGATATGTATTTGTGTGTGTATGTGCGTGCGTGCGCGCGCGTGTGTGTGTTTGTGTGTGTGTGTGGGGGGTGTGTGGGTGTTGTACGGGATGCGTGAGTTAGTTCATTTTGAAGACTGACTATTATACACAGAAAATTAAAGACAATCCGTTTACGATGTTCGCTAAAATTTGTCATTTAAAGATATAGTGATTCTTTAAATGCAAAAACGTTATAGAGGAAATGACTCCTTTTAAAGGTATTACGAGCAAATGTTCGATGTTGTGATACTTGTTCAAACACCTGTGAAACAACGACTATCATTCTTAAATAGGATAGCTCTGAGGTACCTATTCATAAAGAATTTTCTCATAATATATGCATTGATTTCTTCTAAAATCAAACTTTATTAACTTTCAGGAATATTCATATAAATTAAACATTTTCAAATATATATAATTTGTTGTAAACTGAAAGGTTGGAATGTCACATTTTGTTTTATTCTTATGTTATTGTACGAGCACGCGTGGGTAAACTCGGAGAAAATCATTTTGCTAACGTGAAGATGACTGAGACAACAGACCAGCCTCTTAGACTCTACTACATATGGCCGCCAACATACAGAGTACTTGATGGGTAGTTATCAAAATATACAGTAAGGATGGATTGATCAGATAGTGTAATTAACTATTCCGAGATAAATGGATAATCCAGTAAACATGACTACCAATAACTAGATGGATGGATATCCACTACTGATGGCTACAGAGTAAATGGACGAGAGGATAACCGTGTACTAAAAGCTACCAATATATAAAATAAAAATTGTTGGATACTCTAGTACAGATGTCTATCAATATACAGAGTAAAAATAGACTAATAAAATCTAGTACATGTGTAAAAGTTAGATCTATAAAGAGTTTCTTGTCCTCTTAGAACATCAACATAAAAGGACTGTCAACATACTTCCTCAGTAACTGGTATACGTTGACAGACTGGACATCGCTACTCATTTATCTGACGACCAGACAGTAGCTGACATGCAGCGTGATGACTTCTGCCATATCATGTATCGTAAAATAAAATGCAGGTGTTCCATTTCGTATACGAATACACAGATAACCAAATGCAAAGATAGAAAGAGAAAGGGATGAACAGACAATCTAGTGCAAAAGTAGATAGTGTGAAGGATGAACAGTTAAACTAGTGCAAAAATACAAAGAGAAAGGGGTGAACAGACAATCTAGTGCAAAAGTAGATAGAGTAAAGGATGAACAGACAATCTAGTGCAAAAGTAGATAGAGTAAAGGATGAACAGACAATCTCGAGCAAAGAAAAATAGAAAAGGGTGAACAAACAATCGTGTGCAAAGATAAACAGAGTAAGTGATGAACAGACTATTTAGTGTCAGGATAGACAAAGTAAGGAATAGACAGACAATCTAGTGCCAAGATAGAGTAACTGGTGGAAAGACATTCTAATGCCAAGATAAATAGAGTAAGGGATGTATTAGCAATCTAATTCAGAGATAGAGTAACGGTTGAGAATCTAGTGGGGAGACAGTAAGGGATAGGCAGACAATTGAATACAAAGGTAGAGAGAGTGATTACCACAGGTCAGATCAGTGAGCAATTTTGCTGGTTGTATTTAAGAAATGGTTTGTTTTTTCAAAGTATTGTTCATTGATTTTTTTCTTTCTGAAATTTCTTCTTAATTCAGAATTGATTTCTTAATTTTATACTATAAACATAAAACTTTCATTGAAAAGAGGATAACGCATATAATTATTTTTCGTTTCTATTTTTGGCTTATATCGCTTCTGACTAAAGGTTCACTTGTTTGGTTACAAAGGGATCGAGGTTCAAGTTCAGGCCGCCCAAGGCAACTCTTCCTTCCATGTGCTATCTTACCATCAGCCGGGAAGATTTTCTAGGCCCTCGTTACTCCGAAGACATCAAGGCTGCTTCTGGAGATGCCAAGCACACCAAGAACAAAGTTGTCTCCCCAAGCACCGCGTCTCTCACAACGCAGACAGACAGTCATCCACACCTGGAGAGGCGCCAGAACTGGCAGGATACAGACTCTGGGAGGCATGGAAGAATGAGCAGTCCGAAATCTGATGCCAAATCTGTGTCTTCTGACCTTCTGTCTTTGTCAGAAAATCGTCTGCTGGGTAATCTCAATGGGGAGATAACTACTGAGAGCATCACCTTTGGTGAAACAAGTTCTTCAGAACAACCAGTTGCTGAAAATCAATCAGTACAGACTCTCAGGAATGGATGTTTATTGGCAACTTCTCCCAGCGATGCACAATGTACAGCAAAGCATGGCGGGTATGCTAAATCATTCCAAAGATCTAAAACAATGATGTACAGATTATGTGAACATGGTGGGTATGCCAAATCGTTCCAAAGGTCTAAAACAACGATGCAAGGGTCATTTGAAAATATATTAATTGGCAGAATGCATGACTACCCCTGCTGTGACCCTTCCCACATTCCTTGGCAAGGCAAGCAAACTGAAAGGGTCGTGTGCAAAAGTGGGAAACGATCAGGCCAGGGGAAGTAAGTATGGTAACAAAAATAGATCCTTAGATAGACAGTGAGAAAGACAGACAGATGGATGGATAGATTAATGGATAAGTAGATAGTTAGACAGACAAAGATATAAACAGTCAGGTACAGTTAAAAAATCTACATGATGCTGCCGAGTAAACCGAATTTGTGCTACATTCTGAAATGATATCCTGAAACACGGACAGTCTAACTGCGCCATTAAGTTGGCAGAAATTTATAGGGAATTCAGGACACAATTTACTATTCATAATCATTAAATGTCTGTCTATGTGTCTATATATCTAACCTTCTGTCTCTCCGTTTTCTTTTCTGTGTCTATCTGCGTCTATCTCTTTCTCTCTCTCTTTCTCTCTCCTGTCCGTCTCCATTAAATATTCTTTTAAAATTGTATTGAAAAATAAAATATGGCTTAAACTTTACAAAACTAAAGAAGGCTGGGGCGGAGTAAATTTGCCCTAACCCTATTTCTAAACTTAATTGTTATATAAATTGTTAAATGTCAAATTTACCCGACAATGGGCACTAGTTGTGCTGATATTTTTAATTGTCAAAGTTGGAAGTAAACAACTCAGATAAAGAATGTGCTAGACTTGCTGATTTAATCTAAACCAGTTTTAGATTAGTAGTTTTTATTATCCAATGGTTAAGATTTACAAGAAAGAGATCAGTTAGTGGGCTGAGATCAAAAGTTTACATGCTGTAAAGAATTTTATTGTCTAATCACTTTGAATATGGAGTGACAAAAGTCTGATTAGGAAAGACCCGCATTAGCTTAGTGGCGAGTTAAGTGACTGACTGGGAGAGAATGGACTTAAAAATATTTCGTGTATTTTTGCTTTTGATATGTTATACTTGCACTTTATGTAGAGATGTATTAGATATTATGTGAGTAGACTATTGTTTCTACAAATTGTGAACTATAATGCTTATATGTGGTATGCTAAGCACTTGACTTAATTTCTAGTGAACCTGTTCATAAATTATGCTGTATTTATTATACTTTGTGCATGTATTAGGCTAATAAATACTGTTGCAGGAAACTAAGCTGAGACTTGAATATAAGAGGAAATGAAGTAAAAGAAAACTGGAAACTTAGTATTTGTTCCATGATTATATTTTACAGGGAAGAAGCAGCATTTTCTTGTTTTACCTTAATCTCCCGATTTACTAATTTATAAACTGCTATGACTGTGGTAGATGTGAGAAGTTTCTACACACAATGTGTAAGTGTAAGGAATACACTGCACTCTGTTGATGTATGGTGGGAAAGTGTGCTGCCTACATCATGGAATTTCTGGTACAATGAAGTTACTACATTGCTACAGTTGTTGTTCTGCTTGAGGGAGCTAATTTGGCAGAGTGCCAGATAACCTTGAGAGAATAGCAGTGAATCAGTGTTCTACACCGTGCAAAGGGATACACAGAGAACTGACAGTAATAACGTGAACAGTAAACTTGTGACTTTGTTACAAAAAACATGCAAAATCTATCTCAGCTTCACTAAACAAGATTACTTACAAACTATTACTGCTTATCTCTAATAACTCAATTTCTTTTCTCTGATAAGAACTATCCTGTAATTTGTATTGACACTAATCTTTTGACTTGTTTGTTAGGATATAAGACTTTATAGGTATAAAAATTATTTGAACATGGTTTTGTGGAAATATTGATATCAAAGAATCTATTACATTGCATTTGCTTTAAGTATATATGATTGCTGATTTAATACATTTATTGACCTTCTTACACATATTGATACCATATGTTGGAGAAGAAAGTGGGTTGATGGGAGCTATCTAAATATTAATTAAAAGACGGATTTATCTTCTCTTTTGATAAGAGGTTTTCCATTTATGGAAATATTATGTGACGGTAAATGTTTTTCTTTAATGTTGTGGAAGAGAGCAAACGTTTATAGTGCCCGGATGTCCACCAAGTGACAGAGACAAGCGGTCAAGAATTATTAATGACATAAATTAAGATTCTCATCGCTTTTAATTAGTTGTGAGTGATTAATAAATAATAATAATCATAACCATTAACTAGGTGGCGTTAGTGTCACAGATGCCAAAAGCCTGAGGACTGCACCATGCAGTTCAGATGGAAGTTGTTTTGAATGAAAATGCATTTCACTTGTGTTGGTTGACAGAAATCAAATCACGTGGAAGCTTAGTTGATTGATATAAAGCAGTTCAAGTGGAGGTTGTGTTGAATTAAAAGGCATTTCAATTGTTTGGACTAAAAGCAAGCATTTAGTTTGTTTGGACTGACATAGCATTAAGACTGTTTGGACTGACATAGCATTAAGACTGTTTGGACTGACATAGCATTAAGACCGTTTGGACTGATATAAAGCATTTCAGGTGTTTGGGCTAACAGTAGGCATTTAGGTCATTTGGACTAACATTGCAGATATTTGGACTGATATACAGCATTTCAATTTCTTGAGCTGAGAGAAAGCATTTCAATTTCTTGGGCTGAGAGAAAGCATTTTATTTGTTTGGGCTGGCAGAAAGCATTTTAGGTTGTTTGGACTGACATAAAGCAATTCATTTATTTGGACTGACATAAAGCATTTCAGTTCTTTGGGCTGACCTATAGCATTTATGTTGTTTGGGCTGACAGAAACATTTCAGGTGTTAGGGTTGACAGAAAGCATTCCAGTTGTTTGAACGACATAAAGCATTTCAGTTGTTTGGTCTGACAAAGGCATTACAGGAGAAGCTTGTCTTGACTGACAAGACATTTCACTTGTTTGAGGGAGTATAAATCAGATCATGTATAAGTTGTGTTGGAAGACTCAAGGCAATCTTCAGGTAGAGGTTGTGTGTTGTGTAAAACGATAGGAAAGATAGAAGTTGCATTGACTGATAGAAAACAGATAGGATAGAAGCTATAGCTGACCAGGCATTTCAGTTTTGATGTGTTGGCTGAGATGACCCAGGGAAGACAGATTATTTCATATAGTATATAGTTTATCAAGTGAAAGCTAGCGATTGGTGTAAAAAGAAAACCAGGGGGAAATAGCACCGATAAACATAAGAGGGCTTTAGTTGAACATGTTAGTCTGATACCGTTTTGCGAAATTGGCTCCAAACCAGAAGTTGTTTTCAAGTCCATATCAATCAGTCAATTATCTTTCTAAAATCAGTTAAAAAATAAACAGAGAAAACATAGTAATTTTTAAATACCCCAAGAAAAATTACAAATTGACTAAATATTTTCTGTCCTAATAATGTGTAGAGGGGTACATAGCATAATAACGATTATAGATTCCTTTAACAATGTTTGGGTTGGCACCATGCTGTTGATAATTGTATTAGATTTAAAAAAATATTAGTGAAAAGGAAAAGCAATTACACCAGACTGATTTTAACTGATGGAAATAATTAACTTTTCGCAGTTAAATAGTCCTAGAAAAACTACAAGTTCAATAATTTAAATCATCAAACAATCTGATAATAATTCCAGTCATTTATCTCAAACAAGAAAACTGCCATACGTTTATTTATAAACTTAATTTTACTCTACATTTTTCTTTTTTTTACAAATACTTTTTCAGGTATGTGCGATTTCACAACGGTACCCGGATTTCGTTGCTTGGAAATGTCAGTATGTATGACCTCAGTTTGCAAAGTCCCCCAAAATGTATGTTAGAGGCGGATATTTGTTTTCCTTCAGCAGAAAGGAAGGGCTTACGTCACTGCCCACGTGATTTACGTCACGAGTTGACAAAGTCAGCTAGAAGTTCGCCAGTCAGGCTAACGACGCTTAAGGTTCGCGAGCGTCCGTCAGTATTACGTCACAACAGTGTCATTCCTGCAAAAAGAAAAATGAACAACAAATGAAAGTAGACATTTTACGAGTTTTCTGCGGAATGGGAAATTATTGCAAAAACAAGAAATGAATTTATTACTAAACACTTAGGACATGTATATGCCAGGGGACATCATTCAGATAAGGTGTTCATGTCAACAATTAGAAGCTTGTAGGATAAGAAGTCAAGAAACTTCTTCAATAGCTCTATCAGTATTATGTAATATGACTCTTACAGAATATCCCGCAGATTCACATCAAATTTCAGAGAAACCTATATTGATGACCTATAAGGTCACTGGTGACGTCAAACTTCGTGGATACGTGGAACATTATATTTCTAATCGTGTAACGCAAGGGTGAAATAAAAAAAAAAAGTAACAAATTAGACTTTTGATGAATTGTAAAATATAAATAGATTTATAGGGTGTGTGTGTGGAGAAATGAGGGCAGAAGTTCCATTTATCATGCTAGATACTTTAACATTCACTATTAATCAGCTTTGCATTGTTTTGCATCTCTGACGTCAATTTTTTAAAATGTAGTAGATAGTAAATCTAATTCACATTAAATTTAAAGAGTAATAAAATAAATAGCATTTGTCAGATTGAAAGTTAGTCTAGTGTTTATTCCCAACAATAAAAATATTTCTTTTGACGTCACTGTATTTTTTATATATATATATATATATACGTCGTTTAAAAATAAAGAACTCTACAAACATATTCCACAATCGGTATCACTTAACAGACTGGTTCACATAATTCACGTGCAGTCTTAGGTAACAAAATGGTCTTAGTTCTTTGTAGAAACTGATCGCTTCTTGCTTCACAGGCTTCTGATATAAGGTGCACGTGTTATCAAAGTCATACACAAAGACGTTGTTTTGAGAAATCATACATAGAGACGTTTTAGTGCGAAGCTAGTGTCAATACTTGTTTTGAGAAGTCATACATAGAGACGTTTTAGTGTGAAGCTAGTGTCAATGCTTGTTTTGAGAAGTCATACATAGAGACGTTTTAGTGTGAAGCTAGTGTCAATGCTTGTTTTGAGAAGTCATACATAGAGACGTTTTTGTGTCAATACTTGTTTTAAGAAGGAGCCAGATTGCAATGCAATGATGAAATAGAGACACTTAAGAAAAAGAAAAAAGAAAACGAAAAAATAATTGTCCAGAATTTAGACAAAAACTACTTAAGAAAAAGAAAATGAAAAAATAATTGTCTAGAATTTGATCTATCTATCTCTCTATCTCTCTCTCTCTCTATCTATCTATCTATCTATCTATCTATCTATCTATCTATCTATCTATCTATCTATCTATCTATCTATCTATCTATCTATCTATCTATCTATCTATCTGTCTATCTATCTATCTACAGATTCGAAGAAAATGTTTTCTTTTAAATTTTCTTTTCTTTTGTTTGTTTTTGCATTAAATTGAAAATTAAAGCGAATTTTTCTACTAGGAGGTGTATGTCTGTATTTCTATTTATAGTATATGAGAAAATTACCATTTTTCATTGTTTCTGTTACTTTGAAGTTTAATTTGAATCGGCGTTTTTTGCACCTAAAAGACGATAACAGTGTAATTTACTCCGTTGTCAGCCTAACGCACTTGAATACATTTGGCGTCAAAGAATAGTAATGATGATTTGAATTAATTTTGCAAGAGAAAATATTTTATAAAAATACAATTCTCTGTGTGTGCGTGTATGGTGCGTGAGAGAGAAATACTAGACTAGAGGGTGTCTAATAATCTAAGGGAACTAACTATTTTTGTCATCAACAACTCAGCTTAATGTATATTTGTTGTCTCCCTTGTATCACTTGAACATTAGTTATTTTTGTACTATTTACACTCGACACAGACCAATTCTTTCCTGTGTATTTTTGCTGGACTCTTCTTGACAACTGGCATAACACAGATTTGCATAGTCAGTGATGTCCTGCTTCTCAGCCTCATCTGTAATTTCTCTGTTTCTCTAACAAAGACACTAGAGTACATTTTCCCAATTCTCAACCTCATCTGTAATTTCTCTGTTTCTCTAACAAAGACACTAGAGTACATTTTCCCAGTTCTCAACCTCATCTGTAATTTCTCTGTTTCTCTAACAAAGACACTAGAGTACATTTTCCCAATTCTCAACCTCATCTGTAATTTCTCTGTTTCTCTAACAAAGACACTAGAGTACAAGTTATGTTTTTGTTTTACTTGGGGCCCAGCTGTTTACGAAATATTTTATTAAAGAATTCTTCGCATTTCAGCTTCATGACTTCTCACGTTATCTCCTATTTCGAAATCGACATTTAGTTGTTTTCCCTCAAACTAAAATAGGGGATAGACGGAAACATATTGCTTAAACTTCTTTAAAAGGACATAGCACATATTGTAACTTGGTGATGCCTTGAATCACAGGTAAAAATGTAAAATATGAAGCACTTGTAATCTTTTATCAAATTAATTTATTGCCCTCCAAATATCAATTTTAAACTTCTTTTATTGATAAAAGGCAAAGATGTGCTTTCAAATTTGCATTTCACCGAAGTCAGTGGTGTTGGTGGTTGTAGATACGTTAACGTTTAGGAGGGACTTGGCTCGCTTTACTCATTTCTGGGGAAGGGGTGGGGGGCGAGCACCTCAAGTAGACCTCTTAATATTGAATCCCCCCCCGTAAGTAATACACCAGATTTTACCAAAACTGGGTTTATAAAATGGAAACATGTTGGGGGTAAACTTTTAAGTGCAGTGTTAAATGAATTGCTAGAGCTGTGAAACAAAAGCAAAATTGAAGTCAGAAAACTTGCCGCCACACTGACGTCACTCTTCTATCAAGTACAGTGCTAAACAAAAGTGGAATCATTAAAAAATAATACACTTAGAATAAATTCCAGCAAACTCTGTCAATTTTCCACTTTTAAGTGCACTGCTTTGTGAAAGTAAAAATATTTCTAGAAAAATGTAAATACAAAATAAAATCACTACACCCAACAAGCACACTGACTAGACGAAATGCATATCCTATTTTAAAGTGCAATACTACAAAGTGGAAATGCTGAGAGAAAAAAAATAAAAATCCTACAACCACCACACTGACTTAGATGACAAAAATGTTCCCTAGTTTTCTGTTCTGTGGGGTGTGTCGACTATTTGCAATATACGTGGATGTATTTTTAAACTATTGGCTTCCGACAGGTGCAAGCAACCCACTGTTCTATTCGTGCAAGTTAAGACATGCTTTTTTTCTCACGTCTTGAAAGGAAAACGCTTTTTTTATATTAAGTATTGGGTTTCACGCTTGAAGTATTACAGTGACACTTTACCTTTCGGGTCTTCTCAGTTCTCTTATCAACTACTTGTTTTAGGGTGCACGTGACTAGGTCAACTGTTACTCGAACTTCGTGAGCCTGTGAACATTTGTGCGTGTACGTATGGGAGTGTATGAGGGGAGAGAGAGAGAGAGAGAGAGAGAGAGAGAGAGAGAGAGAGAGAGAGAGAGAGAGAGAGAGAGAGAGAGAGAGAGAGAGAGAGAGAGAGAGAGCATGTGCGTGTGTCTTACGTTTACCCACAAGTCTACCTGCTCATTTCAGCGTTGTCATTTGGTAGTGTATGCATAAATATCTATATGTGTAAGCATTTAGTCATGTATATTTGTATATATGTACGAATACGCATTTGGAGGTATATTAATTAATTAATAATAATAATAATAATGAGGATGGTGGTATTGATGGGTAGAAATGCCCACTCTAAGAGGAAATCACACCTGCAACAGTTTCGTAGACATTCTACTTCATTTTCCTCAACAGTTTTGTAGACATTCTACTTCATTTTTCCTCAACAGTTTTGTAGACATTCTACTTCATTTTCCTCAAAAGTTTCGTAAACATTCTACTTCATTTTCCTCAACAGTTTCTTAGACATTCTACTTCATTTTCCTCAACGGCGAACTTACTGACACCTCACTGACACGTTTATCACCTTGATGACACTTTTACCACCTCAGCGACAGTCAAGCAGGCTACCTGTTTAACAACTAAGCACACTACCTCAAAAGACAGACATACATATGCCACCTCAACAACAGACACTTGAGGGACAAATGAACGCAACTGCTGGATCAAGCACAAATACTACTCTAAAGACACTCTCACACGACCCACGTGTCACTTCAATTACAGACACATTCTCATTTCAAAGATAAACATTCGTCGGACTTCAGCACAAGGTGTGTAGGAAAAGCAGCCAGCCTGCTGAGCTGAAATCAGAATAATAAAGTAAATTTAAATAGTGGAGTGCAGTAAATCAAAAATAGTAAAGTAGAGATGTAACATATTTACACACACACACCCCCTTCCTTTAATTGTCACTTATTTCTATATGCTTTTTACTTATGAAATATTTTATGATAAAATTGTGGAGCGCTGTCTTCATGTTAAAATACATGTACTGAGCGTTTAAAGGCAGATATCGTGCTCTGCAGTGAAAATCGTAGTAGTTTTCCCAAACCCATAATTAGACGATAGCCTAGGGTAACATTAAATTAAATGTTCCGATGTCGTTCCTTGTGAAATCAATAGTCAAAGTTTCATTGAAGTAGCGTGTAGAGCTGGTTATTGATAACCGGATTACTTGTGAATCGAAACACTTCTAGGAGATCTCTAAGGAGCAAGCCAATTATAACTGACCAATGGCTTGATGCTGGTCAGCCACTACTTACCAATAGGAGTTAGGGAGGAAGCGACTTATTAGAAAGAAACCCCCCACCCCTCGTTTTGTTACTTGGTTTGAGGTGTTGGTAGCACGCACGTTCTTCGGAAAAGTGCCAGCTTTGTAAATTATGTTGTGCCTGGTAAACGTCATTCATGAGTACATTCAGAGTAATAAATGTTTAACTTGTAATTTCATGCTTTTATTTCAGCTAAATATAAATTTAACTTTCATATTTTTCTTTCAGCTGAATAATAATGTATTTTAATTTCCATATAGACTTTGTATGCTGTCTTATAATTCTAAGATATCTTTAATGTTATTATTTTTATATCTTTATATATTATTATTTAATATCTTTGTTATAGAAATTCCATATGATTTTGTATTGACTGATAAACATAACTAACATATGTAAGCCGTAGTTGGGAACTTTGTAGCAGTTAACATTGCATGTCTAAATCCCTGTGAAACTGTTCTTGCAAATGATTCAGAGATTTTCGTTGATCCATGAATTACACTTTTGCTCAAATTGTTTTTGTATGAATAGGTACATTTAGTAAAGAGAATGTGCAGTACAATTTCGTGTTTTATTTAAACATTTGGTAAAGAGAATGTGCAGTACAATTTCGTGTTTTATTTAAACATTTGGTAAAGAGAATGTGCAGTACAATTTCGTGTTTTATTTAAACATTTGGTAAAGAGAATGTGCAATACAATTTCGTGTTTTATTTAAACATTTGGTAAAGAGAATGTGCAGTACAATTTCGTGTTGGGGGGGGGGGGTAGTAAAAATACCATGCTGTTCAGTCAAGGCAAAGAGTATAATAATTGAATTTTATAACCACTAGAATAATTCTGATGGGTGTTAAGAAAAGACAGTTAGGTAGACGAGAAGCCAGCCAGAGCACTCATTTACAAAAACTGTTGAATCGGCAGCATCTTTGATCTTTGGTTCTTTTGGTACTTCCTGATAATCCGTCTGAAAATTGGCCTGTGACTTCTCAACATTCCTGTATTCTGAGGCCTTCATTTTCATCTTGCGTACCACTTAAGGAGCAGTTTAATCTTCGCCTCTGACGTAATGCATAGGCCTTCATTTTCATCTTGCGTACCACTTGAGCAGCAGTTAATCTTCGCCTCTGACGTAATGCACAGCCAGCGAAGAGCCTGAACTTGAAGGTCATAAAATTTGTAAACCAACCGCTTGAACTTTTGTTATCTCTCGTGATGTCAGTTATTTGTGTGTTCGTCTATATGTCATTTGACTGAATGTAACATTGCTAATGATTAGGATATTCAAGGAACGTTCAGTGAAGACTGGATATACCCTACGTGAACAATTATAAATAGTTTAAGTGGTCAAAGCAACCAGCTATAAACAATCATGCAGAGAACTGTTAGTCTTTGAACTATACTGATTTGAATATATCGTTCTTGTGTATATGTCGTGTACGTCCTAATTTGTGTTTGATTCAATGCTAACATGTGTTTTGTAGTGTGTAGATAATTTATTTTGTTAATAAAATTATTATTTCTTGTTAAACACCCACCCTCTCTGAGTGACATACTTAAGAAAGAAAGATTTGTAGCAGCGGGTGTGGGCGTGATATAATAATTAATAAGACGAACGTCGAATCTTGAACGTGGGTGACCCTTGCTAGCATATTGGGACATGCCAGGTCAGTGCTGATCTATAGAGTCTACCTGTAACACTGAGGTCAGTGCAGGTATATTTAACAATAAATATATTAAATCAACAATCAAATATACATATAACAAATACAATGAAAAAGAATACATGACATCAAACTTTGCACAAAACCACCTTCAAATATTTTTTTATACTACAAAATTTTATATCAAAAAAATACAATTTAACAATTCAATACAAATCACAGGATAGTTCTAATCAGAAAATAGAAATGGAGTTATTAGAGATAAGTGATAATAGTTTCTACATAACCTGATTTAGGTGCTGTCTTGATAGTCTTTTGCATGCTTTTGTAACAGTATCACAAGTTAGAGTTCAGTTCAATGTCCAGGTGTTTCTCTCCTTACTTTCAAAACAGGTTTATTGCTTGTTCTCTCGAAGCTCACACACCTAGGTACTTTTTTTTTTGCTATACCAGTTCCTTCAAGCATAACAACAATTATAATGATTTCTATAAACTTCCCTGTACCAGACATCATTTGATGTAGTCAGCATAGCTTGACACCACAACATCAATGGAGTGCAGTGTGTTCTTAGTGCAGTAGAGGCTTCCTGTGTCTACCATAGTCACAGCAGTTTAAAACCAATAAACCAAAATTCAAATATTACACAGAAAGAAAGGCTGCTTGACCCTTACAATATAATCAGGGAACAAACACTAAGTTTCCAGTTTTCTCATCTTTAACTCCATTCATTCTTACATTCAAGTCTAAACTTACAGTTTCCTGCAACAGTATTTATTTGTTGGATACACACATACAGCATAAAAAATACAGCATAGCAATTTTATGAACATGTTCACTAGAAACAATGTTAATTGTTTAGCAAACTACATACAAGCATCATAGTTCACAATTTGTAGATATAATATTCTACTCACATAATGCATCTCTTTGTAAAACACAAGTATAATATATCAATAGCAAAATGCATGAAATATTTCTAAGTCCATTCTCTCTCAAACAGTTAATTAACTCATGACAAAGCTAATGGCTGCCTTTCAACTGGACTTCTTGCCACACTGAATTCAAGTGATTAGACGATAGAATTTTCTACAGCAGGTTAACTTTTTGATCTTAGCCCTTTGGTTGGTCTCATTCTCGTAAATCTTAAATCTTAACCATTGGATAATAAAAACTACTCATCTAGTTGGACTTGGTTTGCATTATATTAACAATTTCTAGCATATTCTCAGCTCGAGTGTTTATTCAACTCTAACATTTACAAAAATACCATCATGAGGAGTGCCCAAGGTCGGGTTACTTTGACAATTTAACAACTTATATAACAATTATGTTTAGAAATTTCCTCTGCCACAAATTGCATGTTGGCTGCATACAGAGTATGGTGGTGATAGTCGGGCATCAAGCAATCCCTGCGCACAGGCAAATAGTACATTCATTTTTTACTTACACTTAATCGGGACAACAAAGGGTCCCTGCGAAATGACGTCGTGAGTTTTTGTCCTTGTTTGACTAAAGCCCGATGGAAATTATCAGAGAGGAAAAATGACGTCAGAGCCGGTTGATTGGCGGAGGTCATGGGGACCAGGAAATATTTGACGACATATGGTTGTGCCTGTCATGTACCAGTGGTTTTGAATGCTGGTTATAAATTGGACACCTCAAACTTATTTTATAAAATATAATTAAATAGCACACAAAAATAGAATGTGCCTTAGTCTGGTGACCAACACGCATACTGTATGCTTAAAATTGATTTTAAAAAGTAATAAAGAATATTGTCAAGCAGGAGAAGTAATAAAAGCGCAGGGAAATGCGTAAACTTCATGAAACAGAAATAAAGAAAGAAATTCATAAATACTCTGCCGAACAACATATTACAAGCGTAACAGTGATCTAAATCAGAAAGAAAGAAAGAAAGACTGTGCCGAAAATAATATTACGAGTATTAACAGTGACCCCAAAAGAAATAATGACACGTCTAAACCTAGGTAACAGTTTCTCTCTCTGCTTTTTTTTAATTTTCTGTAAAAATACTTGGAATAAACAGACAATTAACAATAACAAATTAAAGGACAATACGTTCCATCTTCTATTTGGGCAGTGTTTTAGACACAGCCAACAGAGTTTGTTGACTGGGGTAGAGGAGTGGGGGACGGACACCTGACTTGTCCCTAGTTTAGTGAAAAAAAAGTACAACGTACCAGTCGTGCCCAGTGGGAGTTTGGAGAAATAGGTTAATGGAGTTCATAAACTGAAGTGAGTCGTTAGCTAATGCAAACTATAGTTCTGTCCCCTGGAATCATAAAGAAATAGATAGAGAAGTCAGATCTGACTGATTGCGTCTTATCGTGTGACAAGTCAAAGTTCACTATTGCAAATTTAACTCTAAATCAAGTTCTTAGGATTAAAACACTTTCTTTCTGAGAGTAAAATGTGTTCGAAAGACAGTTGATTTAAAATGCGTTAAAATAATTACTTAATTTGCCTGAATTTGATTATTTAATGACTCGAAATATTTGCCACCCTGAAAAGTAAAATGAATGCATTTCTAGGAACATAAATGAATTTGTTTACTGCAAGGCTTGATTATAAGTCATATTGCGAATTCAAGCATCATTTAGCAAATGACCTTGACCTCGGTCTTTTTTAATGACTACTTTGATATTGTCTCTGTTTCGTGAATGTGATAATGCAACATAAAGCTGGCCATATGAAAATACCGGCTCGCTGAAAAAGTCCCATATGCTCGAAGGTCAAGAACGCTTTAGCGTTTCGCACATACGGATACACAAAATTGGAAAACTATAACTATGTATAGACTATTATGTTTTGTGTGGTGTGTTGTAGCTCAAATGTATACATTGTATAATTTAAATGGATACTGTTGTGCTATGTGAAATTTAAGAATTGTATAATGAAATTTGAAATTATTGTGCTATGCCAAATGTATGCATTGTATAATGAAAATTGAAATTATCGTACTGTGTGACCTGTAAGCATTGTATAATGAAAATTGATGTTGTTGTGCTACGCAAAATGTAAGCATTGTATAATGAAAATTAATATTATCGTGCTATGCAAAATGTAAGCATTGTATAATGAAAATTAATATTATTGTGCTATGCAAAATGTAAGCATTGTATAATCAAAATTAATGTTGTTGTCCTATGCAAAATGCAAGCATTATATAATGAAAATTAATGTTGTGATATGCAAAATGTAAGCATTGTATAATGAAAATTAATGTTGTTGTGCTGTGCAAAATGTAAACATTGTATAATGAAAATTAATGTTGTTGTGTTATGCAAAATGTAAGCATTGTATAATGAAAATTAATGTAGTTGTGCTGTGCAAAATGTAAGCAAAATATAATGAAAATTAATGTAGTTGTGCTGTGCAAAATGTAAGCATTGTATAATGAAAATTAATGTAGTTGTGCTGTGCAAAATGTAAGCATTGTATAATGAAAATTAATATTGTTGTGCTTTGCAAAATGTAAGCATTGTATAATGAAAATTAATGTTGTTGTGCTATGCAAAATGTCGACACGTAACAAATGTTCGTCCCCCATGTATATACATGTTACTATGGTGCCTGATGAACATATCCAATCTAAAGGACAGAGAAATTTCACTTGAAATTGGAATGTTCTTGAAGTGCCGTGATCACTTGTCAAAGGAATCACTTACATTTGTGCGAATTACGCAGATCATGGCAAATGACAGGAACCGCAATCATCCAGGATTCCAGTTTGTAATTCCCACTTCAAATCTCGTGCCGCTGAGCGAGAGATCACTGTGAAGAGCAGAACAACCGCTACAACAGTAAAAGAGTGCAATAACCCATATTACACATTGTGTTCAAAAAATGTCAGTGCATTCATTTCAAAGTATTACAAGCATTGACCAGAGAGAGAGAGAGAGAGAGAGAGAGAGAGAGAGAGAGAGAGAGAGAGAGAGAGAGAGAGAGAGAGAGATTATAGTAACAGAATATCAAAACTACGAGAGAGAGAGAGAGAGAGAGAGAGAGAGAGAGAGAGAGAGAGAGAGATTATAGTAACAGAATATCAAAACTACGAGAGAGAGAGAGAGAGAGAGAGAGAGAGAGAGAGAGAGAGAGAGAGAGAGATTATAGTAACAGAATATCAAAACTACGATTGTTAGATTATTTATTTGTGAAAGTATTATAAGCATTAATCGCAGAGTGTGTGTGTGTGTGTGTGAGTGAGTGTGTGTGTGTGTGTGTGTGTGTGTGTGTGTGTGTGTGAGTGTGTGTGTGTGTGTGTGTGTGTGTGTGTGTGTGTGTGTGTGTGTGTGTGTGTGTTTGAGAGAGATTATAGTAACAGAATATCAAAACTACGATTGTTAGATTATTTATTTGTGAAAGTATTACAAGCATTAATCGCAGAGTGAGTGTATGTGTGTGTGTTAGAGAGAGAGAGAGAGAGATTATAGTAACAGAATATCAACACTACGATTGTTAGATTATATTTATTTGTCAGGGAAAAATGATATCATAGTCTTGTCCACGGGTGCAAGAGTGAAAACCTTTGGCCGCTACAGACAGGCTGAATTGTAGACTTCCGGTGGCGTGTTCTAGATGCCGTAAAAGCGTGGAATTTACTGGTACAGAGATGTTGACTTTAAAATACTGTGGGTGTGGGGTTTTACCCTAAACTGTTCACTGCTATATTATGTGTTGAAGTGACTAAATATATTAAATATTTCATGTCCTGTGCATGTTGACGCCATCTATGAGTATAATCCAATGGACGGCCACTCAGTTTGCAATGTATCTCTTCAGATTGTGACTGAGTCCTTGAAGTCTTTGCTTTGCATCTGTTATTGCGGTCTCACTGTTTCTGCAGTTGAAATGGTATTGTTGACCAACCTTGCTTCAGTTTTCCCTTATTTTGTGCTGCTGCTGTCATTTGGTTTACTTCTCTCCTAGTACACTCTACTTTCTTTTCTATTCCTTTCTTCCTTCCTTGTAGTGTGTCTGGCATTGTATATTTTTCAGTTATGTTTGCAGTGGCGTATATTATTTAGACTTTTGGTTTCTGTGATATCTTTTGTGGGGATATGTTTTAGTATTTCATTTTGCATTCTGAATTGCTGTCCTTAGAGCTTAGTTGTTGTGCACCCTTCTTGGAGTTCTGCCTGCATGTGATTTATTTTTGTCCATGAAACCTTTTATGTCTTCGAACAAGAGTTGTTCTTCAGTGAGGTCGCTTGGAATTTATCTAGCGTGGTCGTCAACTGGAATTGATTGTTGTGAGGTTGTGGAAGTTTCGTTATCTTCTGGTTCAGTGCATCGGGTTGTGGCATTCATTTGTTGTTGTTCTTGTAATTCTCGGGCTGTAAGAAACCTATTTTGCAGTATCGTTCTCTTCTGGTCCAGAAGCCGCTGTTCACTGATAATATAATCTGGATGGTGTTTGACCAGAGTTCATACATCCTTTTTCTATATCCTCTTGCTTGTGGGTTGGCTTTGATAGTAAGAGACCATTATTTGTATGTTTTCCTCTCTGGTCCATCTCCTCCGAGTTTTCGCTTGCGTTTCAGTAGCCCATTTTTCACTAGAACACCCTGAAACATCAGTGACTAAGCGCAGACCTTGTTAACCCGGGTGAAGTCTGATCCGGTATAGAATCAAATTTTGTTTTCTCCATCATGAATGGGATGGGTTTGGGTGTTGTTTGGAGGGAGCCGCTTTTCCTTCCCTCGATAGTCCAGAAATGGGATGTGTAGCTGTCGCCTAACCATGTTTATCAACACAGCTCAGGTATCCTAACTTTCTGTTTCAGGTTATATTCCTACTACAACCATCACCACCACTACCAAATATATGAAAACTTTTAATAAATGAGGAAAAAGGAAACAGAACCTACATTTGAAATTAAAAAAGCAAAACTGAAAAGTGATTGGACAGCATCAATACTGGGAAACGACAATGTATAAAATAAACAAATTCCAAGAAATTAAAAACCGGCTGCAGGCCCATAGTGGCAATCGATATTATTTTTAAATCGCCAGGTGAAAGATGTGTGCTAACCTGGCTTCGTCCAGCCATGTAAATATTTGCTTGACCCTACTTGTATGTCTAAAACTATGTTATCCCGTGCAGTAAACTTGGATTGTAGCCATTGTGTGGCATTATAGCGAATGAGAAACTGGACAGAGCTGCTGCTAAAACTAGGGGGTAGGGGATAGAATTATGCCAGGGTGATGGTGGTGTTAGTAGAGTGTGTAACAGTGTGTATCTGTGTGGAGGGGGGAGGGGCGCCGGAGTGAGGTGCGGAATTCTTTTTACTTCTCTCCTAATATTCACCCCCTTCATCGTAGAGCGTATATTTTTAAAATAAAAAATAATGTCCCCAGCTTTCAATGCCCCTTTTGTTCTTCGCACCCGACCACCTTTCAGTCTAAGACACCTAAACACCCCGATTTTCAAGTTCACACCTCATCAATACACCCATTCTACGCTTTACCCACCTTACACATGATATTTTTGCCGTGACTTAGCCCACCCCTTGATTTTAACAGAACAGGCTGTGTCGCCCTGACAAAGATTTCACATCCTCAGGGCAGCAAGGGCAGCACTCGACAAAGTCGATATCCTGCAATAGGGATCGACTCTAAAGATACATTACAAATTACAGATCCAAAGTTTGGCCTTGTGGGAATTTAGGTGATAGGAATAAAACAGGATTAAGGTGTATTTCATATATATCTAACGATGTTTTTATCGCGTTATCTATTTCAAACTCTTTTGGAGTAATACGTTTTAATTACTGATGCAATGATTTAAAGAAAAAGAGAGAAGAAAATTTAACGGAATGATTAATAACTCCACTCAACCCAAACAAAGAGTTTTCTAAGTATATGAAATTATAATGGTATTGCTACTTCTTCTTGTGCTACTATTGCACACGGCTCCTCTTACTTCTGCTACTATTACATGCTTCCACTCTTACTACTACTACTTCCACTACTATGTGTAGTTTTGCTATTGTTTGCTATCACTACCGCTTATTGCGACTGTATACTTTTACTCCTACTGTGTATTGTCATTTCCTACTTATACCCCTACTTGATAATACTACTGCATATTACTACTAATATTGCGTTCTGCTATTTCCTACTAATACTCCTACTTCCTACTACTGCTGCTATTGCTACTTCTACTTTTATTTGATAATACTACTACTGTATACTGCTTTTCCTTGCTTCTACCCTGTATGTTGCTATTTCGTGCTTCTACTTGCTACTACTACTGCTATTTCCTACTTCTACTTTTATTTGATAATACTACTTCATACTGCTTTTCCTTACTTCTACCCTGTATGTTGCTATTTCCTGCTTCTGCTCCTACTTGTTACCACTACTGATATTCCTACTTCTACTTTTATTTTATAATACTACTGCGTACTGCTGCTGCATATCTCTGCTCCTACTTGATTCTACTACAGTATACTACTATTCCTACTTCTACTCTGTCTCCTATTGCAGGCTGCTACCTCCTACACCTACATGCTACTACTACTGAGTACTACTATTGCATACTTCTACTCCTACACGCTACTGAGTACTGCTATTGCATACTTCTACTCCTACACGCTACTGAGTACTACTATTGCATACTTCTACTCCTACACGCTACTGAGTACTACTATTGCATACTTCTACTCCTACACGCTACTGAGTACTGCTATTGCATACTTCTACTCCTACTTGCTCCTACTGAGGTGTACTTTTACTCTTACTTGTTACTACTATTGCTTTATGCTACTATATACTTCTACTCTTAGTTGCTGCTACTACTGAGTACTACTACTCTACTAATGATGTGTACTGCTACACCTACTTGCTGCTACTAAAGAGTACTACTACTCTACTTATGATGTGTACTGCTACACCTACTTGCTGCTACTACTGAGTACTCCTGCTTTTTGATACTTCATACTTCTACACTTTCTAAAGTTACTGTGTACTGCTACTCCTATTTGCTGCTATTATGCGTAATGCTACTACTTTTCACTCTTCTTACTAATGCGCAATATTATCACAACATCGAACTGTTATTAATGTACAGAAAACTGCTACTTCTAATTTTTACGAACATATCTACTCATATGTTTCTAATATATACTACTATTAATTTCTATTACTACTGCTGTGTATTCATCTTGTCTACTATTACTACTATTGTTTACTACTACTGATCATTAATACTTATTTTAAAGACCATCTTCATGTTCACTTAATCAAACCTTTTAGTTTAGAAATCATCTTTATCTACACCCAATCTAGCCCCCGCCCCTCTTTGAAGACTGCCCCCCCTTCTTGTAAACTACACGACCTTAGTCTAGCAATGCAGGCCGTGAGCGAACTGCATTGAACTTGAGAGCACAAAAGGTCAGGTGACTCAAGTGTATCTCTTTACACCCTACAACACCAGTCGTACTAACCAGTCACGTACTGCTTGCAATTAAAGTTTGTCCAGCAACAACGTCTCTGTGTGAAATCTATAATCGGCAAAGAAAGGGAAACAATATTTGCTTTAAAATCAGTTCCTTTCTCAACCATTGCTTTTCTTTTCATTTGAGTGAGCAAGGCAGTTTCTCACTATTTCCACGAGATCGAAAAGCGCAAGAATAGGAACAAATACAAATAATCAAAAGTGGAAAAAATACAATAAAATAATCTTCTTTGACTTTACTCTGTAAAGAACCAGATTTGTAAGAGAAAATTAGAAAATTTGAAGTTGAATCAAAACGTGGTAGAACGGATAGCAAAAGACCCCACGAGCAGCGTACGAGTTTGTTTAGGGAAGATTTAGAGGGTTTGTGTGGGTGGGGGTGAGCGTGCGCATGTGTGTGTGTGTGTGTGTGTGTGTGTGTGTGTACAATATTTGTTCAGCAAACTAGTTCTCAGTGAAAAAACTGAACGCACATTACGGTTAAAAAAAAAAAAAAAAGACAATTTTGTTGTGGAAAAAGCAAGCATACTAATAGGAACAAATAGAACGCATTTTGGCGTGAAAAAAACAGCGCCTTTTGCCATGGAAAAACATAACGCATTTAACCGTTGAAAAAAAATTGCATTTTACCGTTGGGGGGGGGGGAACACGCCAGAACACAGATTGCCATGAAAAAGGAAAGTATGACGAAATAATCTTAAAGTTACCAGTTTTTAATTAATATTATGGATATTTGTGCTGAGAACATCTTACCTTATTTGTTTCAATAACGCTTAACTTTGTTCCCTTTAAACTGTATAAGGTTATAGATACTGGGGACACACATAATCGCTAGGGATCACAAGTCAGTCTTGTCTCTGTGATCGTTAAAGGTTAAAAGCTGGTTTTGTCTGTGTGATCTTTAGGGATCACAAGTCGACCCTGCCTGTGTGAAAGCTAGGAGTCACAAGTGGCCATGTTTGTGATCGCTAGGCTAGGGGTCACAGGTCGGTCTTATCTGTGGAAAGAAGTCACAAGTCAGTCATGTTTGATCGCTAGGGGTCACAGGTCGGTTTTATCTGTGTGATAGAAGTCACAAGTCAGTCATGTTTGATCGCTAGGGGTAGCAAGTCGGTTTTCCGTTTAGCATTTGGAACTTTGCAGAGTTGTAGAACAAGGATAATATGACTGTGGACATCAGTTGATTGACCTCCAAAGACTGAATAAATTAGGGGCGGCGGCTTCCAGTTTACGCCAATTTCTCGCGGGATCAAAGGATTGAGGGGCTGGTGTATGTGTGTGTGTGTGTGTGTGTGTGTGTGTTCGGGCGGAGTGGCTCTCTATCATACTATGCTAGCGAACTTTACTCTCTATCATTATTGCTTTCTCAGTTGTTTAGTTTCTGTTCTCTGCTAACTTTCACAGCGAACCAGAACCGTAATGTGATAGAGCAAATTCGCCTGTGCATATATATATTTTATATTTTATCGTGCTGATATTCATTTTGCAATATTATATTATGTCCAAACGACCGGTGACTATTTATTCTTGTTTATGTTTTGCTGTTGAAAATCCGGAAGTTTGTTAACGAAAAGAGGTTACGTACTCTTGAGCACAAGCGACCAGTAGTATTGATCGTCTGATAGCAGGCGTTTACGTAACGCGAGACCTTTTCTTTTCTCCCTATAAAGTCCCAGCATTTGTTTTAGCTTCATTATAACGCGAAAGCGGCGGAAGCCGGAAGCGTTCCCCACATTAACATAGCTTCATTATGTTCTCCTTGGTCTGACTTAGTCCACTTTTCATGAAATATATGCTTTTTGGTCATCACACTATGTAAATGGCTTGGGTGTTTTGCACCTTCACCTGTGATAGTGCAGGCTTTGTTACACCTGTGATAGTGTAGTCTTTGTTACACCTGTGATAATACAGGCTTTGTTACACCTGTGATAGTGTAGTCTTTGTTATACCTGTGATAGTGTAGTCTTTGTTATACCTGTGATAGTGTAGTCTTTGTTATACCTGTGATAGTGTAGGCTTTGTTATACCTGTGATAGTGTAGTCTTTGTTATACCTGTGATAATACAGGCTTTGTTACGCCTGTGATAGTGTAGTCTTTGTTACACCTGTGATAGTGCAGTCTTTGTTACACCTGTGATAGTGTAGGCTTTGTTACACCTGTGATAGTGTAGGCTTTGTTACACCTGTGATAGTGTAGGATTTATTACACCTGTCGATTAGTCTACAAAGACTGGTAGAGTTTGTGTCAAAGTAGTACAAAATAGTATACAGGATAGTGTCTAGATTGTGTTGCACTTTATGTTTCCTTTGTCTAGGTTGTGTTATCCACTATATGTTCCCTTTATCTAGGTTGTGTTATCCACTATATGTTCCCTTTATCTAGGTTGTGTTATCCACTATATGTTCCCTTTATTTAGGTTGTGTTATCCACTATATGTTCCCTTTATCTAGGTTGTGTTATCCACTATATGTTCCCTTTATCTAGGTTGTGTTATCCACTATATGTTTCCTTTGTCTAGGTTGTGTTATCCACTATATGTTCCCTTTATCTAGGTTGTGTTATCCACTATATGTTCCCTTTATCTAGGTTGGAATCAGAGTCACCCTCAACATCATCTGATAATGATTGTGCAGTCTGGGGGATTGTGTTTATGAACATTTATAGACTTTCTCATAATTGACTGCTTCGCCAACTTTAAGAAGAAGTGTGGTGATCTGTGCCAAATTGTGTCACTAAAGTTTGCAATAAATCAAGTCATGTTATATATTATTTTACTCATTCCTAATTTCATCACTAATCTGCATTTTGATAAATATGTTTGTATTTTTGTACTATGAATCCTTAACTTGTGAATGATTAATTATTCAATTCACACTCTAACTTTAGAAAGTGTGAAGCTGCACGTGAAATAATTTTCTTCATATTATTTAACTGATGCAAAACAAAGCTTAAGTGAGCATAGAATATTTATTGTCTAGAATATTTATTGTCTAATAAGAGAGATAAAGACATTTACTTTCCACCACTATTTATCAAAAAATTTGTATTAGTTCTTTGCCTTTTTTAAAATGAAATGTAATATGAACATTAGTCTTATTTTCATAGTTTTTAATAGTCTATGCATATGATTCATACTTTGTAGAGGGGGGTTGAATTAACATTTAAATCAAGTCAGATCATTAGAATCTTAAATAGGAGATTTCCACAAAATGAGGGGGGTGTAGCAACCCTCTCTAGGATTAAGATCATCCTGGGTCTAGGAATAATATTCACTCATATTAAGATCATCCTGGGTCTAGGAATAATATTCACTCATATTAAGATCATCCTGGGTCTAGGAATAATATTCACTCATATTAAGATCATCCTGGGTCTAGGAATAATATTCACTCATATTAAGATCATCCTGGGTCTAGGAATAATATTCACTCATATTAAGATCATCCTGGGTCTAGGAATAATATTCACTCATATTAAGATCATCCTGGGTCTAGGAATAATATTCACTCAGATTAAAATCATTCTGGATCTTTACTCATATCAAGATCTTCCTGGATCTAGGCATAATATTCACTCAGATTAAGATCATCCTGGATTTAGGAATAATAGTACTTCTAAAGAGGTGCTGAAGATTAATCCAGCCCGATCTGCATCTAAAGTTTACTATTTAATTGTTAAAGTATGAATTTATGTTAGGTATAATTTGTTCAAGATTCATATTAGCTCTGATACCATTTTTGGTTTGTATAAAGTCATGAAAATAGAACGCATTTTGCCGCAGCAAAAATAGAACGCAGTTTGCTTTCAAAAAAAAAAAAAAAAAAGAAAGAAACACAACGCAGTTTATAGTGAGGAATGAATGTCATCAAAATAACGAACCTTGGATTCTGCCGTTTGAAGTTTGATGCACAAAGAGGCGGGTAAAAGTCAGCAGGCCCCTTTTAGAAGCACGTGATCGTGCATTTAGATGATTGACAGTTGTGAGACGAAGTTTCAGCTAGTCAACTTTACGAACGTAAACTTTATTCATGAGTGTTTGAACAATATGAAATGACGCACACCGAGAAAGGTTTTATGTGTTACTGGATGTTAATGCGTATTTTCATGGGTCTATTTATAGCTTCTTTTCAAAAGAATATGACTGCGTAAGAGAATTTTTATAATAGCATCTAATTTTGTGTGGTTCCCTCCCCCCTCCCCCCATACCCAGTTTTAAGGGCAGGATTCCGCCCAGAGGGGTATGATGCTATCAAGATGAGCTTTCTGCAAATAGCATATTTAAGAAGATAGTAATTGTTACAGGAGTAGAAGTAGTAGAGGTAAAGGAAGTAGTAAATATGTTGTAGTAAATGCACTACTGTTATTGCTAGTGGTAAAATAAGTGATAATGATAGTGATAAAAATAGTAGTATAAAGGTTAAAGGGTATCAGTAATAGTTGTAGTGGTGATAATATATAGTACTGATGTTAAAATATAAATAGTAAAAGTATTAGTAAAATCAGAGGTAAAAGTATTAGTAACGGCAGTCGTAATTGTAGTACTAATAAAATAGTAGTGGTAAAAGTATCAGTATTTGGGAGCCGTTTTATTAGTATGTGGGAGCCGTTTCAGAATGGAAAACTATTTTACTTGACAAAGGTGCGTGAACAGACAAAATTAACGGTGGTCATTCAACTTACATGGTATTTTACTTGACAAAGGTGCGTGAACAGACAAAATTAATGTGGGTCATTCAACTTACATGGTATCAATCTATCTCTCACTGACCACCTATACCTACCTCCCCCTCCCTCACCCCACCTGTACACACATATATGCGCAAAATCGCCCCATTAGATGTGCTTGTTATGCAACCGCAGCTTCAAAATAATCCACCTACTCCCTCCCCCCTTTTCGACTAGGTTGTCTCCCCTAAGTCTCACCTGTACATAAATCCTGGAACCACCACTGCTCTTTCTATATGTCCATATGTCTGTTTATCAATCAGTCTCCTTAACTATAGTTTGCCTATGTGTCACCATACGTCTATCAAGCAGTCTCTCTAACTATTGTTTGTCTATCTGTCATCACATATCTGTTTATCAATCAGTCTCTCTCTCTAACTATAGTTTGTCTATATGCCATCACATGTTTGTCTATCAATCAGTCTAACTATAGTTTGTCTATCAGTCAGTCTTTCTAACTATAGTTTGTCTGTCATCACATATTGTTACACGAAATGATGAAGCACGCATAAACAAAGAGTATTACCCTCCCGAGTTTTGTTTATAGCAGTAATATCTAGCCATCTTTTGTGTGTGTTTGTGAGAGAAAAGAGGGGGTATAGGAAGAGAGAGGGAGGAAGGTAACGATGATTAAGTACTTGAAGGAAGACTACAATGAAAGTTATAGCTTTTTCTTTTGTCATGTCTTCCCAACTGTACGCTTTTAATTTCCGGTCTGATTTAGTTTTAAATCGCAATTTAATTTCGATTTTCAGGTTAGATTAAAGAATGACATCCATATGCTGTTTGTCTGGTTTCTTTATCTAAGTGGTCTGGAGTTCAGCACACGCGCGCAACAATTGGGGGTGGCGCCAACATCCTGTACCACAGCATCCTGACCCGAGGACGACCGGTTTTTGCGACACTCACATTGTTATCTCCCTTGGAAAAGTTATGTCCACTCACTCACAGCGGCGTCAAACATTCATATTTTAATGAGCAATGTGATATCGTACATAAATAATAGGGATAATTTATCAAATGTACAATGATTACTTTAGTAAATGGGTGTAGGGGGTGGAGTTCTGTGTGAAATTTCAAATTAACGTTTATGTCAGTGTGCGTGTCTTCTGGAATATGGGGCATGCGGGGAGGCGGTAGAATGAAGGATTATAATACAACAAACGAAGATGATATAATATCTGATCTATTTACAAAGCAGTAATTGATAATCAATATGCAATTGCTACTACTGCTGCTAAGAAGAAGAAAGGGAAAGAAAAATAATAAAGCGCTCACAAGAAAAAGAAAAAGAAAAATAGAGAGAGAAAGGGAGAGCGATGACTAACAGAGAGTTTTTAAAATGTATAGAGAGATGGGGAGAGAGAAATGAAGAGAAAAAATATAGATAGATAGATAGGAAAGAAAGAAAGAAAGAAAGAAAGAAAGAAAGAAAGAAAGAAAGAAAGAAAGAAAGAAAGAAAGAAGGAATGCCAGAGTAAACTCGCTTGCCATGGCTAGATAGTGTGGATGATAACAAGTTGATTCCATTACTACTAATTAGTGAAGGTCTAGTTTTAAGTGGTTAACTGCATTACTACTAATTAATAAGAGTCAAGATGAAGCAGTCTGATTCCATTACTATTAATTCAGAAGTATCTAGCTGAAAGCCAGCTAGGTCCATTACTACTAAATAATAAGGGTCTAGCTGAAATTCGACGGCATTACTACTAATAGGTAGTCCATTTATATTAATTAATAAAAATTAGGCTGAAAAACCAGCTGATTCCATGACTACTTCCTGGCAAGATTCTCGAAGAAAATGAACTCGATCATGCTTTACATTGTCATACAAAATAACATTGTCCTTGGAAAGCGTACTCTGTTCGAAAGGTGACCTATTTACAAGATGGCATACATAAAATCTAGGTGACCTACTTTCGCTTATTCTCCACCTAAACACGCCCAGAAATAATATGAGCATCTTATGAAAATTTGGGATGTCGTCCATCTCCCCAGCAGCTATCAGGAGGTGGGTGGGTAAGGTGGGGGCGTGGAAAGAAGACGAGTGGGCGGTTTCCTGTCAAAATGGACACTTTCATCTGAAGCAGTTAACGGAGTGTGGTATTTTCTTTGAATTTTGTATCATTGTTTTCTTTTTCTGGGTCTCCCAAAGAGCTCTACCAAGGAGCAGGTGTTTCCAGCTCGTGCTGCATAAATCTATAGCAAGGAACAGGTTTTCCAGCTCGTGCTGCATAAATCTATAGCAAGGAACAGGTGTTTCCAGCTCGTGCTGCATAAATCTATAGCAAGGAACAGGTTTTCCAGCTCGTGCTGCATAAATCTATAGCAAGGATCGAGTTGAAAGTAGTTCTATACTGTATTTCAATTGCTGTGTTTTAACATAATTATTATTTAGAGAGAGGAAGATGTAAAATAAGTCATCCTTTTTACATATAAAGACCATTTTCCCAACTAGATGTCATTGTTTGAGCAAAATAAGACTGGTATAGATGCTAGAGGGAGAGTAAAAGAAAATTAGTATAAATGTTATTGTTTAGGAAGAAAGGCAACGAATTATTTTGGCAGACGAAGAAGCGTGAAGATATTATCTATAGACAAGAGAAGAATACAGTAGATGCTATCATTAAGAAAAAACAAAGGGGTTATTCACCGCCGTTATTGCTCGGGACTAAAGTAATGTGTTACATGATATTAATGTTTATGCGAAAGATCAAAAATGTAAAAATATTAATGTGTAGGCAGGAAAACTAAAGAACAGACATTTTGTAGGAAAAAAATAAAGATAGATGTCAGTGAGGAAAATATAAATGGCAAAGTCGGTGTTTTAATCAAAATAGCAATGTTTGTGTTTTGGGCAAAAGAACAAAGAGGGAGATGTCAGTGTTGAGGGAAAAAAATAAAGATGAATAGATTTGTGTTTTGGGCAAAAGAATAACAATGAAGTTGTTTAGTAATTTACGCAAACGAACAAAGGTGAAGCTTTTAGTGTTTACACGTAATAACAAGGGTGAAAATATTCGTGTTTGGGCAAAAAGAACTGATAACGATATTAGTACATGGGCAAAAGAATAAAGAAGAAGAATATTTTAGTGCTTCGGCAAAAGAACAAAGATGACGTTAGTATTTGGGCAACAGAACAAAGATAACGTTAGTGTTTGGGCAAAAGAACAAAGATGATAATGTTAGTGTTTGGGCAAAAGAACAAAGGTAAAGATGATAGTGTTTAGGAAAAGAACAAAGGTGAAAATGATAGTGTTTGGGCAAAAGAACAAAGACGAAGTTGTGTTCGAGCAAAAAAACAATGATGAAAATATTAATAATTGGACTTAAGAACAAAGATGAAGTTTAATTGGTGGCTAAAAGTGGCTGTCTAAAGATACTTTTGCAAGAATTCCTCAAATTGATTCTGTTCTTAATTGATAACTTTGAATGTAATTTGTTATATCCATCTTCTTTCCTGTATACTTTTTCCTCCATTGGGGCGTGACAGTTTTTGTTTGTATGTTTATACAGTTTGTATCTTCTTGCTTTCTTCAGGTGTCTATACTTTTAAAAAAATCCAAAAAGTAAATACTTTTATCTTTCATCCTACTGTAGCTGGGATAGTATATAACTACATAAACTCACTGATATTCTGCATCATATTGAGTGCATAACTACATAAACTCACTGATATTCTGCATCATATTGAGTGCATACTCCCGAAAGTGCATAAATACCTAACTACAAAATTCCGTACATGTAGAAACCCGCTCGTTCTGTCGATATTTTGATTAGTCTCTTGGTTCGAATACGAAGTTAAGAAAATTTTGTTGTTTATGCCTGCGGCGCATTCCCCACATTTTATCAGAAATCTGTCACCTTCTTCTACTTTTCACTTTTCAGTTTTGGATCCGATCAACCTTGCATTCCTGTCGAAATCCATCCGCCTTTGTCTGTCGTGACTCAGTTTCATATTCCGTGTCTCTTTCCGTGGATGGCTGAGAGGTATAAGAAAGGTCGGAGGTAGGAGGAGTATTATAAACAGTTCGATATATGAGCTTGTTTTCTGACACTCGTATTATCTTCGGAAATCCACCCCTAATATGTTGAACGTATTTTTCTTTCCTTGTAGTATCTGATCTACAAAATTCCATACTAGAAAAACACCTTTTCATAAGCAGCGAGAGAACATCAGCAATGCAGGAAGGAAACGAAATGTATAGAAAAAAACCCCACAAAAATGTCCAGTTACACATTAAATGTATTAACCAGCTCGAGAAATATAGACCTGACTTTGTCCGAGTGACGTCAAACCTTTATCAGTCGGGTCTTCGTTTTATGATGTTCAGCAATGCCGCTGTGTGGAGCAAAACACTGTTGAAAAAAAAAATGTCCAGAGTTTAAGACCTTTAAACAAGTAACACCGGATGGCAAAGAGGCCTGATCTAGCTACCCGGGGTATGGGAAAATGTTTGCTCACCCTTTCTCACGCTCAAGGATCTGCAAAATGCAAACGAAGCAAGATTAAATTTAAAGATTGCTTTTTTTTTTTAGTTCCGTATTTACTACCACAGTGACTTGCAACGTGTGACGGAACAGCTTAGCAAGAAGAAATGATCAAACGAGTAATCCCATAATTGAATTTTAATATATGTACACATGAATTATATATATATATATATATAAACGTGTGTTTGATGCATGTGAATGCATACATACAAAACACTAGCACGAACTGAATATAATGCTAAGTTCAAACAAAGGGAGTTAAGTCTAAGGCTTGTAATGGATCTTTAGGATTGTGTTTTAAGTTTTAGGTTTCAAGTGTTTTCACACGGAGTAATATACAATTACTTTGCTTTTCACATAGTAGTTTATGCTTTTCTGTCAGATGAGTTTTCATAGGGCAAATAATGCGAGTGCGCGCGCACATACACACACACATACACAAACACGCACACACACATATGGACGCAGTCGCACTGATTACTAATTGATTATTCAAGTATGTAAAAAAGATATGTACACTGTACATATCTATTTGGTTATTTTAATCATTCCAAAGATTCCATACGATATTGGCAATTATTCAAGCAATATGTGTGTGTGTGTGTGTGTGTGTGTGTGTGTGTGTGTGTGTGTGTGTGTACAATAGAGAGAGATTATCACCAGCTAATCATTAATTTACGGTCGGGTTTTATTTTTTTAAAAACTGGAGAATGTGTATTACAAAAACTGGTAGTCATATAACAGTCATATAACAACAAGACAGCTGTCATTCAGACATGAAATATAACAATTATCCTTGCTGTATTTCTTTTCGAAGATGTTATCTGAAATCAGGACATCTCTGTTTCAGTTACTGTGTGTGAGAGTGTGTATGTGTGTGTGTGCGTGCATTTATTTGGATGTTGTAAATTTTTATATGTGCAGTTTAAATTCTTTTGTATTAAAAAGAATTCATGGCTCACTGGTGCACATTCCATACTTTCGTAAAGGGAGTTAAGGGTCTTGAAATGTCGACTTTCTATCGGAGTTATGCGACAGGCATTGCGCGATAAATCTTTTATTTCCACTCTGATCTATAGAACTTGTTCGCAGCGTTGGCCAATCCTACTGATATTTATGTTGGACTGCAGTTGGTTGTTCTCAGTATTGCCTTTATGTAGATTTTTAAATTAAAAAAAAAAAATATAATGCTGTGGGACAAATTACTCTTAGGGATTTGGGTTGCTGTGATATACAACTTCAGAATTAAGTAGTTGACTAAGGATTGTTCGATTTAATCATAGTTTCAAGACTGTTCCATAATATATTGTTTATTGATTATCCTGTTGTATTTAATTGTAATTGTAATTCCAGGAGGTCTACTAATTAAAGTTATATTATGCTATTTTAAATTAAGAATATTTGTATTTGTGTATAGTCTGTACATCTTCATAGTATAAAATTTCACGAAGTAAAGTCTATTCATTATTTATAAAATGTTAGTAAATAGAGATTGTTTGCTATGCTTTACGTGCGTACTGAGATTTCAGTGCTTTTAACAAGTAACTTGATGCAGATAGTAAGACAATGAGGAAACAGTAAACAGTTTTTTTTATTGTTTTTCACCACGGGCGCCACAAGTACTTCTTGTTAACACTGGTTTTGATACAGTCTTGACCACTAAATACACATGACGAGCGGTGTATTAAACCAAACTCTTCCTCTGGTGTTGGAGTGACCTCTGCGAAAGAGGTAGAAGACACTACTGTCGACGCTGCGGGGACGGAAGTGGTCCAGGAAGGTGGCACTAAGATGAGACTAGGGGACTGATGGTACCCGCTCGATAAGAGGCTGGCGGGTACGACAACAGCTCATTCTCCTGCCGCAAATCGCGCGCTGTACAACTGCAAGCTATTCACAAGCTATAACACCCGAGTAAATGCTGCTGGTGGTAGTGACCGGAACTTGAAAGGAGGAACTGCTCTTTCTATCAGCATTCATCTCCTCTTGAAAGTGAAACAGTCCCTGTTTTGGGGGATTTACAGTGTGGGGGTGTACCGATGAAGTCCTAGAGAGACTGACGTCCTTCACAGTAGTTTCTGTTGATATGTTAAAGTTGATATCTTTACTTTCTAAAGGACAGGGATATTCTGTTGATATGTTAAAGTTGATATCTTTACTTTCTAAAGGACAGGGATATTCTGTTGATATGTTAAAGTTGATATCTTTACTTTCTAAAGGACAGGAATATTCTGTTTCCAACGGGTTCAAAGTGGAAAATGAAACAGGCTCACCCGAAGACGCACCAGGAATGACTTTATTATAATTGGACAATGGCTTTTCACAATATTTGAGGCGCGAGAGCGTTTTCTTATTGGCTGGAATTCCATAAATATAGTCGCCTAGGTGATCAATCAATTTTGTTTTTAATTCAGTACTTAGACTTTCAAACGACTGCAGATATTGGTCGACCTCTTGCGCGCAGTTGTGAAAACGAGGCGATATCCGGTCAGCCCTTCTTCGTCGTCACTTTCAGCAACCACTGAAACATTAAGAATAATAAACTACCTTTGTCAGAAAAGTGGTCTACAAAGAAGATAATTACACCAAACTTAAGCATTATTAAGAGACTAAAGCTATAATAGATGACAAAAGGTTTGAAATTTCTGTTATAGGGACGTAATTTGTTTCTAGTATCATCCGGGTCTTTCACCACATTGCGCAATTGAGTGGTAGGTAAAAAGACGTCTTCTTTAGACTTATCGATATCAGACTGTGTAGTTAATCTAGATTCCAGCATAATTTACACTGAGCATCTTTTTGCCATATCTTAGCTAGCTTCCAGCATAATTTACACTGTGCATCTTTATGCCATAGCTAGCTTCCAGCATAATTTACACTGTGCATCTTTATGCCATATCTTAGCTAGCTTCCAGCATAATTTACACTGAGCATCTTTATGCCATATCAGATCTATGCTATGAAGAGATATGTACGTCACAACTCGATGGCTATAAAATAACTCTCACTCTACAAATATCGAGTTTAGAATGGAATAGAGATGCTTACGTCACAACTCGATGGCAATAAAATAACTCTCACTCTACAAATATCGAGTTTAGAATGGAATAGAGATGCTGTTAACCAGGTTTTTAATTAAAAAAATAATCTACTTTTCGTTCGTTGTATTACTACTGGTGTGCTTACCGGCGAATTGTTGTCGCTGAATAGCTCGAAGATGTTTAACAGTCATTTCCAAAATGTCGGCTTTCTCCATCTTGCTGTTTTGCGCATTCTGTAGACAAATAAAGAAAGTAGAGTAAGTTCTTCTGTGATATTTAATGACAGGTAAGTACTATTGAAAGCATACATTTGATATCACACGTGAAAGCAAGTGGAATGTTATCAGATTGTTGACCACGTCTTGAAGTCGAGAATGTGGCCGAGATGCGCAGGAGTTAGCAGTTTATGTCACGTGCGTCGAATCTCATCATGTTCTTCCTTTCTTTCATTCATTCTTTCTTTCTTTCTTTCTTTCTTTCTTTCTTTCATTCTTTCTTTCTTTCTTTCTTTCTTTCTTTCTTTCTTTCTTTCTTTCTTTCTTTCTTCTGTCTTTCTTTTTTTCTTTCTTTCTTTACTTCTTTCTGATGTTTTTTCTTTTTCTTTCTTTCTTTCTTGATTATCTGATTGATTGCATGTGCAGTCTGTTTTTCTTTGATTCTTTTAATCCATGCAGAGACGCTTTTGTGAGTATTTGAAGGTGTGTTTGATCTTATAATGTTGTGGATAGCATGTGTTATAGGGTCGATGTTGTGCGAAATAAGTGCTGGATCCTAACGCATTATGAATAAGGTGTGTTTGGTCCTGTAGTGTTGTAAATAAAGACTGTTTGATCATGTAGTGTTGTAAATAAAGAGTGTTTGATCATGTAGTGTTGTAAATAAAGAGTGTTTGATCATGTAGTGTTGTAAATAAAGAGTGTTTGATCATGTAGTGTTGTAAATAAAGACTGTTTGATCATGTAGTGTTGTAAATAAAGAGTGTTTGATCATGTAGCAGTGTGAATAAGGTGTGTTTAACCGGCTGTGTTTGGAATGAGGTGTATTTGGTCCTCTTGTACTTGTAAATGTTTGTAAGGTTTAAGCCTCTATGTGACCCTAACGCCACCTAGTTAATGGTTATTATTATTATTAATAATAATAATTATTCATCCATAACTAATTAAAGGTGATGAGAATCTGAATTTATGTTATAATAATTATCCAGCAGACACCACTCGTCTCTCTCGCTTGGCGGATTTTCGGATGCTGTAAACGTTTTCTCTCTTCCACATTTACCATCACACAATATTTCCACAGATGGAAAACGTCTTACCAAAGGAGAAGATAAATCCGTCTTTTAATCTATATTTAACGAGCCCCCCCCCCCCAATTTCTTCTCCAACATTATGTTATCAATACATGTGAGAAGGTCAATAAATTTATTAAATCAAACATCAAATATAAATATAATAAATACGACGAAAAAAATTATTTGATATCAATATTTCCATGAAACCAGATTCGAATAATTTTTAAAACTGCACAGTCTTATAGCCTAATATACAATTCAACAAATTAGGTGTCAAAACAAATCACGGAATAGTTCTTATCAGTGAGTAGAAATTGAGTTATTAGAGACAAGTAATAATAGTTTGTAAATAATCAGTGAGTAGAAATTGAGTTATTAGAGACAAGTAATAATAGTTTGTAAATAATCAGTGAGTAGAAATTGAGTTATTAGAGACAAGTAATAATAGTTTGTAAATAATCAGTGAGTAGAAATTGAGTTATTAGAGACAAGTAATAATAGTTTGTAAATAATCAATGAGTAGAAATTGAGTTATTAGAGACAAGTAATAATAGTTTGTAAATAATCAGTGAGTAGAAATTGAGCTATTAGAGACAAGTAATAATAGTTTGTAAATAACCTTATCTAAGTGAAGCTGCAATAATCTTTTGTATGCTTTTCATAACAAAATCACAAGTTTATTGTTCATGTTATTACTGTCAGTTCAATGTGTTTCCCTCACATGTTGTAGAACACTGATGAGTCGCTATTTTCTGGAGGCTAATCTGATGCTCATCCATATTAGCTCCCTCAAGCAGAACAATATTCATGACTAGTAGCATGTTGTATGTTATAGTTTTCTATTAAATAATGACTAGTTAGCATGTTGTATGTTATAGTTTTCTGTTAAATGATGTCTACTTAGCATATTCTATATTAAAAGGTAGTACGGTCAATACTTAGTCAGTTTTCTGATACCGAAGACAAGACACCTTTCTCTAAGCATGCACGCAATCACACATACATACACAAATCTCACAAATAGCCACAATGTAAACACGACAGACCTCAATGCACACGTACAAAAAAGTACATTGTCTTTGTGTAACTTGGTACTAAAGGCCTGTATCATTTTTGTGTAACAGAAGCCTTTTGCCTTGGGGCGCAAAACAAAGGCTTTCACCGGAAGGACGCGATATCTGAAGGCGAAGGTGGTATAGCTTGCAACTTTCGAGTTTTGTTTGATCACGTGAGCCTTCAAGCAAAACTGTTATCACTTATACCAATCAAGATGCATATCAAGTCGTAGGTATCGAAACGCTACCCCTTTTTTAACATCCTTCAAGAGAAGAGACTTGAGCTCCGACAAGCTGGCATTGATGCGGGTTCGTCTTCTCTTTATCATGATGGGTTTGGAAGTCTGCAAGAACACATAAGTAGACTTGTTTCAAAAATGAAAAGATGAAAAACAAATATTTAAAAGGATTTTTTTCCTTTCATCTGTGGTCATAATCACCGGTTAACATTTCGTACAGGGAGATAATATGAAATACAGTGTTTACAGAGTTTGTCCAAACCATTAATTCACTGTCCACCATTTTTTAAATGCACGTGATGAGATGAGGTTACATATGCAGCGTTGAAAATATGTTTCAATGCGGCTAAAACTGCAAACACACATGATTATTTCAAAGACAAGTATCATCAATAAGTCAATATACTGAAACTGGTTTCAAAATTTGGTGTTTACTTTAAACATCAGTGACTTTTAGCATGTGTTTACATATACAAGTATGGTGTTATACTTTGAACGTATAATACGTACGTCTACTTGACCAAATATATCAATTTAGTTTCATAATTGGAGAGTTAGTGATAGTATATCTACTTGTCATGCTATGTTGGATGCTGGCTTCATAATTTGGACGTCAGTGGTCGGTGATGTTAAGTGTCTTCTTGTCACTCTATGTGGTTGTTGGTTTCATATTTGAACGTCTAGTGATGTTAAGTGTCTACTATCACGCTATGCTGATATCGGTTTCATAATTTGAACGACAGTGATGTTGTGTCTTCTTATCACGCTATACTGATGTCAGTTTCATAATTTGAACCTTAGTGACCAGAAGAGTGCTGACATGTTTTCTTAAGCCGACAGTGACTGAATGCATTAATCTCGATGTATTTTACTTCACAAATTAATGTATTATGTCTTGACGTCATGTTTGTCAACAAGCACACTCAGTATTATCTGTCTCGACGTCATGTTTGTCAACAAGCACACTCAGTATTATCTGTCTCGACGTCATGTTTGTCAACAAGCACACTCAGTATTATCTGTCTCGACGTCATGTTTGTCAACAAGCACACTCAGTATTATCTGTCTCGACGTCATGTTTGTCAACAAGCACGCTCAGTATTATCTCCGCAAAATACGAACACCATCATAGGCAACATTTTAAGTTTGACAGCACCAGCTCGTAATGAGTCTCATCTATCGAAGTTTTCGAAACTTAAAAAAAAAAAACGATCCTACCAACATAATATACATGCTTCACTATGTCTTATTGCTTCAATGGGACTTTTAGTGTCACATTTCCAAGTCACAACCTCTAAATATGCTCCACCATTTTCTTTCTGTTTATGGCTGTGATTCCACAATGCTCACACGGCTGAACAGAAGACCTTTTGTCAGGACTGTCAGTTTACTGAGGATGAATGGGACGTAGGCAAAGCAGACGACACTGTAAACGAGTGCCTGGCATGCGCATAGCGAGTCCCGACGTGTGACTGGCACTCGACAGTTTGACGACACGCCACTGTCAATGTCAGTGTAGACTGGCAGACGACAGGCGCACGTCAATCAATGTAATCAATGTGCGTGTTTGAGATAGCCCCGCCTTTTCATTGTGAGGTGAGGTTTGGCATATTGGGAAAGAGAGCAACATTTAACGCACAGTGAACATGTGGTCACAGTTGACAGAATAAAACAATTTTTTTTTACAGTTAACGGTCACGACAAACATTTAACCACCAAGTCATCGTATTTTTTTTTTAAATAATAAAAGCTCCAACAAACTACAACGTAATGTGTAAGCCCAGAAATGAAACGAGTACAAGATAAAGGGTGTTTTTATTCTAATGAAATTCATTTTAACACGATCACAGTTATCATATCTGCTTACATACCGAAATACAATTGTTTATGGTCTGTCTATCTATCTATCTATCTATCGATCTATCTATCTATCTATCTACCACCTACCTTTCTATCTATCTATCTACCTACCTACCCACCTACCTTTCTATCTATCTATCTATCTACCTACCCACCTACCTTTCTATCTATCTATCTATCTACCTACCCACCTACCTTTCTATCTATCTATCTATCTACCTACCCACCTACCTTTCTATCTATCTATCTATCTACCTACCCACCTACTTTTCTATCTATCTATCTATCTATCTACCCACCTACCTTTCTCCCTATCTATCTATCTACCTACTATCTATGGAGATCGACTGGATTGCTAAGCAGGCTTGGTAGTGATAATTTTCTAAAATGTTTAATCGAAGTTTAATTCTTTTTAGTTCAGCAATGTAATGAATTTTCTAACTGATCAGCCTTTAACTTTATACTGATTTATCGTTTAAGTTAATAAAGTAAGTTAGCAATGATGTTGCTGTTACAAGATTCCAAAGTCCACTCAGTACATGATGGAGAATTACAATATCACGTGATTAAATGTTACCTTTTGAATTAGGACTACTTATTAATTCAAAAATTTGTGTATCAAAATATTTCATGAGGATTAATATCAACCAAATATATAATTTTCTTGGTTGATTTTCAGTTCCTTAGTTCCTGGGCTTTTTTTTAAAAACAAATTCTCGCGGTGTACTTCTGTTGCATGTAGAGATATTACTGGTGAATTATAATGATGTGAATTTAGCGTCAATTGCATGTAGAGATATATTACTGGTGATTTATAATGATGTGAATTTAGCGACAATTTTATGTAGAGATATTGCTGGTGAATTATAATGATGTGAATTTAGCGTCAATTGTGTGTAGAGATATTACTGGTGAATTATAATTATGTGAATTTAGCGTCAATTGCATGTAGAGATATATTACTGCTGATTTATAATGATGTGAATTTAGCGTCATAAGCCATTGTCAATATACCATATTTGTTTTTAAAAAATAAATAAATACAAAATCTCGCTTGTTATGGGGATGCTGATTATATGAATTATATGTCTGAACAGATGCATGCTTGTAAATTATAATGTTGTTGTCTTGACTTCAAATGTCTTTTGTCATACTCGCCGAGTGTATGTAATGCTTACAGTAATTCTACATTACATTTTACTGCGATCAAATGTTTTGCAAATTTTATTTTTAAAAAGAATTAAACTTGATTCCTTTTCGACTGGGTTTAATTAATAATTATTTGTCGTTAATTTGAAAGATTTTAAGTTGTAACTGTCATAACCTATAAGTTTTGGAACATTTTAAGAGGTAAAAGGTTTAACAGCTCTTTCGCTTTGCATGGAGTTGTAAAATCAAAATAGTGTTAACTGATGAAAAGTATGAACTGATAGTTTATTGATGAAACAGTGTTATCTGATGAAGCAATAGTAATACTAAGTTACCTTTACTTATTTCCGCACTCTAGTATATACTTATGAGTAACATCTAAATCGTTAACTGTGGCAATAGAACTAGCAAACGACGCATATGATAGACATAATATTTTCCGAACGCCAGCTCGGACTTTTCCGTACAGAATAAGTCAAAGGTTACTTCCGCGGTGCACAGCTTGTAAAATGTTTACAGTTCTTTTCTGAGTAGAACCATAGACAGAAAGATACTGGCATTCTTCTACGTCTACGAGTTGAACAATATTTAAAACGCTTTTCTATTCATCCTGTGAAAGTGAAATGCGAAATTGCCCCCACTAACGATAGACGTGTACAATGCGGTCATTCTGTCGATTGCGGGCTTTGCTCATGAGTATAATGTAGGTCAACATGAAGTGCGTCCCAGTTGACTTTACACTAAGTGTAGTGTGCAATTGAGAATACATTAAGTGTTGTGTGCAAATGAGAATACACTAAGTGTTGTGTGCAATTGAGAATACATTAAGTGTTGTGTGCAAATGAGAATACACTAAGTGTTGTGTGCAATTGAGAATACATTAAGTGTTGTGTGCAAATGAGAATACACTAAGTGTTGTGTGCAATTGAGAATACATTAAGTGTTGTGTGCAAATGAGAATACACTAAAGTGTCGTGTGCAAATGAGAATACACTAAGCGTTGTGTGCAATTTCACAGCAGCGAAACTATGGGAAATAATTTACTGTTGATAAGTTGCATATTCCAAATATAAATCGGATTTTTAGGTATATTAAAACAACATTTTTGCCATGTTGTAGTCATATTTATTTATTAATCTTTGCCTTTCAATTTTCCCATTGCTTATAAATAATCAGCCGACTCCGTGAGAAGATCCCATCAACCATGCGGTTCTGAACGTCGACCTTCTTAGTTGAAAGGGATTTAGCCTCTTTATGAACTTGTGACGTCATTCTTACGAAAGTTAGTGTTCTTATGTGTATTTAGGGTAGTAACCGTACGATTTATTTCTGTGCATTTTGTTTCATATCTCAGAGAGTAGTAATTATTTTATGGGTAAAGATGTTCACTGGTCAAGGCTTAGTATACTATTTCTACGTTACAGCGTAATATAACCAAATGGGAGAGCTGAACTTTCATTCGGACTGAACAAAAACATACTCAGCCCATTATCGAAATCAAATACGACACCACCATCCAAAAGCACTGACTATAATTTGGTCTGAAGATTGTCTTTTGCATTTCGGCTCAAATACAGTAGGGCCGAAGCTTGCACTTATAATAATTAAGATTGTAATTTAGCGTAATGAGGGGTCCTATTTGGGAGGGCTGTTTATTGTCCGTTCAACAGAAATGGGAACACCACACCGCACCTTTGATGCTTTATGATCTCTATTACCACTACTGCTCCATGACATCTCCACTCCCAATAACCAGTCTCCACCAACAAGGCCTGTCTAATCGGACCATAGGACCACGGTTGGGTGAACTATGGATTAAATAGGTCACGATTGGAATAGTTCGGAATAACACATAAAGTATTACAGTGTTGTCACTGAATATTTAAGGATAGGCAGGCTAAATATTCTGAGATGCATCCAAATCGCTACTGCGTTGTACTCTTTCCATTAGTTGTTTTCTGCGTGTGCGGTGTTCCGCTTTGGCAATGATCACGTGTGCTCGCTCGCCTTCAGCCAGTGTTGGCACGTTCCGTCAGGTACACGAAACGGCACGCGACAGGGCGGGGTTAAAAGCGTGGGAAAAACACGCCTCTATTCTCGAAAACAGTTCGCTCGCCTGACGCATGTACAGGTGAGCAAAGTCCGACACTGATCCTACGAAGCCAGGTGTTTGCATGTGCATACCTTCACAGTGCACCTTCAGTTTCTGTCACAGCAGTTTACATGGACAGTAATTTGTCTAGTGTCAGTGAGTCACTTGAAAGACTTGGGAACTCTCAAAGGCTCCCTATCAAAATTATTTTTATTTTAAACGAAGCTGCTAGACAAATAAATGGAACATATCCGTTTCATCTAGCAAGTAAAGAGCACTTCTTTACTTGTACTTTTCCATCGTCAAATTCTTTATTCCATCTCTTCAACTCCCCTACCCCTCGTTCTCATGTCTCCCTCCCTCGCCGCCTTGGAAGACACTACCCACCCACACTTCCAAATTTATTTGCGCGTTTGCTTTGCTTACCTTCAAAACTCACCCCACCACCACCACCACCACATCTCCCTCTCTCACATACACACATCTCTCTTCCCTTACTGACACATACAAACGCTGGATTTAAAGCTCTGCATTCCTCGTTACTCCGGTAAAATTTACATCACGTCACAGACTAGTGTCTACAAAGTATGTTTAATCTCCTACCGCTCGAATTCCTACCAATTTTCTTCTTTAATAATGGTCACAGGGCAGCAAGCAAGCACTGACTTCAATAACATATCAGACTTCATGCGCTTATTTCCTCGGTCAAATTGCTTTATCCCACACGCTCTCCTACAGCGAAAATAAGGTAGACATTTGAAAGTACTATTCTAAATGTATATGCCATGGATTTATAACCTACAAAATAACGTACAGATGTGAAAGTATTATTCTAAATGTACATGCCATGGATTTATAACCTACAGAACTCTGATGAACTAGATGAGGGATCTCAAATAGTGTCGTGGATTTATTGTTTTACAAGACATTTATGCTTTGTTTATTAGGAAAAACTGATTTCTATAAATACATTTCGAACTTTTCCTCACTATACTCATTATATTTTATAATGTACTATACGTGAGCGCAAATAGCTTCGTTGTGTATATTATCGAATCACATCAGTCGTATATTTCTACCTGTGTTTCTCTCTCAGCCACACGTAAATGTATTATAAACGTGTACGTGTGTATGTACACACACACAAAACTGCTTACACTCGGAGACGGGTTTGGGGTCAATCAGGGTGGAAACCTTGTAAAGAATATGCTCTGATTTCGAAAATATTAAAATTCCTTCAGACTGACACTACTAAACCGTGTATGGCATTCAGTACTGTCTGTTTTCAAGGCTTGACTCATCTAAAGGAACCCTGACATATTCCGAAAAGAATGTCAAAGTTTTGATGGCTGTTTGCCGATGAAATGGATGACGGAAAGAGAATGCCAGTTACGATTAAAAAAAAAAAAAAAAAAGCGTGAAGATCACGAAAAGAGAATGTCAAAGTCGTGCAGCCTGCAGGCTGATATCATGACAAGATATAATATTCGTGCCAAGTATACGGTAATGACAAACAGAAAAATGACGTTTGTACATAGTACGAATTTTCCTTGTAATTTGTAAATCACCTTTTACAAAAGTTCCCATCTATCTATCTATCTATCTATCTATCTATCTATCTATCTATCTATCTCTGCCTATTCTCCACCAATAAATCGAACAGTCTATTTATGTGGCAAGAGGGATTAGATGTTTGATTAAATGAATTAAACTAGGGAAAATCCTTAATGTGGCCTCAGCACATTTCAATAATTATGTCAGGTGTTGCATAGTATTTAACAATCAGATGTTAACTAACAACTGGCGACCGACCCCCCTCCCAATCCTAAACTTGATAATAGATAGCCTATACTAAAGATTAACGAATAAACACATATTCTACTAAACGCAGAGATTGCTTTAGAGATCAGTTGAATTTGATAGCGAAATGCCTAGTAGTTTGCAACTAATTAAAGTGAAGGTCATTTCGACTCGAAAAGATGGTATAGCCCTTTTGTACTTGCTGAATAATATGTTGCTAATCCTTGATGGCGTGTCTAGGTTGACAGCGTGACGAATGTTTAAGTTACTGCTGACATCAGAATTGCGTGATGAAGCAAAGATCTGGGCCTGCTCGCTTTTTGCCTTCTAGAGACAGTGCATAAAATAGTGCACACAGTGCTGAGTCTATACAGGATACACAGAACAAAAGTCCTTTCTCTAAGTTCCATGTGGGCTGAAGACGAGTGTTTAGTGCACAAATTACTGAGCCTATACACAGAACAAAAGTCCTTTCTCTAAGTGCCATGTGGGCTGAAGACGAGTGTTTAGTCCACCAGGCATATATCATTCGCAGTGTGAGAAATACAAGAATTAAAAAAGACAAAAAGCTACAGTCTTACAAGAAGAAATATAATAGATATGCAATAAGATGTGGAAAAAGGAAGAATTAGATTATTATATGATTTACACCAGCTAAACCTGACTGATTTTTCTAATCAGACATCTTTCACCAGTTTAGGTCTGGGAAAGTATTTTGTGCATCTTTGGTAGCGAAAAATTTCTGGCACTTTTTGGCGTGCAAATACATGATCGGTTCAGTTGGTCATCTAAAACCGCGGTCAATCAGATAATTATTCAGCTAAGTATTCTAACTTGACCTACAGTGGCTTGGCGAAGTTACAGAAGTGCCCATACAGTTACTCGAAATCTGTTTATTGTCTCGAGTAACGTGTTTTAATTAAAGAGGTCAAAGGGCACAAGCCTTTCTGTTCAAATTTACGAGAGACTTGTTCTCTTAAATTAAAGGAAAAATTAATTATGGGAAGGGTACCTTGTGTACTCCCACGATCTACTTATCTATCGTTATATTTATATGATCCTTTGTTTGATGATAATGATTATGACGACTAAAACGTTTTAAAGGCTACTGATAAGTTCTTCTTTGTCATAAATTACGTCTCAGTATGAAATGTATTAAATTACAAGTATATAGGAATGAAATTCATTTGTGTGAAATCGTATTAGCTACTTACCTGTGTCTGTTACTAAATGTGTACATTCGCGATCTTCATTCAGATGAGAAGTTAGTGAAAGCTGTTGGAGAAATCCGTCAAAGATTTGAACAAAGTCGTTCTTGTAAATTATAACCATTGGATAATAAAATCTACTCATTAAGTTGGAATTAGTTGGCAAGACATCAGCAATTTTTAGCATATTCTCAGCTCTGGTGTTTACTTCAATTCTGACACTTACAAAAAAATACCGTCATAAGGAGTGCCCAAGGTGAGGTTACTCTGACAATTTAACAATTTATATAACAACTGCATATTAAAATTGGGATAGGCAAATTTACTCTGCCACACAGGTAAACTGTTGGTATTGTCAAATCCCTACCAGGCTGATGGCATACACATGGAAAGAGACACTTAGAAACTGTTGTTATTGTCAAACACCAGGCTGATGACAATACATGTTTTGATAAAAGAAAACACAGTCAACCATACTTCATCTCGACCTCACCATTCGAGTATTTAAAAAAAATATTCATGGCAAATAGTTCCAGACTCCAACACCAGTAAACTCTTAACACTATTTGCTATCACCATTTGAGTAATTGGACGTGTAATCGCATTACACTGTAACATTAAACTATTAACAGTAATTAAAACACCACACGACTAATTGCGAGTACACTGTAACATTAAACTCTTAACACTAACAGTAATTAAAACACCACACGTTAACTGGACCTGTAATCGCAATACACTGTAACATTAAACTCTTAACACTAACAGTAATTAAAACACCACACGTTAACTGGACCTGTAATCGCAATACACTGTAACATTAAACTCTTAACAGTAATTACGAGCACCACACGACTAATCGGACGTGTAATGGCATTACACTGAAACATATGTAATCAATCTGGATACACAAGTCTAACTAACAGATAAGAGAAAGTAGGCTAACTAGTTCTGTTGTCCATCACTTTAAAGGTATTCCAAGAACAGGAGGAAACTGCATTCACGGTTCGCTTGTGTGTGTAATTACTAAGCATGTAGGCCTATTCTGTGTCAATGAAGAGCACATTGTGTGTAATTACTACGCATATAGGCCTATTCTGAGTCAATGAAGAGCACATTGTGTGTAATTACTACGCATATAGGCCTATTCTGAGTCAATGAAGAGCACATTGTGTGTAATTACTACGCATATAGGCCTATTCTGAGTCAATGAAGAGCACATTGTGTGTAATTACTACGCATATAGGCCTATTCTGAGTCAATGAAGAGCACATTGTGTGTAATTACTACGCATATAGGCCTATTCTGAGTCAATGAAGAGCACATTGTGTGTAATTACTACGCATTTATAGGCCTATTCTGTGTCAATGAGGAGCACATTGTGTGTAATTACTACGCATATAGGCCTATTCTGAGTCAATGAGGAGCACATTGTGTGTAATTACTACGCATATAGGCCTATTCTGTGTCAATGAGGAGCACATTGTGTGTAATTACTACGCATATAGGCCTATTCTGTGTCAATGAGGAGCACATTGTGTGTAATTACTAAGCATGTAGGCCTATTCTGTGTCAATGAGGAGCACATTGTGTGTAATTACTAAACATGTAGGCCTATTCTGTGTCAATGAGGAGCACATTGTGTGTAATTACTACGCATATAGGCCTATTCTGTGTCAATGAGGAGCACATTGTGTGTAATTACTAAGCATGTAGGCCTATTCTGTGTCAATGAGGAGCACATTGTGTGTAATTACTAAACATGTAGGCCTATTCTGTGTCAATGAGGAGCACATTGTGTGTAATTACTACGCATGTAGGCCTATTCTGTGTCAATGAGGAGCACATTGTGTGTAATTACTAAACATGTAGGCCTATTCTGAGTCAATGAGGAGCACATTGTGTGTAATAACTACGCATGTAGTCTGATTCTATGAAGAGCACACTGGCAGATACATGTCTTATTGTGACTGCGAATCTGAAGTGTTGACTAGCTAGGTTACTGCGGTATGGCTATTTTGTGAACATCAAAAGACAATTAATATTTTGACTGTTTCAAATCACCAACTGCAGCTGCAGTTATTGTATCGCTATTAGAGACAATTCAACTATGCCACGGTTGGCCGAACTTTGTGATTTTTCTGTTTGTGAGTGATGTACAACTCCTAGACAGCATGTGTCAACATAGTGACCATATAAATAATAAAACTGGCTTCTAATATTTTGAAGTATAAATGACTAAAACGTCGAATTCATTAAAATTGAATCTCTATTATAGATTTCCGAGCTGAAAATTGTTTTATTTATTTACGGGAGAGAGTGATACATATAGAAATGAGTTATCATTTATATTGCGATATTATGATTGAATTGCTCTACTGTTATGTTTTGATTGGTCGTAGGACTGTCGACTGTTATATTTTGATTGGTCGTAGGACTGTCTACTGTTGGAACTATTAAGCTGAAGAAAGCTGAAAATAGATAAAAGTTTGAATATTCTAAATGGCGTTTAGTCTTTTGGTAAGGAAGTTTGTTACCCATTTAACCACTGGGTCATTTAATGTTATCAGTGTTTATCGTATATCGAATTTGAAGGCATATGTTTTGTGTGTAATGAAGTTGGTGTTATCCAGATGTCTTGTCAGACTACTGTGTGCGTAATAAAGGTGGTATTATCCAGATGTCTTGTCGGACTAGTGTGCAAATTAAATCCCCTGTGTGCGTAATGAAGTTGGTATTATCCAGATGTCTTGTCTGACTAATGTGCAAATTGAATACCCTGTGCGCACCCGTTCTTCAGTGCCTCACAATTTGCGATCGTTGATTATTGTTTAAGAGTGAGGCCTCATGCCTGTATTAGTATTGTTCAGAACAGACAGGTATGATGATCAGTTATCATAGATAGATGGATATTGTGAGTGAGTGAGTGAGCGGAGTTTCTTTTAGATATTTTTCACTCAGTCTCACTTTAAAAGAAAGTATTCATTTACAGATCTATTTGTCAAGATCTTGTGCAAAGAAAGAGAACTCTTTAAGTGAGACCTATAAACACAGGTCATAAACTGAAGAGGGACAAGGTCTAGTGGGTTAATTTTCCCGCACTGAATCATTTCTAGAAAGTGACATGTTCATGGATCTTGTTACCTCTTGCCCTTCATTTGAAGGAAGTTCACCTAAGCTAGGTGACATGGGTCAATAAAGAGGCCGGTTAAATTGACACCCCACTGACTAATTTCACACTTGATGGTTTACCGTTCACTTACACCCCGAGAAATATAATGGATAACGTAGCGAACTCAACTCCCTTCTCGACAGATAATGAAGGTGAGGCCGTCGAGTTCAGGAAGTGTTTTGTTTCCGAACAAAGTTTGTTTTCTAGCTGCTAAAAGTGTACAAAGAACAATGCTAATAAGCTTTACTAATTCTCGAGAATACAAATGCAAAGAATTCCCTCCTTAGAAATATCGACATCAGTTCTAAACATGGTCTAAGCAGTAGAACAATATACCAATGTTATGAATGTAGATTGATGCATACTCATTACACAATTATATAAACTAAAATTTACAGATATGAAACAAAAATATCTTTTCTAATTTTTATCGACTTGTCTATGTTAAATGTTCTCTTAATTTCTACCTTCATTGCTTTCAATATGTTTCATACAACATTCATCTATCTCTATCCCTTTGTCTCTCTTTCACACGCACGCACGCACGCACGCACACACACACACACATACAGACACAGGCATATGCACACAGCAGTGCTGTTAAATCACACCATGCTATTGATACTGTGGCGGAGTAAATTTGCTTGTCCCTATTAAATTAATTATTATATAGTTTGTTAAATGTTGTCAAATGTCCTTGTGAACTGTCAAGATCCAAGTTTGATCGCTACTATCCATTGGGCTTGTATGTGGCTGACATATAAAATAACAAGTTCTATGTGTTTATCCGTTCCCTACCATATGACCTTGCAAGTTGACCACTTCATTGTTCTCACTAACCTTGCAAGTAGACCACTCCGTTGTTCTCAATGACCTTGCTAGATGACCACTCCATTGTTCTCAATGACCTTGCTAGATGACCACTCCATTGTTCTCGATGACCTTGCTAGATGACCACTCCATTGTTCTCAATGACCGTCAAGATGGCCACATGATGAGAGCACATTAAAGAGGAAAGTTTAACGTTTTCACAGGGAATCTGTTCCAGTTTAAATCAACCTCCTCCCCTAATAAATTACAGTAAACAAACACACACAAATAAACAAACACAAATTAAACACACTAGTTAGCAAAGAATAAAGAGAAGAAAAAGCATTCCTTGCTCTTCTCTGTTTGCTGAGACTGGAGAGAGAGATCGGTGAAAGAGAGAGACATATATTGAAAGAGAGTAAACGAGAAAGAGAAAAAGGCGGCGGAAAGAGAAAAAAGTGAAGGAGAAAGATAAAGAAACGTAAAGAGAGAGAAAAATTTAAGGAGAGGGAAAGAGGTAGTGCTTAGAGGGAGTCACAGAGAGAGAGATGGAAACAAAGAGACTGAGAAAAAGGTGATAACATTACAGACAATTAAAAGAGATAAGAATAGATCTGAGATTGATAGACAAAGAAAGAGTATGAAAGATGAGAAGATGAAGATAAAGAAGAAGAAAAATGAAAAACAAGAGAGAGCGCGAGAGAGAAAGAAAGAAAGAGAAGGAATACATATTTTAATAAAAGAGAGTCTTAAGTTATGACCTTGAACAAGATTGGTGAACACAGACAGTTGATTGTAAACATTTTCAATATATTCAAATAGAATATATACAGTAGAAATGTCACCTACAATTGGTTCATATAGAACAAAGATTATAAAACATGAATCCAGCTACAATAGATTCATATAGAAGAGTGGGTGAATGTTGACAGGATACGCCTATACAGGATACCTTACGTAGAAATTTGTGTCCCGTTCGATGATGCGAGGGAACTTGTAATTTGATCCAGAGTCATTCATATATATGTTGCTGATAGACCCAAGCATTCTTACAACTTCAAATGACAGTAACACCTTCAGTTACTGGCAAAGAGAAAGTCCGAAAGCAAGCCAACTACGTCTTCAGTTACTGGCAAAGAGAAAGTCCGAAAGCAAGCCAACTACGTCTTCAGTTACTGGCAAAGAGAAAGTCCGAAAGCAAGCCATCTACAACTGAAAAAGGTATCCATGCAAACATCATACCACCACCAATGGAAATAGGGGCCCACACAATCGCCAAGAATACCAGCGAAAAGGAAATGAATACCCAAATAATATCTGGAAAATTCTTCCAAAAATGAAAGGGAACACAACACAGACTAATATCCAGGAAAAAATAACAAAGTGGCTTTTCCACAAACTACGCTTACCGCGACTTAAAAAGAAAATAACAATACCAACTACTACGACAACAGAAAAGAAAATACAGACAACAACAAATGAGAAAAAGAGATGAAAAGAAGAAAAAAGAGCAAACAAATAGCGAACACACAGATGGCAAAGACAGAAACAAAAAAACAAAATCATACAAACTGATCAAGACTTCGCCAAGCAGATCGAAAACAACAAGTCAACTGAAGCTGACACCGCACTCAACGAGTAGAAGATAGTCCTTGATGTTCCACCTCTCTCACCCCTGCCAGTGATGCCAGTGAAAGCAACAGCAGGTACGGCAGCACCAACGCCATCAACAGAAGGCCAGGCAACAGCAGCAAGCAAACAGCAACAACATCAGCAACAACAACAAAACGCCGAAGAAACCACCACCAACCACAACAATGGTACCCCAGTGAGCAACAGTATCTGCAATGGGAATATTTTAATTACCCTATTGCAGACATGATTCAGCTACAGCTCGACCATCCATTCTAGCCACCAGCACCTGTCTTCACGGCTGTAGTTGGAAAACTTCTTACTAAAGGAGAATACAAATCCATCTTTAATCTATATTGATTGAGCCCCAACCACCCACTTTCTTCTCCAACAAAAGTTTATCAATATGTGTAAAAAGGTCAATAAATTTAACAAATCATTTATTAAATCAACAATTAAATATACATATATCAAATAAAATGTAAAAGACTATACTATACAGTCTTTTATCCTAAAATACAATTCAACAATTAATGACAATACAAATTACAGGAATCTCAGGATAGTTCTTATCAGAGAACATAAATGGAGTTATTAGAGTTAAGGATAATAGTTTGTACAGAACCTGATTTAGATAGATGCTGTCTCAATTGTCTTTCACAAGCTTTTCACAACAAAGACAAAATTTTATTGTCTATGTCAATTCCACATGTTTCCTCCTCAAAGTAAAAGAAACACTAATTCACTGCTTGTTCTCTCAAGCTAAGCTGGGCATTCATTCACCATACTGGCTTGCTCAAGCAGAACAAAAAATTGTAGCAATTTCCAGTAAACTTCCTTTTACCAGAAATTTCTTGATGTAGCCAGCATACCTTGCCACCATACACCAATGGAGTGTAGTGTGTTTATATATATTCATACTGCAGTAGATGATTCCTGCATTTACCAAGGCCTTAGTGGTTTATAATCAATAAACCAAAGATTCCGATAATACATGGAAAGGCTGATTTGTCCCTGTAAAAATATAATTAGGGAACAAAAGTTAAGTTTTCAGTTATCCCTTTTTAACTCCATTCTTTTTTACATTCAAGTGTCAACTTACAATTTCCTGCAACTGTTTTTATTAGACTGATATATGCACACAGCATAATACATTCAGTATTATAGTTTTCATTAGAAAAAAGTCAAGTGTTTAGCACACTACATATAAGCATTATAGTCTTGTCTCGTATTTATGGGCAGCTACAGAGAGATATGATTGTCTATTGCCGCTGGCCTTTTTTCTTTCTTATCGTCATGGTTTTCTTCTGAACTGGTCACTCTGAAATGCACACCCGACTCTAGCTACAGGCTGGTGGTTGTCACGTGGTCTTTGGACATCATCAACACGAGTGAGAGGGTGTTGTGAGAGTAAAATAGCATGACGAGTTCATCTCTATTGATTGAGCTAAGTGATCCCGAGTTGCATAATCTATAAGCAACCATAGAGACAATAAACAGATAAACGATTGCTAAAATTGGGACAATAAATAGACGGTCTCTGTTGAACTGTGTTTCCAGAAATCGAATGGTAAATTTCCTTCTTTTTCTTGTTATTATTAAATCCTTATTCTTATTACCTTAAACCCACAATTTGGTTAATTTGTTAGTGTGACAGAGAAGAGTTGGCTGGGGGTTATGCGACAGAAATATGATGAGGTTATATAAGTCATAATTAATCAAAGAGAAAGGTAATGTTGCCAACTCAAGGCACGTCACCTAATTTGTCTGTCACTATATTAGACCAATAAGGTCTGAATGAAGAACGGGTCTGACAAAGAGATTGAATGATAAATTAGGGCACCTGTTGTCAGTATTAGAGCTAACATAATAAATTTAACGATTAATAATTTTGAGTCAGATACTGCAACAAGGTTATTAAATATAACCCAGCATGTTGACACAGCACATGAATGCAGGCTACGATAGGTGCAGATAGGCTATATAAAACCTGAACGCCTACTACAATAGATTCATACAGAACTATTAGAACATGAAATGAATATCTACTACTATAGATTCATACAGAACCATTGGAACATGAATGCCTATTACAATAGGTTCATAGAGAACCATTAGAATATGAATGTCTACTACAATAGGTTCATACAGAACCATTAGAACATGAATGCCTACTAAATCTAGTAAATAAGCAATTAAATAAAAATGATAAACGAAGAAAAACAAAGTAAGAGTCAGGACGGCACAGAGAAAAAGAAAGAGAAAGAAAACTTAAGACTGAGAGAAAGAGAGAGAAGTGAGAGAAAGGAGTGCGTGATAGAGAAATAAGAAAATAGCACTCCGAGAATTAAGGAGAGGGCGACATAAAGCGAGAAGGGGGAGAGGGAGAAACGTGGTGAGAAGACAGCACGAGAGAGAGAGAGAGAGAGAGAGAGAGAGAGAGAGAGACACTATAAGATAGCTGAAGAATATTTCCAGGTCTAGCGGTCATCCAACTAGTTTCACACAATCTTTTTTTTATTCTACCCGATGATACAGACGGCGCTTACGTGCGAAATCCTTAGAGCTTAAGAGTGAAAACAGGCTCGCTTTCCTTGTTGTTCCCAATCCTACGGCTTTTCTGGTAATGACTATAACAGCTTCTGACATTCGTATTCCTCGCGCAAGACACCCTACCTAGATTTACGAGACCAAACCGTCCCGTCACACCCGAAATGTATCCAAACCTATTCATCAATCCACAAAGCCGGGTAGAACGGTTCGACTGACACGTTAGTCTGGAAGTGTACCTAAACCAGATGACACTTATCAAGCATCGTGTCTGGTCTCGAGCTTCAGACATCTCAGGTAGCAAGACACTGGAGACAAGAAAAAAAGCCCCGTGAGAATTAAAAGAGACGGCGCTCTCTTACAGAAGTTAAAATCCGAGACATGCTATTAATGCAGATTTCTATCTATCTATCTATCTATCTATCTTGCTACATAGTGGTATGTATGCAGATACTTGTGATAAAGGGTATCGCCTAGTAAAACACTTGTGCACATGCAGTAGGTCAGAACTGATGACAAAAGCCGGCAAAAAGATAATAATTAGAAACAAACACTTTCAAATTACACACACACACACACACACACACACACACACACACACACACACACACACACACACACACACACACACACACACACACACACACACACACACACATAATATGAAAGAAAGGTCGGCAATATGATGTTAAGTTCTCTAAGCTGGTTGGGTGACCTTTAACAACTGGTCCAGGTAGCAAAGACGTGCTTTTTATGACAGACGAATTCGTTAGATGTCCGATTGACTAACTGCAGTAGGGAAGGCTTGGCCAAGCCTCCAGCAAATATGTCTCACGTCAACCTATACATTATGTAATTTCAGCGACCGAGAGTGATAGGAAGTTAGATTGACTTGGGGGTATGAATGGCAGCCCACTGAGTGAACAAGGCAGTTCAAAGCGGAGATCAGAAGAGCAGACAAGAAGGTTGATTGAGGGGACAACAAAATGAGTTATTTTGATCACTGATAAGTGTGTGGTATTGGACGTAATTTAGAAGACAAAATGGTTATTTGTGGTCACTGGTAAACGTCTGGTATGAACGTAATTGTAATTGAGTGAACAATATAAGGCTTGGTTGTTGTGTTTTTTATCAGTGTTAAACGTGCGGTATTGAACATAATGGTTGTTTGTCGTCAGTGGTGTGTGATATGAAAGTAATTCAATAAACAAAATGGTTGCTTTAGTTCACTGCTAAGTGTGCGGTATTGAACATAATTCAATGAACAACATAAGGGTTGTTTTTGATCACTGGTAAGTGTGCGGTATTGGATCTGATTGAGAAACAACAAAATGGTTGTTTTGATCATTGCTAAGTGTGCGATATTGAAAATATTTGAATGAACAACAAAGGGGTTGTTTTGGATCACTGGTAAATGTGTGATATTGAACATAATTGAGTGAACAAAATGGTTGTTTTTTTATCAGTGGTAAGTGTGCGGTATTAGACGTGACTCACATACTTATGATAATGAACGCTATATATCTTAATTTTCCATCATACTATTTTATGATATATATATTCTCACAAAACGCCTTTGTGAAGCCGACTCGAGCTGATGTTAAAGATTCAAGGGGTGAAGTCTGTTTTGGCTTGCTCTGATGTATCTCCAAGAAGAGCCCGTGTGACATGTGCCAGTAATTCGTCGTGTCAGGTTGTTACATAGACACGCAATGACATATACCATTGATGTTTGGGTGGGGCCCAGTTTTATTATGTCATGCAAAGGAAGTTTTATTGGCTGTGTATGCTGTGAGCGAGTATCATAAAAGAGAATAAACGGACGAACAGACGAACGGTACAAAACAATATAAATACGAATTCTTTCTCCCCTCTCAAAATCTATGAATAACAAGATAGCTGAGGATGGTTAAATCAGGTTGTTTATTCCCTGATTTAAATGGGGCACTATTCTTTCGCACACTGATTAGTCAAACATTCAACTGTCCAATGTCATACACTCTGTGGGAATTTAAGGGGAGATGAAAATGATGAAATTCAAAATGTAAAATAAAGGTTAACTACACAATTCCTATGCGGAGTTCACATACAAAATAGGCATGAATTTTAACATTAGCCTAAAATTCATATTTCACAAATGATACAATAATAATGTATATAAACAGAATAGATTCAGTATTCCTTAGATTTAAAACACAGGTTCTTATTTAAAAAAAAAAAAAAAATTCACATACAAAATAGGCCTGAATTTTAACATTAGCCTAAAATTCATATTTCACAAATGATACAATAATAATGTATATAAACAGAATAGATTCAGTATTCCTTAGATTTAAAACATAGGTTCTTATAAAAAAAAAAAAAAAAAAAAAAAGACACTGAACTCATCAGAAATGTTCAAAACATTCAGAGGCAATGACAGTGTAACTATCAAATTTTTTTTTAAAAGGAAAAAGATATGTCAGAAGTGGGATTTGAACCCACGCCCACATTCGTGGACCAGAACACTCATCCCGCAGGAAGGCAGAGCCTTGAGTCTGGCGCCTTAGACCACTCGGCCATCCTGACATCTGAAAAACTGTGTTATTTTTACTTCCTAAAAGATATTGCCTTAAAGAAACGCTTCGAGTAATTATGTAGAAATTATTTTAGTAGGAATTTAGTTTTCATAGTATATTTATATTTCGTTCAATTTTAAACGGATATCATTTTTATTATGCTTTTAGTTAAACTCTTCCAACTTGTAACTCATTCAAAGGCATTTAAAGCCTACATAGATGCGAACAAGTCGATCTAGTATCGAATACTGTGGTCGTGTATTACGTAGTTTGCCTAATTTAACTTTTTAAGATTATTCAAATACAAACCTTAAATATTTACTAATCAATAAGCCAGTAATGATTTGCCTGGATGATATAAAATGTTTTATTGCACTTGCTTTTTCCCTGAGCAAAAGATGTATTTCCTGCTCATACCAAACTCCTTTCCCCTTACCGTGGACGGCACAGATCGTACATTGACAATAGCATTACGCTTACTGGAATAATAGAACAGACTCGCTGTTTTTATTTTTATCATGTAGACCTAATCTAGCAGATTTCCTTTTCACTTTCTGGATACACCTGCAGATAACTTAGATTTATTTACTAATTGTCTTTCTTAATTTCTTTTCTTTCCTATTTCTGTTTGTGTGAGCGAGTGTGTGTGAGCGAGTGTGTGTGAGCGAGTGTGTGTGTGAGCGAGTGTGTGTGTGTGCGTGTGTGTGTGCGTGTGTGTGTGTGTGTGTGTGTGTGTGTGTGTGTGTGTGTGTGTGTGTGTGTGTGTGTGTGTGTTACAGTGCCGGATTAAACCCTGTAGTGTAGATGCTCTAAATCAGTCGAAATCTCGGAGCACTCTCGAAAGTATTTCCTAATACGTTTTTAAATTTTCCAAACAATAATTTTAATAAACCAATTTCATTACACAAAACAAACATTAACAACTTTTAATGTTATTAAACAAATTAATATATTATGTTATTTCAAGATCATAGCAATTGAATATTATTTTGACCCGTTGTCGTGGGCCCCTAAAAGGCGTGGGACTCATGGGCTGGTACTTTGGTAATCCCGCACTGTTGTGAGAGACAGACAGAATTTTTCTTTCTTGCAAATTAATTTTGTTAGATTTGGTCAGTTTTCTCGTTTGCTTTAGGCTAATGTTGATTCCTGTCACTGTCTGTAACATTGTTTAAGTTAAGTTCTTCCAAAGACATTGCGCAATGCCGCCGCCATTAGTCGCGATTAGTGCTGTCAGGGTCTGGCAGCCTGGTTTGTGCCAGTTGTTGGTGCCTGAAGGGAGGGCTACGTTCAGTATGGTGAAGAGATTAGAACGTGACATATATACTGTGACAGGAATATCAACCTAGCTATCTTTATTAAATATAGCAGTGCTTCTATTCAATTAGCAAACGCATCCTCTTTCACGTGTGATCGTTCATCACATGTACCGTCGTTCATTCCTGCCCACTGTCTCGCCTTGTGCCCTCTATCTTTTACATTTGTCTGTATTTTGTACTTGCTCCTTCGTTCATTCCTGCCCACTGTCTCGCCTTGTGCCCTCTATCTTTACATCCTTCTATCTTTTGTACTTGCTCCCAATCAACAGTTCAGCTTCAATCTACAATTAAGAGTGTAGACCTTAGACCTAAATAAATGATCTAAAATTCTTTATTAAAATTATTAGTGTTTCTATTATGTTCTATTGGCACAGACTTGTTGATGGTCGGAACATACTCAGCAGCAATTAAATGTAAGAATTTATTGAAAAAAATAAATAGAGTGCATGAGCAATGTTAAAATTGTGTACTTAATATTTAGAACTATTACATTTTGTGGAAATATACATCTCTTGTCGAAAGAAGAAAAGAATAAAAGTATGTGAGAAAAAAAAAAAAACTTAGAGAAAATGTTTTTATACAAAAGTTAAATGGAATTGTTTTGCTGACAACTTTTAAAATTAGCTTTAAATGTACAATGCGTAAATACAAAATGTATTTGTACATCTATGAAATGTACAAAGTGTAAATATAAAATGTATTTGTTCATCTAGGAAATGTACAAAGGGTAAATATAAAATGTATTTGTTCATCTAGGAAATGCACAAAGGGTAAATATAAAATGTATTGTTCATCTAGGAAATGTACAAAGGGTAAATATAAAATGTATTTATTTATCTATGAAATGTACAAAGGGTAAATATAAAATGTATTTATTTATCTAGGAAATGTACTAAGGGTAAATATAAAATGTATTTGTTCATCTATGAAATGTACAAAGGGTAAATATAAAATGTATTGTTCATCTATGAAATGTACAAAGGATAAATATAAAATGTATTGTTCATCTAGGAAATGTACAAAGGGTAAATATAAAATGTATTGTTCATCTAGGAAATGTACAAAGGGTAGATATAAAATGTATTTATTTATCTAGAAAATGTACAAAGGATAATATAAAATGTATTGTTCATCTATGAAATATTCAAAGGGTAAATACAAAATGTATTTGTTTATCTAGGAAAGGGAAAGTAACAGTTCAGGCAATCATAACTTGAGTAAGAGTAAACACATCTTTATTAAAATGGTAGTCTGTGATCTATTAAGGGACCCGATAAAGTAACTAGTCTGGGAAATTCCTAAATTTTCCAGCACTTTTAGTCCATTACATGACATTCCTATATTCCCAGAATTTTTAGTCCATTACATAATATTTCCACATTCCCAACACTTTATAGTCCACTATGTCATTTTCCATTATTCCCAACACTGTCAAGTTTATTGTGTAATTCTCTCACATTAGCTGTACTTTCTAGTTCATTGTATAATTTTCCCACATTCCCAAAACTTTCTAGTCCATTATGTAATTTTCTCACTTTCCCAATACTTTTTGAGAGATTGTATAATTTTATCACGCTCCCAGCACTTTCTAATCCATTGTGTAATTTTCCAGCACACTGAAATAAACAAGTCATCTGCATGTATATGCAAACCCATTATAATAGCGGTCAGCTGGACGTTTCCTATATATGCCAAGATCTTTTCAAGAAAGAAAGAGGGAGGGAGGAGATAAATAATTAATCTATCTAGATCAGGTCTGCCACTATGTAAGGACAGTGCAAGTACTGGTGTGTGTCGCTGACCTCAAAGACAATCATCTCGCACTGTAAGTATTCAAAATGCACACAAAGGGACGTAAGAAGCTTCTTGAGACATTGCAATACTGTAATTATTCTTCTTAGTTAGAATCATTTGCATTCTTTGTATCTTTTGGGTGCTGAATGTCACAATATCCCAAATCATAATTATAATTACAGATAAACAAATATACGGGCACTGTGTGCATGTATTTAACTGGGTGGTTTTAGTTATGATTTGAATTATGGACTGATGATGAAAGGTTTGATTTATGGAATTTCAACAATTTTATACATGCTTGCATGTGCGCGCGCACGCACACACACACTGGCAGGTGCATGCCCGCACACACAATTAAAGATTGGATTTCAAGGTATCACCGGTCACCACAGAAGGGAGATTTCTTTTCTGTGCCGGCCACTAACTTCAAATTAATCATGCTTAAAATCTAAAGTGAGCATCAGTTTCGCCAGTGACAATTAAGGTCAGAAAAAAGATCTACTATGGATCTGAAAGGATCAAGAAACAGACGACCTCCTACCGTTTGTGAAGGTATCAAGGTCTTGGATTACCATCTAAAACGGGACACATTTGCTTACGTCTTATTTGACGAGGAGAACATTATCGCCATCAACAAACTGCTTTCCAACGCCGACGGCTAGCTCGGACAAATAGGTGTAAAATTCTACACCTTGAAACCGTCCATAATTTTGTCGAACCCTATACTAGGGTACAGTTGGAGAAAAAGATACGGAGCGACAATGGGACAGTGAAGAAAGTGTTACTACTGCAGATTAAAAAGGGAATAAATACGACATCGCATTACTGACACCAACGTTCAAGTATGTGACATGTTTTCGTAAGGTGCGGTTTCGTGCCATAATCCCTCAATTTGAGTGATGTGAATATTATGGAAGGAGTCTCAAGTTCTTTCAAACTGTACTAACGATATTTTTTGATGAAATAAAGTAAAAGCTCAAACAACTCATCGTTTGTTTTGAAGCAAAAAAGCAAGTCTTTATATTTTATTCTTTTATTGATAAAGATGATTCTAATGGAGAGGGGAGATATATAAATGAAACGCTGTAGTTTAGCTTTCTCAATCTATTTTACCCTGGAGGAACCTTTGAAATAATTTTCAGGTCTCAGGAAATTCTTCAGGGAACTACATTAAAATTACTATATTTTCAATGTTTATTTTTTTCATTCACGATCGCTCGGGAAATCCATAGCGACTTTCGCGGAATCCCGATTGACAAACCATGCTTTATTCTTCAGTTTAGAACTCTAGATCACGTGCTCTAGTCTTCAGTTTAAAATTCTAGATTACAATATTTATAAAGGATTAATCAGTTTGGAACCCTAAGATCACTGTATGTGTACAAGCTTCATTCTAGCTCACAGTATACGTAAGAGCTTCATTCAGTTTGCAACTCTTGATCACGTTATGTTTAAAAGGCTTCATTCAGTTTCTAACTTTTAATCACACTATGTGTAAATGCTTTAGCTATGAGCATGCTACCTCTGTTGACAGAAAAAAATTAATAAAATCTTTAAAGTATGTTTTTCAATAAAGCCTTTATGTCTTCTTTACCTTGACACATGTCCAAACTAATGTGGAGTTTGATTCATTTTAGGTCCCTAGTCATGTTAGAACTAAAATTGCCAGAGCAAATTACTAGGTGTATTGAAGAAAGAAACCACAATGCATGTATTCCACGATGACTAAGATTGATTCAGAATATGTAACTATTGCAACTATCGTCGTCGTTAGCATCTAGGAAATGAAACAAAGAACTAATATCATCTTATTTTCCTTCATTAATGCATTACTGTGTACGTGTTAATGCCTTGAGCTCAATCAGTACTCCAGGATTAATGTGCTAATGCCTTGAGCTCAATCACTACTCCAGGACTAATGTGCTAATGCGTTGGGCTCAATCACTACTCCAGGATTAATGTGCTAATGCCTTGAGCTCAATCACTACTCCAGGACTAATGTGCTAATGCGTTGGGCTCAATCATTGCTCCAGGATTAATGTGCTAATACCTTGGGCTCAATCACTACTCCAGGATTAATGTGCTAATGCATTAACCTAAATTGCTACTCCCGGATCAATGTGTCATTGCATGTGTACTATCTTATTTAAGATATTAATTGCTACGTGAACACAACAATTTTAAATCACCACTCCTTTAACTGCCTCTCTGTGGCGTACATGTGAATGTACCGAGTTTTTTTGAATGAGTGACGTGTGGTTTATTGGAGCAATAATCATTATGTTGGACATTTATGCTTGTGTCTAAAAGCAGATACTGTGTCCATCAGAGCCAATGACGGATCATTCATCGTCATGTATAGAAGAGAACAGTCTGGTTCATTCTTCTTCTTACAGCTAGAGGAAGTTTTCAATATGAAGTATACAATGACCTTATCTGTCATCTATGCTCCCGTGATCTTTACCTCTTTTTCTCCTTGATCTGATGTTTCTGGCCGAAGCATGGATGATGTATTACCCATTTTTCCTGAGTGGAGGGTAAGTTGGGGAAAGGACAGGTTTGCTGTTTGGGTCGGATACGCCAGCCAATTTATTAGCGCGTGTTCATCAGTGTATCAAGAGCTTAGACTGAAGTAGGCGCGTGTTCATCAGTGTATCAAGAGCTTAGACTGAAGTAGGCGCGTGTTCATCAGTGTATCAAGAGCTTAGACAGAAGTAGGCGCGTGTTCATCAGTGTATCAAGAGCTTAGACAGAAGTCCACATATGTCTTTGCCTGTAAAGTGATGTTCAGGGAGAGAACTGCCACCAAAGTATGTGTCTCATCTCCACTAGGAACTTTTCAGTTAAAGTGTTCGTTTGTGTGTTTTGTGTATACTTGATTTCTATTTTAAATTAATTTTCTTCTTTGGAATGATGTTTTCTTTATCTTATTGTGATTATTTTGAAATTGTATATATTTTAGTTCAGGTAAAGAACAATCTCTAGACTACAGAACTCAATTACTTAATTACAATAACAACAATTTCAAAGTATATATGAATTATATTTAGTGACATTAAATTGCTAGATTTGTAAACCATCTATGGATTAGGTCATGTGTAGAGTTTTAGAACACTGTAGCTCTATTTTGTGTTGGTTTTATGGCACTGTTGAAAATGACACGTTTTTGGTATAACAATTTTGATAGTTTATTATTTTTTAATGTTTGTCTCGTAGATAATGAAAGTAGTTTACGTGTGTATTGTACAGTGCGTTGACAATTATATTTAAATCATTTCCTGGTGTTTGCATAAGTGTGTTTTACCTTTGTTTACCTTAAAATGTTATTTCAATAAAGTGTTATTTTTGTTCAAGTCACACATACATTTTACCGCTATTGAAAATGGAAGGTTTTAACATCTATGATAGGACTATGTAAATTAACAAATTAAGAAATTAAGTCAAGAATTTAAATCATTAATCATTGATACTAAAAACATGGGAATGGTTACTTATTTAGTTTTCAAAGAAATCAGTGCGAGAGAGAGAGAAATCTAGTCCATGTGAGATTTCAATGGAAGTGTTTCGTATCATCTCACCTAACATTAAGGAAGTCTGAACACAGCCATTTATTCATCTCACCTAACATTAAGGAAGTCTGAACACAGCCATGTATTCATTTATTTGTCACTGTCTTAAGAGAAGAGCTTGGCTTCACTTACCATTGCATTTCGTATTTTAGCATATCATTTAAGTTTAAGTTATTCTTTGATTTATTATTTGGGTGAAAGTAGGTTTGTTTTAAAGATATTTGTTTCCTTTGAAAGTGTATGGTATAATTTCATTGAAAAGGCAAATTTGCTTAATCTGATTTGTAAAAGTATTGACAAAACAGTTAAATTCCCTAACAGACACACAAAGCAATGTAACTTCCCTAACAGACACTCGCTAATAACACAAAACATTCATGTAACAAAACACTTACATTAACGTTCATACATACAAATCATTGTAAACAAGGAAATAAAAATGGCAAAGTCTTAAACATTCTAATTAATAAAACATATTAAGCCAATAAACCTGCTCTTAAAACATTCTAATTAATAAAATATTGTTACATACTAGTATTTATTTAGAAACCCTGTCTATGCATAAAGATTTAAAGTTTATTAATTTCCAACATTCACCTATGCTGACGACAGACTGGTTGCCAGATTCACCCTTCAGTCTCCTAAATTAACTCCCTTGGTTTAGATAGTAATTATAGTGACAGGTAAACCTGTGTAATAATGCACGAACTAGTTGTGTTATCCAATCACAACTAATTATGTGTTCAAAACATTCACTTTCTTGCTCAGCCCCAAACCAGTTCTCTTTTGTCTCCCTTGTTAATAGTTAGACAATTAGACAATTTCTGTATATCCATAGTGGACTTCTCGGCACCTTCACTCTTATGCTTTTCTAATTTTGTGTGAGATTCATTTTGTGTAGCAATGTTTTATAGTGTGTGTGTGTGTGTGTGTGTGTGTGTGTGTGTGTGTGTGTGTGTGTGCGTGTGTGTGTGTGTGTGTGTGTGTGTGTGTGTGTGTGTTATGCTGTGAGGGGTTTGCTTATTGCGACAATTTCATTGTTAACTTTGTGTGAGTGTTTCAAATTATAAATGTATTTTGAAAAACTACATGTTACAACTTTCTGCGACTGTAATATTCCAGACAGTTTATTTATACAATTTTTGTAACAACTGCCTATTTTATTTTGCATGAAAATTTCTTTACATATTCAATGTATTTACGTAATTATTCGTACAGTTTTAAATAAAGAAACTCCCTTTGATTCTTTAAAAATGAAAACACTACGAGAACACTATGATGAAAAGCAATGAACAACAGTGAACGTGAATATAGTTTGAATAAATCTATGCTGCTAATGTGATTAATTATTAGAAAATCATTATTTTATCTAATTTTGCTTGTAAAATTATGTTCTCGTCTTCTTGTGTAGATTGCTCAGGAAAAGTTGGTAGGACTGCATTACTTTAGCTCTGTGATATCATATTTGTGTGTAGATTGCTCAGGAACACTTAGTAGGGCTACGTTGCTCCTAACTTTAGCTCTGTGATATCATATTTGTGTGTAGATTGCTCAGGAACACTTAGTAGGGCTACGTTGCTCCTAACTTTAGCTCTGTGATATCATATTTGTGTGTAGATTGATCAGGAACACTTAGTAGGGCTACGTTGCTCCTAACTTTAGCTCTGTGATTTGCAGTACTCTCTTCTTATCCTTACTCGCGTAATGACACAAAACTGAACCAACAGACAAATAGGCTGATTGACAAACTCATAAGAAAAATCTAATCTAAAAGACATGACTAAGCAACTTCAATGCGACCCATTTAAGATTTAAACCTTATCTTTTGATGTACGACAAATGCATTATCGTTTGTGATGTTCTCTGCTGACGAAAACCACATGACACTTAAAAAGCGGCAACTCTACCTTTCTTTCAATATGAATGCACCTGATCACACAAATATAAAGGGGAAATATGCTTAAATCAATGCTTTGAGATTATTTATGCATTGCATGTATAAGTGAGAAGTATTTGTAACAAATATTTTAATTCGTTCAGTTTCAATTCAGTTGGAGAGGGGGATTCTGCAGAATAATATTGAGCAATACGTTACATTTAATTTCATTACTCTGATCTCATGTTTGTGTGTAGTTCATGCATGAACATTTATTAACATACGTGTTTACTATAAGTGACTGGTCAGATTTCTGCTTGACCACAGTTCACAACAAGGTCGGACTTGCTGGGGAAAAATACATTAGTTAACTAGCTTACTTCTCTTTGATCCACAAAACCATCTGTTCTGTCTTAGGGGTGATGCAATAGCTACATCATAGGTGTGTGTACACTGCTATTAGACTCCCTTTTGCATCTATATTTAGATTTTATTTACTACTCATTTCTTATTACTAATTTGTATTCCATTCTATATTTTTTAATTATATTTATTGATGGGATCCGGGTGAGATTTATAAATATCCTGACAGGTACAAGAAAGTTACTGAAATTGCTACATTGTTATTCTCCTTGAGGTAACTAATAGGGCAAGGGAGTGTCCAGATTAGTCTCCAGAGAAAAGCAGCTCATTAATGTTCTACATCGTGCAAGACAAACACATTTTTACTGAACTAAAAGATAAGTAAACTAATATAATAAAACTTACACAAATTCTTATTATTCCTTGCAAAATTTAAAAATAATGGAAAAATATAAAATACATCTATAATTAGAAAGCATGTTTTAAAAGTGTAAATCTACATTTTAATGTCAAGAATAGAGTACATTAAACTATCAGCTGGTAATGTTTAAAATAAATCTGAATATTTTGGTAATATTAACGTTCTACAAATTGCAACTTTAAAATAAACGATTTTTAAAAGAGTCCTAATTCAGTAATGTAAAGGCAATGAATGCTGAGAAATATATTAAATTTTATAACTACATGACGTCATAGATTTTATTCAGTGGAATGGAACAGGATTGCATTCCACTGAATATTCAAATCATTTTGAGTATCAACAGCTAAAATGAGCTTCCTTCTCCTTTCTTCCCTTCCCCAATACAAGACGCACAGGAACACACTAGTGTGGCAAAAAGAAAACAAAAAAGCATAAAACAAAACGCACCCAAGCACACACACAACACAACACACACACACACACAACACACACACACACTCACACACACACACTCACACACACACACACACTCACACACACACACACACACACACACACACACACATGCAGACAGCCATGATTGATTTGATTTGAATGCAGGATACAGGGAGCTATTAAATCTGTTGTTCTCTGTTAATAGGTCTCTGAATGTCGAGATATTATCCGGACATATATTTCTTCACACACTCCCAAGCGTGGGAGATTTTCCCGAGCGGGAAGGCAAAACGAAGTGTCTTGCACTCTGTAATTTATATAGCAAAGGGAGATTATTTAAACTGTCCGTTTTTGACGAGTATTTAACGTTTGATTTAATGAAGAAGTCATTGATTCCAATGGTATGGTGTGTTTGAAATAGAAGGAAGGTTAGGTGGAGCTGTTGTTATTCATAAAGAGTTGAAAGCGGTGTTTGAAAGAATTTCACCGCAGTAAAACGCCTTGAATAATGAGTGTGAATAATTTTAGATGGAGTTGGATATTCGACCATTGGTATGAACACGGCTTTCCGCTTCACGCATGTAAATTGTTAATTGTACGAGACATTTGAAAGAATCGAGTACACAGTTCTGAGCAATGTAATTGTTGTTTATTATTATAGTAAAAAATGTTAAAAATTCAAACAAACATTTACAAACAGACACACACACACGCGAGCGCACGCCACAAAATACGTTGACACCTTTGTCAGGAGGAAAGAGACAAACGAATACACCTGTCACTCATTCGCAGCAGGTGACTAATTTGCACGTCATTGTTAATTGCGTTTAACGTCTGCAACTACGCATTTTTAGCGTTTAGAGCAAATTCAAATTGCAGTTATTTCTAATTTCAAGTAACTCATTTATGAACCATTACTGTAAAAGCTTCTGTAATATGACAAGAAGAAAATCATGACGTCACGAAAACGATATTTTGAAAATGATCTCAATAACCTCTCAGGCCTGATTATGCATGCATCAAACATGCGCACTCAAACTTATTTTCTTGTGGTAAGCTGACAAAGTCTGTGTCAAACTGGTGGAGGTCATTAGCAAGCTTTTAGAATAATGAAACAAAAGTTCAAAGATCTATTATAAAACATTAGAGAAATAGTTGGCTGATGGCGGTATATGGCAAGAGGTGACAGGTCTATTATAAATCATTAGAGAAGGTTGCATGAATAAGAACACTGTATTTCCTTCTTTTTTTTCGATCTAGCAAGGAGTACACGTTATCTCCCTGGATAGTAGCGATATTGACCACAAATCCAACGCTGGCAATCTTTGCAGGACTTTCGCGTCTGATCGAATTTCCAAGCAACCCAAAGATGCAGACCCTTTGAGCGCCTTTTGTCTTAGGATCTCTGTCTTAGCATCTTGATCAGTTTGGAGACTTGGGTCAGGGGATCTAGTCACCGGTTTAGATCACCAGCTAAAATTACCAGTATAAATGTGCTACACAAGGGTTAGCTAATGCAGCACTTTTATCAACAGACCAGAATCCTTTCAAAGTAGCTTAGCAAGTATTTTACTCGGTATATAAGCTAACGTAGCGTTATTTTCAAGAGAACAATTCGACACTTAATAGCAGTTAGCTCCCCTTCCAGTGCGCTGTCAAGTGATACATGTGTCTGTCTCCAACACTCTTTCCACCACATTGCATTCTTCGTGCATAGCTGCAGGTGGTTCGAACCTATCAGTTCACCTGACACTTTTTATCACTCACGCTGATCTCACCTGAACTCGGATGCCTGATGATGGATGCAAGAGTTCTTGCCTGTCGGTCCGTTCTTACTCGGCACCTTACCAGTTTCTATAGACGCCGTTCTTGCATGCCTGATTCTGGTGCCATCTCCTAACACCATTATTTAGCCTGGTACCATGTAGGCCTACCTAGAGGAGTCAGATGATTGTTGTGTCCTGTCCTCCTATCTCTACAGTCACACATCGCTTGAAATTCGTAACTTCAGAATTCTGAACTGGTAACAGGTAACTCGTAGCTTGCAACTGTTACTGCAAACTGAAAACTGGTTTGAAGCATGCAGGAATAGACAAAATACATGTGTTAGCTCTCTCCTAACAACATCTTTTAAGTCTATTCTGTTGCTTTCTCATAATGTTAACATATATCTTTACATTCAATTAGAATTATCAACCAAAGATATACAATTGCCTCTTTTAACTTAATAGGCTTAAACATAAAAAGAAATGTTTACAATTCATTTCGTCATCAAGACGATGCGAAAAATACTAAATGAATTTACAATACTTAACAATTATGGTAAAATTACGCGAACATTCTATCAACAAGAGTTTAGTTTTTCACAATATCATATAACTATTCCAGAAATACCTTTCAGCTCTTTTACGGAACATCTCGTTTTCTGATTTCGTATTCTTCTTCAAATGAATACATCTTCTCAAATTAACACTTGTATGCTTTCTCTGTGTATACATGTCGTCAGCCCTATATTTAATGTTTTGTAGTTGCAGATTCCATTACATATTGAACAATTCGAATTATTTAATTGTCTGATGTACATCTCTTTAAGTATATTATTTAATATCAGCCTACAACAGCTCTGTGCGAATCAAAGTATTGGAGTAGACATGATGACAGATCTTCGAGTAATATCCACATCACATAATTTAAAATAATAATTAAAGAGACAGTTGCCATCTATCTCAGATAATTGACAGCAAGAGGCGGTATTTAAGGTGATGATACTATGTAATTATGTGTCTGGAAAAATAATAACATTAGTTTAAATCAAGTGGGAACTGATTTCAGCAACAACTAATACCTTTTAGGTGTGAGCGTTTGAGAGGCGGATAAAACTTACATAGAGTCGGTGCATGTGTTTGAGGGTGGGAGGGACAAAGTCAAGATGGAGATTGGAGGTAAGTTGAGGGTCACAATTAAGGTCAGTCAGAAAGAAGACAAACACATCAACCTCCGCGTACGTGTCAGGAGAACCCCCACAAGAAGCGCGTGATTGGATGTACTTGAGATGAAAGACCTCCGCCAACACCGTGTAACTCGCTAACCCACAGGTGGCTAGTAGTGTAAAGTATTGGGGTGGGAGGGAGGCAACATTCACTTGGCGACGGTCCAAAGCAATCGAGAGAATCGGCACCCGCCTATTCATTAGCTGAGTCGAGCTCTCTGGAGAGCACTCGACCATGTGTCACAAAGGAAGATAAATCTTCACCAGACATAGACTGCGTTACCCCTTTTCAGGAGTTCGCGATGGAGAAAAACAGGATCGGACAAGCCAAAACCTGTTCGGTTTTAGTACACATTATTTAGGACGTTGTGGTGTTCACTGGTATTCTTCTTCATAAAATCATCATTTTCTAAATTATGCATTTTGAAATGATAAAGAATATTATACATTCAATATTAAAGGAAAATATTAAATTTAATTCTGACCACCATTTACAATGTAAGTTTCCTATTGGGGGTAGTATGCAAAGAAATAAAAACAAAGCAATAATTACTAAAACTTCAGTTAAAATTTGATGTTAATGAATAAATATATTTTGAGAGGTTTTATCATGTATAACACATTTTACAATTATTATTTCGCTGAATGGATACATATTACTTAAACTATTTATAGGCAGGGACGAATACTGAAGAATTTGCATATCTATTTTTGATTTATCTGTGTTAACTTTTAGTGTCATTTAATAGTCGGTAACTGATTAGGTCCAAAACTTATCGAAAGGACGACACGTTCGCGTGGTGATTTGTGCACTTTTTCCTGTTGACGTGGTGATTTGTGCACTTTTTACGTTTACGTGGTGCTTTGTGCACTTTTTCCTGTTGACGTGGTGATTTGTGCACTTTTTACGTTTACGTGGTGATTTGTGCACTTTTTCCTGTTGACGTGGTGATTTGTGCACTTTTTACGTTTACGTGGTGCTTTGTGCACTTTTTCCTGTTGACGTGGTGATTTGTGCACTTTTTACGTTTACGTGGTGATTTGTGCACTTTTTCCTGTTTACGTGGTGATTTGTGCACTTTTTACGTTTACGTGGTGATTTGTGCACTTTTTCCTGTTTACGTGGTGCTTTGTGCACTTTTTCCTGTTTACGTGGTGATTTGTGCACTTTTTCCTGTTGGCGTGGTGATTTGTGCACGTTTTCCTGTTGACGTGGTGATTTGTGCACTTTTTACGTTTACGTGGTGATTTGTGCACTTTTTCCTGTTTACGTGATGATTTGTGCACTTTTTCCTGTTTACGTGGTGATTTGTGCACTTTTTCCTGTTTACGTGGTGCTTTGTGCACTTTTTCCTGTTTATGTGGTGATTTGTGCACTTTTTCCTGTTTACGTGGTGCTTTGTGCACTTTTTCCTGTTTACGTGGTGCTTTGTGCACTTTTTCCTGTTTATGTGGTGATTTGTGCACTTTTTCCGTTTACGTGATGATTTGTGCACTTTTTCGTATTTATATGATGTAATTAAGTTAGATTTAGTAATACAATGTTTAGTTATTAAATACTACCCTTCATAAAAAGGGTATCTATTACATCCCATAAGATGTTTTTTTAAAAATTGTTTCATTAAAATATATGTCTGAAATAAATGACATCAGAAGGTTTGTTGTTTCTGTTCAATTTCGAAACTGATTTATTTCAATCTCTCTCTCTTTTCTCTCCCGTATAAGTGTGAGGACTGTGTGTGTGTGTGTGTGTGTTGTAGAAAACAATCATAAAATTGTATGACAGGTGCGTTATAATGCGGTACATACGATTTAAACTCAATAAGTCGCGCGTCGTCTCTTGGTATATAAAACAACTATTAGTAAAGTTCGTCTCTTGTTGTATAAAACATGTATTAGGAAAGTTCGTCACTTGGCATATAAAACAGCTATTAGTAAAGTTCGTCTCTTGTTGTATAAACATTTATTACTAAAGTTCGTCTCTTGTTTTATAAAACATTTATTAGTAAAGTTCGTCTCTTGGTATATAAAACAGCTATTAGTAAAGTTCGTTTCTTGTTGTATAAAACATTTATTACTAAAATTTGTCCCTTGTTGTATATTTATTAGTAAAGTTCGTCTTTTGGAATCAATGTAATCACTTTCAGTAAACAAGTAAGATCTGTAAAACAATTCATTGAAACGTCTCACTTTTACGGGGGAAAAAAATATCACACTCGTGACCTTTTGGGTCACTTTGTAGAAATGCTTGTAATGGAATCTTTCATGTAAAATATTCTAAGTGCTAGCTTACACCAAATTCTCTATATTCATACTGTAATGACATTTACATTGACCTTTCAAGTTCTAAGTTTTATATTACTTGCATGGTCATTCGGTTTTGTCAGTGTCAGGAATTACAAAACACCTTCACAGACACCTATGGTCTCTTATGAGCCCGCATTTTCTAACACTGCAGGTCTAATATGGTAACAGGTGCTTGTCGGGACACATAAGTTGTCAGAGATCAAAGTGACTTAGATTTCAACAAAACTAATAAATATTCGCATAATTCTGCTGCAACTGTGAACCCTTTTATTCACTGCTATTTTTAGTGGACTATTTCGCCAGAAAACTCTGCGATCTCATTTGTGTCACCTGGAAAGTACGTAAGCCGGTCTGACGCGTAACACAAGTGCTCAAACAGACACAGCATATCTACAAATACCTGATAACATTTAATGCTGCAAGGTATACTTGACAAAGGGATTCTATGGATATGAAATTTAACACTCAACACGAATAAGGGCTCTTCGTATCAAGGGAGATAAGCTCTTCCGCATAATTGAAGCTTTCCCTCTTTTCAACAAGTTTAAATTCCACCGAGCAGAGTCGAACAAATGACAAAATGCTGAACTAAGAGCTGCCTTTGTGTGACTAGTTGTCGTGCCTGGAGATTAAGATAAGTATTGTTTGAGAACTTATGAGCAAAATAAATACTGCCAAGAAAGGTTTTGAAAGGAGGCAGTGATGTTTATAGTGACGCACTTAAAGATTAAAATTAGCTCTGAAATTCATTAAAAGATGAGAAACCACATCCAGCTATGTCAGTACTCATTTTTTAGTGTATTATTCCTAAATGTTATTATAATAGAACATAATTCACAAATATCTTCATAAGAACAGCACATAATTCACAAAATTCTTAACTACATCGCATAATTCTCAAACATCTTTACAACAGCACACAACTCACAAGTATCTTCTTTAACGCTGCTCATTGTTCACACACACCTTATTTAAAACAGCTAAAAACACAACTCATACATATCTTATGAACCACACACAATTCACACATTGTGATGGAGGAAATTTGCCAATCCCTATTTCTAAACTTGATTGTTAAATACATTGTTAAATGTCAAAGTGACCCGATCTTGATAGTTTAATGGTGAGTTAACTGACTGATTGAGAGAGAATGGACTTAGAAATGTGCATTTTTGCTATTGATATGTTATACTTGCATTTTTTGTAGAGATGTATTATGTGAGTAGACTATTATTTTTACGTGAACTATGATGTTTATATATAGTATGCTAAAAACTTGATATTGTTTTTAGTGTTCCTAAGCTTTTAATGCTGTATTTATAATTGTATGCATGTATTGGCCTAATAAATAATTTTATACACATTTTCATACATTTCTTCATTTAAAATAATTGCATTCATACATAGTGCCAATAAATAAAAACAAACACTCACTTCATATAAAAATAATAAAATCGCCAAATCATGTTCAACTTCATAAAGCAACACCAATATATATATTCATAAAACAACATCAAATCATGTACAACTTCGTAAAACACACCAAATCATATACAACTTCATAAAACAACATAAAATCATAATCTTGCCCCGGTCTTTCAGTGCATAAAGATTAAGAAATAGTTATGATATATTTCTCTAACAGATAAAACTTCCTACAGAGTTGTAAAACGGTTAAAAGTGATAGGTACGAAGTGACATGACGCAAGATGAAGAAAAATAGAATTTAAAAAACAAAAATAAAACAGAATAAAATATTCATCTTATTATTTAACGCGGACCGCTTAGACAGTTAAGGCGATTACACCATGTTTTACCGGAAATGAGATTTTTGGTCTAATTAGATTGCATAATTTAGTCATTGACGTAATATGGTCAGTGACGTAATATGGTGACGTAATATGGTCAGTGACGTAATATGGTGACGTAATATGGTCAGTGACGTAATATGGTGATGTAATATGGTCAGTGAAATAAATGAGCACAATGTCAGCAGGCCATATATACATTCGAACAGAGCTTCCAGAAACTCTAAGAACAGGCCAAGGCCTAAACTTCTGGATTTCCAAATAGTGTAAATTAAGTACAATAAGGTCACACCGGGAAATGTCGCCTGTCACTTTATGATTGATTAAAGGGGGAAAGAAACTTCTTAACAAAGCGAGTATTTCCCACTTACAAAAATGAAAAGAAAACTGTTGGTTTTAAGTGTTGGTTATGCCACAATAAAACCACTGTCACTGAACTATAAGTAAAATCAAATATGAAACATGACCAACACAACCATGAATGTTTGTCGTCATTATTTCATTATTTAAAAGGTAAAAGGTTTTTCTGATCAAATACCATTATAACGTCTCAGTTGTACAGTGACTCTTACCACACACTGTCAAATACAAGATTCATTAGAAATTGGTAAACAGTCCTATTTTTTATAAAGACGTACAAGACCATCGACCAGAAACCGGACTGATGCGAATCCTGCTAGGTGGAAAGAAGATTGTACCTAAAGGGAAACTACCTTTTCAACATTAATGTCTATTCACTCTATTGTGTCACTGTTAAATGTGCGCTGTCCCCATTTGAAAAGGTTGCGTACCGTGTTGATATGAAGACTGTAAACATTGACTTGGAAATTAACAAGATGACGCAAAAAGGCGCGAGCAACTGGCAACGTTTGAAGAAGAATTATTTGTCCCTGATTTGAATTGGAAGGGGTTAAAACGTGTATAGAGTCAGAGTAAACAACGCCTTAGAAGAATAGTCCGTATGCGTGTTCTAAGATATTTCAACTGATCAATTTACAAGTATAGCACATTCGCTTAAAACGGAAATAACCGTTGATTATAACTGTGCAAAAGGTAAACAATATTTAAAAAAATACTTTAAACAAATTAAACTATCGTTCGCATGTTGGGATGTGGTAATAGTATAAGACACATTGTTCAGTTATAAAAATAACACAAAAATAGTTCTTTCATTTACAGTTAACTCAAAGAGATCATAATGGGTCTTGAGCATTAAAACCACTGTCGGTACTGCAAATATTATAAGTGAAAGAAAGTCCCTGATGTTTGGGTTTGTTTGTTGTTTTTTTTTACTTGGAATGTGAACATCAAATAGTGTGCTAGCTGATCTAATGTCTTCTACAAGGAAAACAGAATTCAAATATAATGTCCTTCATTAAATAATTAATCGTTGGCAGGTACAATTGCAATATAGGCTAAACGGCTACATATATACGGACTACAGTAACTTGATCTAGAATGCGTTTTACGTCTTTATAAAAAATAGGACTGTTTACCAATAGAATACATGTTTTAATTGACTGGATTCCTGAAAAAATTTCGAAGCGAGAGCATGACGTGCACCATACTTTATTCCTGAATATACTTTGTGCTCTCGTAACGTCATTAGAATTCACTCATTCACACGTGTAAAGAAAAATATCACAGCAAACGAAGTCTAAAGTGTCGTGTGCAAAATATCACAGTATGCAGTGTCGTGTGCAAAATATCACAGCATACGAAGTCTACAGTGTTGTGTGCAAAATCAGTTTTACTATTTCTCCGTAGTCAGAGAAAATGAACGCCACTTCCCTAGTAGCAAAACTCTTCTCATTATTGACTAATGATTAGGACTTTGGTTCTTACTAATTGGGAAAGGGAAGGGTAATAACTATAATTATTACCTCGTTGTAATTTGTTTTTATTCAACTTCCTCAGTGTCTGAGATTGTTAGTGAATATTCTGTAGATTTAATAAAATAATTCAATATAGATTTATTTTAATTAACAGTTTGTTTAATAATACATACTAAGATTTTGTGTGGCAAATATTCAGTATTTTGACAAAGATCCTAGACTGCTTAAGCTAACGTCAAAAAAGTTAAATTAAGAAAACATTCACCGTACGCATGAGTATCAACACAAAGCGCAGAAGTACACACATATGAAACTAACCATCCATAAATATAATTGTTCTGAAAACTATTTATAAAAAATGTTGATCTTTTTCGCTGTTATCGCTCTATCATTTGCAAGTGATTTGTATTGTCTTCACATAGTGCTGTGTCATTTGAAAGTATTTTGTGTTGTCTGTGTGTAGTGCTGTGTCATTTGAAAGTAGTTTGTGTTGTCTGTGTGTAGTGCTGTGTCATTTGAAAGTAGTTTGTGTTGTCTGTGTATAGTGCTGTGTCTTTTGAAAGTAGTGTATGTTGTCTTTGTGTAGTGATGTGTCATTTGAAAGTAGTGTGTGTTGTCTGTGTGTGGTGTTGTGTCATTTGAAAGTGGTGTATGTTGTCTTTGTATAGTGATGTGTCATTTGAAAGTAGTGTGTGTTGTCTGTGTGTAGTGCTGTGTCATTTGAAAGTATATGATGTATCGTGCAAGTAGTGATGTGTCATTTGAAAGTAGTTTGTGTTGTCTGTGTGTAGTGCTGTGTCATTTGAAAGTGTTTGATTATGCTTTCTACAAGGAATGCTGTATAATTTGACAGTATTTTAAAATTCGGCCATCCATACTTTTCTAAGTCGTTGATATTTCATTTAATAATTGTTGAAACTAACGAAGATGTTACATTTGTAGTTTCCTTTTGATAAATTAATTTCTATAAATCTTTTATATTTCTTGAGTATTTATTAAGTTTTGCTGAGTGTTTTATTCATTCTGGTGTAATAACAGTCTTATGGAGGAGATGTCACGAACTGCAGTGTTAGATAATTGAATGCAGAGAGTGCACAGATTGTTGTACATAGGTCACACGGATAATTATACAAATAGATAAGCGCAGAGATATTTGTAAGTCACAAGGACATTTATGCAAAGAGCTAGATAGCTAAGAATATATTTGTACAATAATCACAGAAGTTATTCAAATAGACAGATATATAAAAACAAAGACGTGTACAGAAGTCACACGGACAGTTATGCAATCAGATAGCTAAACACAAAGAATGTTATACAGAAGTCATACGGATAGTTATGCAATCAGATTGCTAAACACAAAGAAGGGTATACAGAAGTCATACGGACAGTTATGCAGACAAATAGCAAACACAAAGAACGTTATACAGAAGTCACACGGACAGTTATACAATCAGATAGCTAAACACAAAGAACGTTATACAGAAGTCACACGGACAGTTTGAACCTAAGACGCAAAAGATGAACTTTGAATCATCTTTGATCAGAGTGCATACCCTTAATGAGAAATTCCTTTGAAATTCCATTGCTGTAATATTGCTTATCTCCGTTCAGTACACGCCTATTAAAAACATTACATGGAAAATGTATGTTCACGAATGCTTTTGTTTTTACAGGAAAATGTGTTAAATTGTTATTATGAGAGTTAATTTTTTTTTGTCAGGAAAATATGTTCACTTGATATGAGAGTTGATCATAATAAGTTATTTTGTCAGGAAAACTTATTAGAGAAATGTTTATTATCAGTTAGTTTCACTTATTCAGTATAGTAAAGGAATACTAATTATATGACAGTTTAATTTCAAGAAAAATCATTTTAGGATGGTCTATTAACGGGAGAATTCGTTAAAGAAAACTTTATAAAAAAATAATAATTAAAAATATTATTAGGAAATGTATTAGAAGAAAGTTTAAAAAATTTTACTTTTTAAACATTATTATTAAAAGCATATATTACATAAAGGTTTAATAAAGTTTTTTTTAAAGAATGGTAATTAAAGGATTTGTTTAAAGAAATGAAAATGTATTAAAGTTATTAAAGGAAAATTTATAGTTATTAAGGGAAAGTTCTGTTCGTTCCACATCAGAATATATACACCAAACTATTGTTGAGGATTATACCATTACTGTCATCAAACTGTTGTTGGGCAATATACCATTACTGTCATCAAACTGTTGTTGGGCAATATACCATTACTGTCATCAAACTGTTGTTGGGCAATATACCATTACTGTCATCAAACTGTTGTTGGGCAATATACCATTGCTGACATCATTCTGTTGGCGAGCATTGTACCATGATTCTAGGTTTTAGTGTTAATGTAATCGTTAAATGGACACAAAATCTTGATAGACGTATTCATTACTTTTCTGAAGAGTTCCTGTCTGAGGTGAAAATTAACTTAAATGAAAAGGCTCATTATATCATTAGTTGGTTTTTTGAGTCAAACAAACTTTATTTCATCTTAGCCTTTATAGTTTATCAATTTCAAACATATATAAAATAAATATATTAAGACTTGTCGAACTATTTATCAATTCTTTTTTATTTTCTTTCAAACCCAATCTCTTAAATATCTACATACCTATCTTATATATAAGAGTGTAATTTTGCGTTTCTGTTTGTTACCTGACTACATCTTTTCATGTTTGTGACTTTTCTCCATAAATTTACATGCTTGTTTGTTAATGAAGTTTAGATGTCAAGGGATTAAAGCTAATGTACTGTGAATCAATCACGCACCTACAAAAGGTGATGACGACACAAAGCGTGACTTAGCATAAATCACTCGTACATCTGTAATGATACAAAAGCTGATGTCAACATGAAACATGACCAAGCATGAATCTTCAGGTATCTAGGCGCTACAGGAAACAACACGAGAGCACGACAAAGCATGAATCCACCCCGTTTCTTTGTTAATAATACATAATTGCTTTACTTTGAAAATCTTTAAAGACGCGAATAACAAACAGAAATTGACAATTACCCCAAAGCAAATAAATATGCAAATAATGTTGTTTTATATATATTCAATAATAGATTCATCACATATTGACATTAAAGTTTTGTCCTGCACTACTTACCATCGAACGCGTGCGAAAGAAAGCCAAAGCAATATTTTATTTGCTCACATCGCCACATCACAATCGACTCATCTTCGCTTGAGCAGGTTCGATGGCACAACACGGTTCGGGGGACCTTCAAGGCACGACCTTTCTTCTTGTTTGCTGTGCCCTTGCTTTGAAGTAATTGCCAGCGCAATATCCTGCCGGCTGTGGGCTCTTATTTTATTCTCTGTTTAAGGTCACAAAGGCCATGAGTCTGGAGATCAAACTTGCCCCGGGTGTGTCGCTTTGAATGTTGCTCCCTAGGTCAGACTTTAATGTTTGGTGTGGAAACATGATCTGAAGGCTAAGGATGGAATTAGCTTTCTTAAATTGGTGAATAAATATCAACACCCACCTCGTGTAAAATGTCGGCCCAGATGCATATGGATATGAATTTTTTTTTTTTTTAAAGAACATTAGGTATATCGAAACAAACTAAGGTATTCAATTAGTTCAGTAAATTATGATATTTCAACCTAAACCATTAAAATGTAATTATTTCGGATTCACTTTTTTAATCAGCATATTTTCCGTCAAAAAAAGCCTTTTTACTTCTTTCTTTGACATTTTTATAGTTTCCATGACATTCGCTTGCTTAATCACAAGAAGTATGTTCAGTTCCCGTATATGGAATAAATTCACAATATGTGCTTAGTGTGCAATACTTTCGTTATTGAAGTCGCTTATTCTCTCTTTCTCTCACTCACACACACACACACACACACACACACACACACACACACACACACACACACACACACACACACACACACACACGTGTTTAGACAATATTTAGTTTATTTCATTGTCATTCAAAACTTGTTTGGTTGTCAGGTCGCTCTCGTCAACCACTTTTACTATACAATCAGTCCATCTTTCACTAGCAAACTCGTTCAGTCAAGAGTTGACCGCAGCATTTTACTGTTTGAGACTTATATTTTGTTTTGCTTTTGAATTTCAATTTACGTACTTATACAATCACCAGCTCGTCTCTCTTTGAATAACTCTTCCAAATCATTAGGGTCCAGCACTCCCTCTGCACATTTAAAGCCTCATCTATTTCCATCTCTCTTGTGACTTATCGTGTTGGCAGTCATGTCGCAGGATTCTGTGCTTCTTCGTAGCTGTCTATTTTTAGTCTGAATTGAAATCCACATGGACTCTTTACAAGTCCAGCTAGATCTTCTCTGAATTGAAATCCACATTAAACCTTGAGAGGTCTAGCTAAATTTTCTCTGAATTGAAATCCACATAGAATCTTTACATGTTCAACTAAGTTTTCTCTGGATTGAAATCCACATCAATCTTTACATGTTCAGTTAAGTTTTCTCTTAATTGAAATCCACATCGAATCTTTACATGTTCAGCTAAGTTTTCTCTGGATTGAAAATCACATCAAACATTTAGAAATCCAACTAAGATTGAAATACACATTGAACCGTTATCTGTAAAATTTTTATTTTGTTGGAAATTTACATCCTGCAGAATTCATATTTTTCCCTCACTGAAATTAACATCCATACTTTATGTGAACTGTTTTTTTTCCCAAAACTAATATTCACATCCATACTTGATGTATACTGGGCTTTTTTTCAGCACTGAAATTTACATAACAAGTTTAGATGTCTAGTTTTTCTCCATTTTTAAATATTCATCAAACCTTCATTTGAACGTCTAATGTCCTGTAAAATTAAATTTCCAAAAAACTTTCTATTTCGGTCTATTTAAAAAAAAATAATTTTCATCAAAATATTATTATTCTATGACAAATTCTGGCTAGTTTTAAACATTCAGCAAAATAATTAATTATGTGTATCTATTTTTTCCTAATTTTAAATATTCAACAAAATATTTATTTATGTCCATTTTTCTCTAGTTGTAAATATTAATCAAATAATCATTTTTTATGTCTAATTTTCTCTATTTTGAAAAAGACAACAAGCAACACTATAGTGGCCTATGTAATGATCGTATCCTCGTGGAAACTAAAATTCTATTTTTATCTTGAACAATTAAATTATGTTACTATGATCTGTGACGCTAACGACACCTAGTTAATGGATATTAATTAATTAATCTTCCATAACTAATTATAAGTGACGAGAGTCTTAATTTATCATATCTCTTTCTAAAGCGCTTATGAGATCAGTACCTCAAACATACCTCTTTCTAAAGCGCTTATGTTGAATTCAGTACCTCAAACATACCTCTTTCTAAAGCGCTTATGTTGAGATCAGTACCTCAAGCATACCTCTTTCTAAAGCGCTTATGTTGAGATCAATACCTCAAGCATACCTCTTTCTAAAGCGCTTATGTTGAGATCAGTACCTCAAGCATACCTCTTTCTAAAGCGCTTATGTTGAGATCAGTACCTCAAGCATACCTCTTTCTAAAGCGCTTATGTTGAGATCAGTACCTCAAGCATACCTCTTTCTAAAGCGCTTATGTTGAGATCAGTACCTCAAGCATACCTCTTTCTAAAGCGCTTATGTTGAGATCAGTACCTCAAGCATACCTCTTTCTAAAGCGCTTATGTTGAGATCAGTACCTCAAGCATACCTCTTTCTAAAGCGCTTATGTTGAGATCAGTACCTCAAGCATACCTCTTTCTAAAGCGCTTATGTTGAGATCAGTACCTCAAGCATACCTCTTTCTAAAGCGCTTATGTTGAGATCAGTACCTCAAGCATACCTCTTTCTAAAGCGCTTATGTTGAGATCAGTACCTCAAGCATACCTCTTTCTAAAGCGCTTATGTTGAGATCAGTACCTCAAGCATACCTCTTTCTAAAGCGCTTATGTTGAGATCAGTACCTCAAGCATACCTCTTTCTAAAGCGCTTATGTTGAGATCAGTACCTCAAGCATACCTCTTTCTAAAGCGCTTATGTTGAGATCAGTACCTCAAGCATACCTCTTTCTAAAGCGCTTATGTTGAGATCAGTACCTCAAGCATACCTCTTTCTAAAGCGCTTATGTTGAGATCAGTACCTCAAGCATATGATTTCAATGAGAACATTTGCACTTCGTTTCTGACGATGTCGGTATTTTGTGTTTCTTTTCTTCTCAACAGTGTGTACTTTCCATCTACGTATGTCGGTATTTTGTGTTTCTTTTCTTCTCAACAGTGTGTACTTTCCATCTACGTATGTCGGTATTTTGTGTTTCTTTTCTTCTCAACAGTGTGTACTTTCCATCTACGTATGTCGGTATTTTGTGTTTCTTTTCTTCTCAACAGTGTGTACTTTCCATCTACGTATGTCGGTATTTTGTGTTTCTTTTCTTCTCAACAGTGTGTACTTTCCATCTACGTATGTCGGTATTTTGTGTTTCTTTTCTTCTCAACAGTGTGTACTTTCCATCTACGTATGTCGGTATTTTGTGTTTCTTTTCTTCTCAACAGTGTGTACTTTCCATCTACGTATGTCGGTATTTTGTGTTTCTTTTCTTCTCAACAGTGTGTACTTTCCATCTACGTATGTCGGTATTTTGTGTTTCTTTTCTTCTCAACAGTGTGTACTTTCCATCTACGTATGTCGGTATTTTGTGTTTCTTTTCTTCTCAACAGTGTGTACTTTCCATCTACGTATGTCGGTATTTTGTGTTTCTTTTCTTCTCAACAGTGTGTACTTTCCATCTACGTATGTCGGTATGTTGTGTTTCTTTTCTTCTCAACAGTGTGTACTTTCCATCTACGTATGTCGGTATTTTGTGTTTCTTTTCTTCTCAACAGTGTGTACTTTCCATCTACGTATGTCGGTATTTTGTGTTTCTTTTCTTCTCAACAGTGTGTACTTTCCATCTACGTATGTCGGTATTTTGTGTTTCTTTTCTTCTCAACAGTGTGTACTTTCCATCTACGTATGTCGGTATTTTGTGTTTCTTTTCTTCTCAACAGTGTGTACTTTCCATCTACGTATGTCGGTATTTTGTGTTTTCTTCTCAACAGTGTGTACTTTCCATCTACGTATGTCGGTATTTTGTGTTTCTTTTCTTCTCAACAGTGTGTACTTTCCATCTACGTATGTCGGTATTTTGTGTTTCTTTTCTTCTCAACAGAGTGTACTTTCCATCTACGTATCAATACTACTAAATTTCATGTCACTCGAAAGTGATTGCATTTATGTGAAATAAACGTATAATTTATTGAGTGAAATTTGTAATTTATTTTAGTGTTGATTTATTCCTAGCACAAACTCTCTCTCCATCATACACACATTTTGACATTTTTCTGTAATTTATTTCTGTATTATTTTCCTTGTAACTGTTCTCGGTAGGAACATTTCTAAGTTATTCCTATGACATTGTTTTTTTTTAAAAGTAAACGGAATTAATTGTAAGTTCAAACATATATAAAGCCAGGAATAACTGTAAATGAGACAGCAAAATATTGAAGTTAACTTTTCGTTTTAATGAATAAAATGTTCACGTGTCAAGACCAATCAAAGTAAATAGAAGTACACGATGTTTATCAAAGAAATAATATTATTGCTTTCATGCATACATTCTCTCTCTCTCTCACATACACACACACACACACACACACACACACACACACTACACACACACACCTTCATTACATTTCATTACCTTTTTCTGTGTCATTTTCATCCCCACGTTTTATCCTAGCAAAACTTGGCTTTATTGCGACTTAATTTCCACTCAACGCATGCAGCTGACCATATACAACACAAAAAGAGACACTATTTCAACGACAGCAAATCAAAATTAAAATGTACACACACGGAAGAACTTGAAATTCTAGCGCTGTGGGGAAACAGCAGTATCCATGCGCTCGACCACGTCTTGACAGGAGGCGTCTGTTTTCTACTGCTATTTTGTGGCCTTTTGTTAAGTCACTAACTTCTGGACCCAGACAGGGTCGATAAATCTTTCATCTCTCGCTCTGTGTAGTTTGTACGTCCATAAAGGGCGTTCTCTGTCTGACCCGTACGCCCTGTGGTCAAGAAAATGCAAATAAACTCGTGCCAAGCACGCGACAATGACATTTTAAGCAGGCTATAAACAGCCCAGTGAGTAGAAAGTATTAAGCGGGAGGTAAATTGTCCTCCCACGTGTTGCTGTGCTTAGGTCTGATGGTCAAACAGGTTGACCCAAGTGACAGAGGTAATTTCTTTTGTCAAATTTGTGACAAGGGTCTGACTTCCAGTTGCCCGTGGTGGCGTACTGCGGGCATGGTTAACTAAAGGCCGCCAGCCTGTGGGGTAGTCCTACTGCTTTTAATTTGACCAGATCAGACAGGTCATAGGTCAAGTCAACTGTAGTTAAAAGCACAATGGCTTTCAAGTTTGTTTACATTATGCTAGAACATGATTAAACAGAAGATGGAAACAATTAACTTGGTAAATGAACACACTGTGCATTAAAATAATTACCAAATTCTGAGATGTGAAATACAATGCACAGAAATAAAATGCATGGTTGGCACAACAAATAGTATGCACAGAAATAGAATGCATGGTTGGCACAATAAATATTGGACACAGAAATAAAATGGTTGGCATAACAAACAGTATGCACAGAAGAGAACATGAATTTTGGAATACATGACATTACACACCGAGAGACTGAAGCTATTTAAAACACTATAACAATGTTAACTGCTGAATGAAGTCAGAAACAAACAATGTATTGAACAAAAGAACCTTCTCCTGAGATTGGCTGATTAATATCAATGAGGAAGTAAGGCAATGATTCTTAAATAAATACTGGATTATAAATAAATGTGTAAGCCTATCCCTGGTGATAATTACTAGCTCCCTGCAGGCATTCCTGTGTGAAAGGATTTTACAATATAAAATTAATTATTATTTTTTAATAATAATATCTAAAATCCTTGATTTATGGGCTAGTCAATTTCTAAAGGGGAACCATATGTGACCTGTCACCACAAAAAGATACTTAAGTCGGATTTTGGGGGTATTGAGATATATATATCAATAGAAAGAAAATTGAAAGGGCTTTCTGTTGATATAAAAATAAAGAGTGTAGGACAAAATATGGAAAAGTTATGTTTGTTTGAAGTGCACTACTGTCCGGACGGCCATTTTGAGAAAATCGGCCTCAAAGATTGAACACATTTCTGAGAGGTTTTTCCTTAGCAACCATATATTAATCTGCTTCATTTGCAATCAGAGTTGAAGAAGACACAATAGCTAACACTGTAATAACTATAAACAACAAATATATTGTTACATCATTTACAGACAACAGTCTTTTTAAGCCATAACGATTAGAATTTCTGTATGCGAGAATGATTATTGTGGCTCACAGAATATTCTAAAATTAAGGCATAATATTTAAATTTCTAAATCTGATGCTAGCTCCACTAAATAAATCACAGATTAAAGCTGCATTACTTTCACATTCTTAAAAAAAATATCGTTTAAATAATCCAATAATTATAGCACACCTTTCACTTCAGTGTACAGTCAGTTATCGTCAGCTGTCGTCTGCTTCGTCTTTTTCGTTGTTCGATCACGCGATTCGCTGTCCGTGTCACTTTCAGATGAAATCCATCAGCTACATCCTCATTAGCAAAATAATCAGATATCAAATCTTTAATCTGAATGCTTTCTTTTTCTAAGATGTTGCTTTCTTTACATGAATTCAACAAATTAGCGATTCGTTTCTCCATGTTTACATTACGCATTACAGGACGAAACTGTCTCCCTTGTGTGCGTTTCAACCAATCGCGACCGTCTTTTAATGAGAGCATGCATGGTAACTTATAGCAAGCTTTGATAAACTGTCTGCGGATTGGCTGACGCTTTTCACTTTGTTTACGCCAAGCACAGCCTTATAAAACATTCTGATTAAACGTTATAAATAACCAGTGTCGTCAGCATAAAAATAGGCTTTTTCCTGAGCATTCTAATATACAACATGATGAGGTTCAGCCAGGGATTCTACCGTCTACGATCATCAGATTATAGCACTTTTGGGCCATATTTTTCCTTCGAAGTTAGACAGTAGGTCACAAAAAAATAATAATAAAGCTATTTCTAGTTCGAATTAAGGAAAAACACGCTAGTAATTTGTTGTTCGATGGTTTGGGAACACGCTAAAATGAAAATCTCAATTTCACCCATGTAGACCCCCACCTTCGTTTTTGCCGTTTTTCTCGGCTTAGCCTTGCGCGACTTAAGTATCTTTTTGTGGTGACAGGTCACATATGAGGAAAAACAAATTGTTAAATTGTCGAAGTGACCCAAACTTGGGTACTCCTTATGATGGTATTATTGTAAGTGTTGGAGTAAACAACTCAGGTGGAGAATATGTTAGAACTAGCTGATGCAATCCAAACCAGTTCCCACTGGATGAGTATTATATATTATTCAATGGTTAAGATTTATGGGAATGAGACCAGCCAATGAGCCGATATCAAAAGTTTACCTGCTGTAGAGAATTCTATTGCCTAATCACTTGAATTTGGAGTGGCAAGAAGTCCAGTCATGAAAGGCAGTCATTAGCTTAATGGTGAGTTACTGATTGATTGAGAGAGAATGGACTTAGAACTATTTCATGCATTTTGCTATTGATATGTTATACGTGGGTTTTTGTAGAGATTTATTATTTTAGTACACTATTATTTCTACAATTTTTTAAATTAAGAAGATCATATGCAATATGCTAAACACTTGACATTGTTTCTAGTGAATGTGCTCATAAAATTTTTATGCTGTATTTATTATGATGTATGTGTATGTATCAGGCTAATAAATACTGTTGCAGGAAATTGTAAGTTGAGGTTGGAATGTAAGAGAGACTGGAGTTAATGATGAATAAACTGGAAACTTAGCATTTGTTCCCTTGATTATATTTTACAGGGAAAAAGCAGCCTTTCCTTGTTTTACCTGAATCTCCTGGTTTACTGATTATAAACCATGACCATGGTAGACATGAGAAATATCTACAGCAGTGCATAAGTGTAAGGAATACATTGCACTCTGTTGATGTATGGGGGCAAAACATGCTTACTACATCAATGAATTTCTTGTACAAGGAAGTTACTGGAAATTGCTACAATTGTTGTTCTGCTTAATGGAGCTAATATGGCGAAAGAATGCCCAGATTAGCCTTGAGAGAATAGCAGGCAACCACTCTGTCATCATCATAGGTGTAACATTAAAATTAACAACCTTTAAATCCTCATGCTGAGACAGGGTCTTTAAACAAATACTGGAATGTAACAATTGGGGGGCTTATCCGGGAGATATATGTAATAAGTGAGAACATGAGAGGTGTTATAATAAATAGAACATTTTCAGATTTTCTAAGTTGTAACATATAAATTATTGAACCAAGGGAAAGTATTTATCGCCTGGACAATGGCACACAAATCATAACACATAATGACTTAGAGTTGATTTGAGCAAAGATTTCTTTTTTCTTTTTCCACTTTTTATTTTTGAATACATTTATTCTTTGGAATAACTTTGCTTATCCTTATTTCTAAACTTAATTGTTATAAATTGTTAAATTTTAATATGACATGACCTTCAGGTATTGCACATACTGATATTTTTGTAAGTAACTGAGTTAATATAACAATTTAAGTAAAGAATAACTTGCTGTTGTAATCCAATCCAAGCAGATGAATAGTTTTTCTAATAGTCTCACACTTGTTCAAAACAATTTCACCCAATCAGATAGATAGATTGAAACTTAATTTGTTGAAGAAAGAGCTATATTCCAATCACTTTGGTTTTGATGAAACTCAAGTCTGGTCATAAAGGCAATTGCTAGCTTATGGTAAGTTAACTGACTGATAAAGAAAGAAATATTTTATACAAGTTTGCTATTGATCTATGATTTGAATTAGAGAATGCTTTATGTAATTGAACTATTATTTCTTTGATTATGCTTTACATTATACTTGTGAATTTTGATCAGTGTATATTTCTTATGCTGCATTTGTATTGGGTTAATGAATATTGTTGCAGTATTTGTAAGTTGAGAATGTGTGTAAGATGAAAAGGAGTTTAGAAATGAAATATGCCTGAAACTTAGCACTGCCCTTGATTTGACTTTTGCAGAAGGAGGCATGCCTTTTGATGTGTTGTAACCTTGTTCTGCTTCAAACTGCAGCGACTACTGTACTTACTGGATTATTTAACATTGTCACCAAACTTATAAGTAAACTACTTATAAGTTACTGTAATTTGACAGGTTGATCTTTACTGTGAATCTATAATACAGTAGTTTGCAATGGGACTTATGTCAAGTCAATGTTTACTGTGAAGTCTATAATACAGTAGTTTGCAATGGGTCTTATGTCAGGTCGATGTTTATTTTGAAGTCTATAATACAGAAGTTCACAATGGGTCTTATATCAGGTCGATGTTTATTGTGAAGTCTATAATACAGCAGTTTGCAATGGTTATGGGAAGCATTTGGAAAGGTTGCCCTTTCCATTGATCCATTTCACAGAAAGAAGTTAAATGTATTATGGGCAGTGGACAATAATAAAAATCCTCATCTTAGAAGGGGCACATATCAGTAGAGAAAATACTTGTCACAGTGCGAACAAGTTACATGAATATCTATCTATCTATCTATCTATCTATCTATCTATCTATCTATCTATCTATCTATCTATCTATCTATCTATCTATCTATCTATCTATCTATCTATCTATATGTCCGTCCGTCTGTCTGTCAATCTATCTGCTAATTTGCTTAACTCTATCAGTTTATTGTCATGCAATTTATTTCATATTTTATTGCTCCAACTATCATATTCTAAAATAAAATGTTGTGTGAATGTATTTGCATATACTGGCATCATAAATCAGTAAACAATTTTTGAGAGCCCCAGTGTCCACAAGTGCACAGCACACATTTGAATATTTGACATTGTGGAGGACATATTCACGATACCCCGGGAGGACACTGGCTTTGTAAAACAATTGAAATGCCTTGCCTCTTGTATTTTTAATTGCACCTCCTGCTGTGTGTGCACACATTTATGGTTGATCTTTGACCAGCACACAGGATTGAAACGACATAGTTTCAACTCAAATGCATGGCATTTATTGGATTTGAAAACAATCTGAGAAATCCCCTTGCATGCCTGAACTTTACATGGCCGTACTTTTGTTCCAGGGAAATAAATATAAAATGTATTCAGTCTATTTGTGACGGCTACCGTGAGAACATTTCCAAATGAAAGGATGTATTATCGCGAAGTTCACGTCTGCTTTTCTTGAATTGTTTTGAAATTATCCACAGATGCAAATAGTGTATACGTTTTTCACTTATTGGGCTGTTGACTTGAATATTTACTAATATAAGTTATTAATACTAATATGTTCAGATTATCAATGAAACTGGATTGATGAAATGTATTTGTCTCCCCTTATCTACAATAGTTCCTCTTGTGTTTGTCCCTAGTATTTCCCATTATCCCTACCCCCTTCTGTTTTTTTTATATCCTCAAGCAATTTTTTCATAATGTTTTACTACTATCCTCAAGCTAATTTTCATAATATTTTGCTTGTAACCTGGAGCAATTTTTTTCATTATGTTTTACTAATAACCTCAATCTATTAAAAATGATAATTTACTTGTAACCTAAGTCTTTTTTTCATAATGTTTTTCTTGTAACCTCATTATTTTTTCATGTTTTACTAGTAGCCTCAAACTATTTTTCATAGTGTTTTATTAGTAACCTCAAGTTTTTTTCATAATGTTTTAGTTGTAGCCTCAAACTATTTTATCATGTTTTAAATAAAATAGACAATACAAGCAATATTTCTTCTTTCTCTACACACCTAAACCTTTAAAATGACATTAGTGACAGAATCATATATAGGACTTTATCTTGCTCAGTGTCTTCGTCACGAAAATGCATATCGAATATGAATCAAAACCACTTCTCTACGCATGTACACAGCTCACTTAAACAGTAGGCGATTAATATCTCACTTAACTTTTTCACCCCGAGTGAGACTCGCATTCGCTCACTTGCTGGAGGTGGTGGCTTTAGCATTAATTTCTATGATGAGGCGAGTTAAATCAGGTCCCTTGTGCTACACATGGAATATGTAGGTCACGTGGAAGCACCAAAATTAATATTAGGTATTGTTTACATCAATTGTTCAGGTTAAGGTCACCAAAAACCGCCCCCACCTGCGCGTAATTTTCAATTAATGCTTTATAGAATATTATAATCTGAAAACATGACTAAATAAACCCTCTATATTTCTTTACGGCAGCTCGTAATTTAGGAGCTACGTTGTGACAATTATTAATAAATCTATTTTTGTTAAATATGCATACAAAGCAAAGTTTCATATTGTTAGTTGGAGTGTGCGCAGTTTTCATCCACATTCGTTTTACCATTGTGATATTTTGAGCAAAGTAATTAATGAAGAGAGTTGTGCCATTTGAAAATACTGATTTGGAGTCATGACCTTTTGCTTAAATCAGGTGAAATGATTGCTGATCGCATTAATTGTGAAACACTTTTAAATCATTGTATGGGTTCAGTGTGACAATGTTTTTACTGAGAGTGTTGTTTATTTTGTAATTGTACGCATTGTTTGGGATTTGGAATAGTAGAATTAGAAGTGCACTGAGGTACAGGTATTGTGTATGAGATGACGAGAACAGAGGGAATTTTTCTTTAGATTCATGTGCTCTGCATGACAGGAGTATGTAGCATGGCAATATTGCCAACTTGCAGATTTTTCACGTAATCCTCAAACAACAATGAAAAGATTATGAAATTGAAGAAGGAATAAAAAGTGAATGTAGAAAGTGACAGTAACCAGTTCAGAATTAGTTCAGAATTTGTTTTGAGAAGAGTCGAGAATTTATTTAAGAAATGGACAGTCATAATTTGTTTTAAGAAAGGAAAGAGTTGATAATTCATAATTTGTTTTAAGAAAGGAAAGAGTTGAGAATTTATTTAAGAAATGGACAGTTTAGAATTAATTTTGTGAATGTGCCTTTGATAGAAAATAATGGAGATTTTCCAGTGGAGATTTTGCTTTTGAAAAAGAAACAGTTGAGTTGAGAATTTGAGTTGTAAATTTATTCTTTTGAGAGAAAGTAGTCCAAAACACCAGAAGAAACAGATGGTCGGAGAGACTAGGAGAAAAAGACAGATTGGAAGTGATGGGATTTATTCCCTTGTGTGTCTTTCTTTGTTGCCATATTGAGTCCCATGAAGTTATGATGATAAGAGCAGCAAACCAGACAACTCAATGCAGTGAAAATTCACTGAGCTCGGGCAGCCTCCCTTGTGTGTAAACTTTTACTTGGGAGAACTTGAGACAGTCTAATCTGTGAGTGGAGTGTTCTGCATCTGGGGTCACGACATGGATGGGCAGCAGGACACCACTTCATGAGGATACATCACTGAAGGCAAAAGCATGAAATCAACTTGTTGCAGATGATAGAGGTTGAGAGCCGGTATGACCCAACATATGGACAACTTTTGGATCATGCTGAGCGCTGATTATCTGCCCATTTGTGAAATTAGCAAACATTGTAAGCGAACATTCACTTGCTTATCAAACAAATACATTTTGCTATGTTTTTTTAGTGATATGTAGTATCTCCTTGGCTGAAACATACCCTAATTTCATCAGACAAGAGAAATAATATTGCTACACAGCTAGCTCCTTGGCTGAAACATACCCTAATTTCATCAGACAAGAGAAATAATATTGCTACACAGCTAGCTCCTTGGCTGAAACATACCCTAATTTCATCAGAGAAGAGAAATAATACCACTATGCAGCTAGCTCTTTGGCTGAGGCATACCCTGATTTCATTACACTACAAGGGAGATAATATTGCTATGCAGCTACAATAAGGGAGAAAATACTGCTGTTTAGTTTACAACTAAGGCAGTCCAAATTTCCCCAAATTTCTGTACAAAAGAACTGCTACATCTCAGTAATGATCTTCTACACCAGTGTCCGTGTTTATCATTGTAAATTACTATCAAGCTCTAAGTGATCTTCTTAAGATTAGCTGCTAAAATCTGGGATATCCAAAAAATGTAAGGTTGTACAGAAAATATGGGTTTCTGCCGAGAAGTACTTAAATTTTAGCTGTTGTCTTGAATGTTGTTAGTTTTGTTTGTTGAAGTTTGTTACTTTTGTTTGTTGGTTTATTGGATGCTGTTGCTCTTCTTGCATAGTGCCAAGTTTCCCTTTCAGCGGAATGGTTATGGGGCATAACTAATACACCTCTACCTCTGCATACCAACATCCCACCCCATGCCTAGTATGGTTATGGGGCATAACTATTACACCTCTACTTCTGCACACCAACATCCCACCCCATGCCTAGTATGGTTATGGGGCATAACTATTACACCTCTACTTCTGCACACCAACATCCCACCCCATGCCTAGTATGGTTATGGGGCATAACTATTACACCTCTATCTCTGCACACCAACATCCCACCCCATGCCTAGTATGGTTATGGGGCATAACTATTACACCTCTACTTCTGCACACCAACATCCCACCCCATGCCTAGTATGGTTATGGGGCATAACTATTACACCTTTATCTCTGCACACCAACATCCCACCCCATGCCTAGTATGGTTATGGGGCATAACTATTACACCTCTACTTCTGCACACCAACATCCCACCCCATGCCCAGTCTTGTAAGTTGCGTTTCCCACGCTTTCACCCGCTGACAAGGAAATGAAACTCACACCCGGCTGACTGGTGCACGAGAAACGAGCAAGTGACAGGACCTCTGGGCAGGCTGTTGCCCTCGACTAGATTTATGGCCTGTTTGGCAGGCCCACAGTAGCCTCTGTTTCGGCAGGTCTATATTTTATCACGCAGTGACTGCAGATTGCAGACGACAGGACTGCCTTACTCTAGGCAACAAATTTACAAAGTTGGTCAACAAGATCAACGTGCAGCCTTGAGTTTTCTGTGTGCATTTGTCTGGGGGCGGATCTGCGATGAATGAAGCGCTTGCACCCAGCCTCGAGAAGCTAATAAAATAGAATCTTCAAAAGGCACAACTCGCGTAAAGATATATGAGTATTTTGTATTCATTCTTTACAACGAAGACTCGGCTTCAGTTACTGAAATGTGATCAGTAAGCTAAGACAATGCTTTAAGTCTAGTTGCGCTGTGTTTATGATAAGAAAATCTTAAACTAAAAATAGTGAGCTATATTTCGCAAACAGACCTGTACACCCTACTCCTCCGTCATTTAAAAATGACAAGAAAGCTTATGAGGTATAACGCTTTCATCGTGGATAATGTAAATGTTAATTACGTCAATCACTATGTAAGTATGAATGTAGTGATGTTCTTGACCATTCTGTTTCATAGTGATGTTCTTGACCATTCTGTTTCATAGTGATGTTCTTGACCATTCTATTTCATAGTGTTATTCTTGATCGTTCTGTTTCATAGTGTTGCTCTTGACCATTCTGTTTCATAGTGTTGCATTGTTAGTTAATCCAGTGGGGTAAGTTTTCCTTTTATCAAAGTGTTCCTTCTGATTACTTCATGCTTCCTTCTCTTTGTTTTATAATTATACATTTTATTATTCCTTGTATGGTTTATTGTCCCTGATTTATTATGAGCTTTATTATTCCTTTTAATAGTCTGTCACTCTTGTATGATTACATATTTCATTATTTCTAGATATGGCCTCATAAATATATGTTTCATTATTCCGTATAATCACGTGCTTCATTATTCCTTTTAATATTTATTCTCCCTTTATACTTTTATGCATCATTATTCCTTATAAAATCTTAACACTTGCATACGTTACTTATCCTTTTACAACCATACGCTTCATTATTTATTTTAACGATTCATTATCTCTTTAAATTATATATTTTATTATATGTGTTTGGTATACAATGGGAAGCGTTGTTAACTAAATGGGTGCGTGCGTTTAGAAGTTGTTAGAAAGCTATAATCGTATTAGCGCTAAGTAATTGGTCAGATCGAAAGCGTGTCTAATAGATGCAGGTGTGATTCCAAGGGTGATAAAAGATCGATAGCGAATTTCTATCATCACTCGTTTCTGAAATTTGTCTTTGGATGGCAACTGAAAATCTAAGTCCTTCCATAGCAAAAGGTCGTATATGAGAGCAAGACTCTTCATAAGGTAAAAAGTCTTTGTATTGTATGAATGGTTAGGTCTTATTAGGATGTTATACGCTATGTTTTATTTTGAACATGTTAACATTTTTTCTTTCAGAGGCTTATGCCAAACTTAGTATTTATTAATAGAGCAATTGACTGGACACTTAGGCTTTGCAATTGTTTGTGTTTCAGGGATTTTTCTTTTCAGCTGCTTGTTTTTGTAGCTGACTGCCTTGGTGCCTGATATAAACTGTCTGTTTTAATGTGATTTTGTCCCTGGCTTGATTGGGATGTTCTAATCTAGGTGAGACTGTGTCATATTCAAGTCTACAATACGATGACATCATTCCAGCCAAAAGTTAAGTCCTGATCAGAAAGTGACTCCTGTGTAGATAAAATTGCTGTTGATGACTTTGTTATTCATAATTTTATTCTGTTAACTTTCTTTTATTATTTATTTTTGTTATTTTAAACGCATAATTAATTGTTAGTGAAATATTTTCTATCGTTATGTTTTCAAAGTCCGAAGTGATAATCTAATGATTACGTCTTGTCCTCTATTCGTCTATTTATAATCGTCATATATATTTATTCATAAACATTGATTCTCAGCTGAGATCTGAGTGGGGGCAGAGCCAAACTTGGCGAGACTATATCGGCGTAACAGTTGCAGATATACACAAACAACCAGTGACTCATACTCTGCATCAGCACTTGTAGATGTCTTGTATCATAACTAATTACACATATCTGATATAATTCATTATTACAAAGTCACCCCAGGGTACAGCGGCGACACATACTAAGGTGCATATGTGTTATGTACACAGTTGTTCTTACTAAATTACATATTTTTTTACGTAGAGTCATTATATACAGACTTGACATTACTAAGTTACATAAACATTATGATTAGACTTGTTCAGTTTGATGATACATCTTAATGACGCTCAGATATGGCAGTCGTGTCTTGTCATCAGGCAGACATTGAAAGGAGGACATTCCATCCTCATTACTAAAAAAAACAGATCAAAGTTTGTATTGAGGGCAACACAAGTAGGTAAACATATACAAAGTCATTCTTTAAATAAAATCTGCGGTCACTTTCACAGAAAAGATTACTTGTGTGCTAGTAATACCAGCCAATTTTACAAAATAATGACTAACCAATTCTTTTATTAAGAGAAAACAGCATCGGCTTAGCTGCATGCTCCTTATAAAGTAAAGCGACTAAAGTCGATGAATGGCTACAAAATTGGCTAGTGCTCATTTCAAGTGTCCCTCTGAAGACAAATTACAGCTCGATCGAGAAGTGGAGAGTGAAAACAAGCTTTAGATTAGAGTTATTAATTGAAAAGCAATGTTATAAACACACAGCACCTGGCAGCTTCCAGCAGAAGCATTTGGTCTTGTAATCACTGCTACATGTTGACTCTAGCGTGATACAGTGTGTATGTGTGCTGTACGTGTGGGGTATATATATATATAGAACATTTGTGTGCCTGTGGCAAGCGTTGGATACATGTGTGTGTGTGTGTGTGTGTGTGTGTGTGTGTGTGTGTGTGTGTGTGTGTGTGTGTGTGTGTGTGTGTGTGTGTGTGTTACATTTGAATACATTTATTAGTGTTAGTCGAGTTCATGATTTTTGGTGCCGATTTCAGCTTCCTTGATTATGTACCGTAACGGTCTGTCCCACCTTGCACGACTGTAAAAAAAGTCTTAGTCACAAGCTCATCCCGGCTTCCTAAGAATGTGGACTAGAGTACTTATACACCTGTCCACTGATGGAGGCGTCACAAATACGCGTCACTAGAATTTTCTTCAATTTTTCATTTTAGGCGACTGCTGAAGATCAAGCCGAAATGCTTTGCTAAATCTCTGAATTTTGTCATTTTCATTACAAATACAAACATGTCCATTACACTATACAACACTCTCCTCTTTTTCCTTTGTTGTTAAAAGAGAATTGAAATGAAGATACAGTTTACATACGGTATGGATGCGATTTATGATGGACATAATATTCACATTTTGTCTAGATCTCTATTAGACGGACACTAATGAACAAAGATGAAAGTGTGTCAGATGTGTTTAGAATTTAGTAAACAAACTGATCAGACAAATGTTAAGGAGGACTGCATTTTGGATTTGAGACAGAACTATAATAAGACCTCATTTTGGATTTTACACCGAAATTTGGAGAACTCTGCTGAGAGAGGGTTTCCTGTAGAATTTTGACAGCAATGCAGTGAACTCTGGTGAAAGAGTTTCTTGTAGATATTTGACAGCAATATGATGAACTCTGGTGAGAGAAGGTTTCCTGTCGATTTTGTGACATCATTGCAGTCAACTCTGGTGAGAGAACGTTTCCTGTCGATTTTGTGACATCAATGCAGTCAACTCTGGTGAGAGAACGTTTCCTGTCGATTTTGTGACATCAATGCAGTCAACTCTGGTGAGAGAACGTTTCCTGTCGATTTTGTGACATCAATGCAGTCAACTCTGGTGAGAGAAGATTTCCTGTCGATTTTGTGACATCAATGCAGTCAACTCTGGTGAGAGAACGTTTCCTGTCGATTTTGTGACATCAATGCAGTCAACTCTGGTGAGAGAACGTTTCCTGTCGATTTTGTGACATCAATGCAGTCAACTCTGGTGAGAGAACGTTTCCTGTCGATTTTGTGACATCAATGCAGTCAACTCTGGTGAGAGAAGATTTCCTGTCGATTTTGTGACATCAATGCAGTCAACTCTGGTGAGAGAACGTTTCCTGTCGATTTTGTGACATCAATGCAGTCAACTCTGGTGAGAGAAGATTTCCTGTCAATTTTGTGACATCACTGCAGTCAACTCTGGTGAGAGAAGGTTTCCTGTCGATTTTGTGACATCACTGCAGTCAACTCTGGTGAGAGAAGGTTTCCTGTCGATTTTGTGACATCACTGCAGTCAACTCTGGTGAGAGAAGGTTTCCTGTCGATTTTGTGACATCACTGCAGTCAACTCTGGTGAGAGAAGGTTTCCTGTCGATTTTGTGACATCACTGCAATCAACTCTGGTGAGAGAGGACGTCGTGCATGACGTCCACTGCATTTTTATGTCCAGTGAAAAAAGCCAACCGATGATGGAATGAGTGGGTGACAGACTATTAATCTCACAGGAATAGCTAATTCAGATATTTTCATTCCAAGAATCAAATAAAATGTTTGCCATGTGTCTTAGTTACCTTCTCTAACACACAAAGCAGTTCTGTCTTCAACGAACAGAGTTCTAATATAAGGAATCTTAGTGGAATCAGTGGCCCAGAACAAAATAAGTCCAATATAAACTAGGTTCTACTTCCATGATAGTTTTACTCCATAAAGTTTAAAATAACAGAGTTGGATTTTCACTCTGAAACTTAACTCTGATTTTGTGCTATGCCTTTCATTGCAGGATTATCTCCTTTGAAGCCTCTGACCCTTTGCAAGCAATGCCTTGAAACTCCTTCAGCTTTTAGTTCTAGAAACCATCAGAGAAAGCTGTCTACATGAATCAAGACCTTCAGCTCCAGCCAATATCAACCCCGAAACCCCTGCAATAATTTTATGCAGTTTAAGTATTTTATTTGTTAAATGACGTATCAGTTGTGAAGTTAGGCTATTCCCATGTTCACAAATTTTAATCTATCTCACCTTGAAAAAGAATGTTTATTAATACAAATTTTAAGTAACTCACTTTCCCTGCTAATTGATAAATTTACAAGAACCTTCTTGAGGGGTTTCACTAGACATGCAATTGAAGAAAACAGAATTCTTTTTCATTTTACCTATTTTTCCAGTTAAAGTAATTTGACTATCTATTTCTGAACTGTTTCATATTTTACAGACTTCCTTTCCATGAATGACTTGCTGGACAGCATTCTGTCTTAAGCTTCCTTATTTATTCCTTATGCCATCTGGATATCATTAATCCAGCCCACACACATATAGCAGGGTTTTTCCAAACTGTCTTCCCACACACTGGAGTAGGGTACTATGTAGTCTGGTATTTTGTCATGGTCTAGTGAACAGTCCATCAACGCAAAAGTATTTATGACTATAATATGGTATTTTTTTCCAGGTTGACCACCCCTTACTTAGAAAGAGCTGCCTTTCCCTCCCTTTTCTTTCTTTTCTTCAGCTAAACGCCAAAAATTAAAACTATGTATACTTATCTTAGGATGCATGTACATTTTAAACACAAGTGATTATAGTTATGTGACAGAAATGCGTACACTGCTTAGAGTTTATTGTAATGTCATTGTTTAATGTGACTTATCAAAGCAAAATTTCTCACTTTTGAAGTTTATTTTTATGATCTTTGCTTTAACCTTGAGCAGACTTTTATTAGTCCATGTTCACATGGTTAATAAGTAGATGTTTGTTTTCAACCATGAGCGGACTTAATTATTAGTTCACTTTTACATGGTTAATAAGTAGATGTTTGTTTTTAACCATGAGCGGACTTTATTAGTCTATGTTTACATGGTTAATAAGTAGATGTTTGTTTTTAACCACGAGCGGACTTAATTATTAGTTCACGTTCGCATATTTAATAGTTAAAAAATAATTGGTGAGGAAGAAAACAATGAAAATAAATTAAATTTAGACTTATTAACAGTTAGGTTGGTGAAGTAAGTTCCGGAATTACACCAGAAATATGCCTACTGCATAATGTATGCCTACACTGCAGAATTAGGGCCTACTGTATAGTATACCTACACTTTAGAAATACGCTTACTATATTAGTACATGCACAGCTAGAAATAGGCCTATTACACGCATGTTTTCGTTGTCAAGGAATACATACTAGCATACACACTGGGAATAGACCTACTTCTTATAGTATGCACCTAAATACACACTTGCTCACTTACAACCATATATATTTTTGTAGTTCTAAATTTTTACTTTTTATAATTTGTTACCTTTTGTCACTTGTTTTTTCACCTGCTTGGTGTATTATAATCAGTAATGTAAGGATATAAGTTTAAGTGGGTATTTATGAGATTTTAGACAATAATATGACGAGGTCATATCAAGATAAAATTCCTCTCATTATAGAAAGCAAAGCAAGGAGACTCGTTGAATATGACAAGGAAGATTGGCTAGACTGCGGTTGGTTGAAAAACAGAAATCCAAGATTGATTGCCGGAGGAACATCTTCCCATCAAATTAAAGGGGTGGAGTAGCAAAAACACCCTGAGTACACAGAGACAGCCGATCGTGTTGGAGAACTTATAATATTTAGTTGAAAGTTTATTAGCTATAAATTGTTGTTGAAGGTTTGTTTGCTTTAAATTTCTGTTGAAGATTTGTTAGCTATACATTGTTGTTGAAAGGTTTTTAGCTATAAATTAATATTGGAGGCATGTGAGTTATAAATTACTGTTGAATGTTTGTTAGCTATAAAGTAATGTTGAAGGCTTGTTAGCTATAAATTACTGTTGAAAGTTCTTTGTTAGTTATAAATTACTATTGAAGGCTTGTTAGCTATAAATTACTGTTGAAAGTTCTTTGTTAGCTATAAATTACTGTTGAAAGTTCTTTGTTAGCTATAAATTACTGTTGAAAGTTCTTTGTTAGCTATAAATTACTGTTGAAAGTTCTTTGTTAGTTATAAATTACTATTGAAGGCTTGTTAGCTATACATTACTGTTTACAGATTTTTAGTTATAAATTACTCTTTAAGGTTTGTTAGCTATAAATTACTGCTAGGACCGATTGTTAAAATATAAATTGTATTTTTCAAAGTTTGACTAAAAGGGTATAATGGCTCGGAAAAAAATAAATATTTTTTTTAAAACGGGAAGTGCTATTATTTTAATTATAGCAAAACGTAACGGCAGCAGTTTGTAGTGAAACTATTTAATTAATTTCAACATCATCAGACTGAATCAAGAATTGACAACAGCTACTTAAGAAACTATTTCATTAATTTCAGTATCATCAGAATTGCCAACATCTAGTAAAATAAAATAATTAATTTCACCATCAGCAGATTGTGTTAAGAATTAAAAACAGCTAGTGAAGAAATTAATTAATTTCAACAACTTCAGATTATGTTAAGGATTGTTATTTAATAGGGAAAATGACAAAATAATTCCTCTCATCGGTCATTCGCAGCATTTTCTGGTATTTGATTTAATATATTGTATTTGTTTATGTCATTTTGCATTGAGTCAGTGAATTCAGTCATTCTCTAATTAATTAATTTGCATTACTTCACAAGTGAAAGTCTTACTGATGAGAAATATCGGTCAAACTCCAGTAATAATTCCAACAACGAGTGTTATTGTGTTTCAAATATGTGTGCCAGTTTATTTTGACTTGTTACACGTCTACAAAAGAAATCGCCCACAACTTGTTACACGAGTCTACATATCGCCTACTACATGTTACACGAGTCTACATATCGCCTACAACTTGTTACACTAGTCTACATATCGCCTACAACTTGCTACACAAGTCCACAAATTGCCTACAACTTGCTATACAAGTCCACAAATCGCCTACAACGGTAAGTGAGAGGGGAAAATGTCATTAGAAAAAAAAGTTACGAAAATATTCACATGTTACTAGGATTTAAGTGACTGGGGAAAAAAAATCACAGATATATATATTACACTACAGAGTGTCTAAGGAGAAGAGAAATATGAATAATTTGTAATTGGAGATAATATTCGTCATCCCATAAGAGCGGTAGTTTCTCAACATTTTGTACATAATCAATCTCTCCCACGCCTCTCATACACCTAAATTAGAATGTATATATCTATGGTATGTGAATCACACACACACACACACACACACACACACACACACACACACACACACACACACACACACACACACACACACACACACACCTTGATCCCGAACGAGAATCGAACCTAGGTCCTCTTGAATGAGAGGTTAATTCTGAGCCATCGCTTATTGTCATTGCCTGTTACTCTGTATATATTAAACATGTGTATGAACTCTCAACCTTTTCGATCTTTGGGAATAGCAGCACATTAAAAGTGAGAGAATAGATAACATTAGACGTATGAAATAACATTAGACGTATGAAATCAATCTTTGGGAAGAGCAGCACATTAAAAGCGAGAGGAAAGATGACATTAGATGTTTGAATTAGAATGTTTGTATACGGTGTATAACTTACACGTTCGTTCTCATCAGATTCAAACGCGTGGTCATTTTTCACTAGTATTCGAACCACGCACTTCTTGAGTAAGCAGATAGCCTCTGCCCCACTGTGCACTTCATTTACTGTTAATAAAAAAATATAACGCATAAAATGACACTTATACGCATTCCACTTTGATATATGACATATTGCGTTATTTTCCCCTATGACTTTAATGGTGACTTCTTTCATTGACTTTTTCCCTTCTCTTTTTCCCCGCTGTGACTTTTCCCTACTGTTCACGTTGCCTTTTCTTTGACAGTTGCTCACAGTAGTCATTAGCCCTTACCTGCACTCAACACAACATTTAATGTATGGATTTAGAAAGTGCACCTATTCAAACAACAAAAATAAAATAAATGAACAAATTATCGTTGGTGGTATTGGATCCGTAAAATTCTTTTTTGTGTTTTCTGTTGTGTGTGTGTGTGTGTGTGTGTGTGTGTGTGTGTGTGTGTGTGTGTGTGTGTGTGTGTGTGTGTGTGTGTGTGTGTGTGTGTGTGTGTGTGTGTGTGTGTGTGTGTGTTGATGCATGCGAGAGACATTTCAAATGGCGAAGTTCTCAGACTTGTTTGGAACCCGGGAGATTTACTTCCCTTTTCCTTTATTCCAGGGATGGGTGGTGTTGATGGGATGGGATGCTGGTTCCTTCTTCGTTCATCTTGCGTTACTCGCTCCTCCTCGCCTACATAGCTGACGGAAGGTATTGGTTTGTTGAGGAATGCCTCCTCAGCTGATGGAAGGTATTGGTTTGTTGGAGGAATGCCTCCATATCTGATGGAAGGTATTGGTTTGTTGGAGGAATGCCTCCTCAGCTGATGGAAGGTATTGGTTTGTTGGAGGAATGCCTCCATAGCTGATGGAAGGTATTGGTTTGCTGAGGAATGCCTCCTCAGCTGATGGAAGGTATTGGTTTGTTGGAGGAATGCCTCCTCAGCTAATGGAAGGTATTGGTTTCTTGGAGGAATGCCTCCATAGCTGATGGAAGGTATTGGTTTGTTGGAGGAATGCTTGAGTACGTTATTGATAATGTGTTCGTATTGTTCCGGGTGTGCGTGGGGCAGGAAAGAAATGTTGAGTAAATGTTAGTTGAGAGTGAAGAGTATGTTTTTTTAGAGTTAGCCTGTGTAGAGAATGCATTAGAAGAGTGAGAAGAGTGTTAGCCTGTTTTCTTGTGTAGAAAATGCACTGGAGGAGGAAGTCGTGTTGTGTTTCGACTCTGCAGTGTGTGCACTGTACATTTTGATTGTGTAACCGGTGTGTAGCTTCGTATTGCCTTGGTTGCTTGTTTTATTGACTGAACATGAAAGTGAGTAATCTCTCAAACATACGGATATAAAGGCAGGTAGTGCCTATAAGTATACATGACTATTTTCAAAATCATAGGTTTTCACACTAATCAATAAAATTTCTAATGAATAAATCATAGATTTTCACACTAATCATTAAAATTCCTTTAAAATAAAATCTGCATTCAACTCATTACACACGCTACACATACACTTGTCATATAATATAATAATGATAATAATAATGAAACTTTCTTTAGATTTACTCACTTCTACATATCGAAATTAATTAATGTTAATAAAGTAGAAATACCACTCGCTTTCAAAAGAAATAAGGGGGAGACAAATGAAGTCAGGGAAAAAGGTCACCAGATTTTCATTTGTTTCTTACTGTTCTCTCATCTGATTCGAAACAGTTTGGACCACACAGTTCATGACACATATATACTCGATGTCCAGTGTACTGATAGACATTGTTCTTGCAAATGCAAAAATTGTGTCACAGTCGGAAATTATCACTTCTTGTATAGAAAACAGATTCCAATCCTACTTTTTTCCGTTCTTGTATAGAAAACAGATTCCAATCCTACTTTTTTCCGTTCTTGTATAGAAAACAGATTCCAATCCTACTTTTTTCTGTTCTTGTATAGAAAACAGATTCCAATCCTACTTTTTCCGTTCTTGTATAGAAAACAGATTCCAATCCTATTTTTTTCCGTTCTTGTATAGAAAACAGATTCCAATCCTACTTTTTTCCGTTCTCCGGCAGCACCGCGCACCATCCTGGGTCTGACAATGGCGACAATAATATGCGATCCTGGGTCTGACAATGGCGACAATAATATGCGATCCTGGGTCTGGCAAAGGCGATAATAGTATGCGATCCCGGATTTGACAATGGCGACAATAATATGCAAATTATGGGTCTGGCAATGGCGACAATAATATGCAATCCTGGGTTTGACAATGGCGACAATAATGTGCAAATCATTGGTCTGGCAATGGCAACAAGATGCAGATCTGGCACCTTGATGATAGAATCTCTAGCTCTAAACATATTCTAAGTGGATCCCAAAGACTACCATTTCTCTAAGATGCTGCTAACCGGAATCCCCCAAAATTTGGGCACACCAATTATAAAAGAAGCTTTTATCAGCCGCCATCTTTTGCTTCACTAGTCGCTCGTGATTTGCCAAAGGGAAGAGACTCATGATTTATCAAAAGGGAATGACTTGTGATTTGTCAAAAGGGAAGTGACTCGTGGTTCAAAGTAGCTGATACCTGATGAGGAAAAGTTTTGCAATTTTAAACATTCTGAGCCTAAATCTTCAGTCGTCACAAATATCCATAATAAAATTTAATTCAGGAAAAAAGAATTAAATAGTGATTCAAACTGTATATCTTTGAGTTTGTGCTTTCTGCTGAAATAGTTGTGAAAGCGCATTTACAATCCTTAGAGTACTACAGAGTGGGTAGGTGCGAGGAGGGGTAAGTTAGGTCTTATATCAGTTGGCAGTTTTGAGTTTCAAATGTCTTCATATTGCAGATGCTCATTTAGACCAGTAATAGATTTTATACCCAACGATATATCGCCACCTGCTGCTACAGTATTTTGACGTTGCTGAGGTGGGGGTGGGTCATTCCTACCACTTCTTGTCACAGCTGAAAAGTGGGACATTCAGCCTTGTATTCCTTGGCTTTTACACTGACTCTGCTCTGTTGCTATGGCCATGAAAAGCCTGCAGTCGACCGACAAGAGTTCATCAAATAACAAAATACCTCGTGATAAACATGACTCATAATGGCTACTGTTTCGATTGGAAAGTTAAAACTGTTTTATCCAGAGCTGAGTCACTAGGTGAGGAGGGGGATTTAGAATTTTACTTAGTGCACATTTCACTCATGGACTCTTCAGTAGAGGCCGCCTTAGGGAATAAACGGGAGAGTGCGCTAAGGTAACAGGTCGGTGATTCTTGGATGAGAAATAGATCTTCAGAATTTACTTTCTTTCAGAAATTAAAATTAAAAGAAAATTTGGGGAAATGTCAAATCCCTACAAAACCGCACCTTCCGGCAGGCGTTCTCCTTTATGATTGGTTAACTTACTGACATCTGTGTCCGGAACGTGCCTCAACGTGCCGGCAGACAGGCGGCTGGCACGCGACATGCCCGTACATGGAGTGTGGGAAAACCCCGCCCCTTGAACCCAGAAAAGTACCCGCTTCAGTCGACCGAGTGTGTCTCCGTATGCAGTTTTTTTTTCTTTCCTTTCCGAATCGGGTACTCAGCAACGAAAGTAGGGTAGATAAATCCATTAAAGGGGTGCCTTGAGATAAGGAGTTACAAAACGGGTACGGTTAGATGAGACGCTAAAATACACGTATTATTTTCTGCATGATTGCTGTTCTTGTGAATACACGATTTGTAGCTATTGATGTTAGAGCAATAATACTAATGAAAAAATCTTAGTGGTTAATTATATACCCCTGCATTGTAAGCGTCCCAAAATTCTATTGAATCTAAATTTATTTTTAGCATGACAACTTTTTTATGCAAGCGCTCATAAACTACATATTTGATTTCTACCGACAAGTTCATTTCTAATTTTCGTTAATTCGCGAATGGAAGAACTGTATTTACCTTCATATTGTACTTGCATAAACATTAAATAAGTGACGAAGGAAACACTAAAATGCCATAATTCTTTGATAAGCTCCATCTTTTGAAAAAACGTTTGTCACCTTACATAAATGCTTGCAGTGTTCAAGAGAAACTATTTTTCTACACTCGTGAATGACCCCCTTAAATGCTGCGGGCCGTTGGAATTCAGCCCCATCAAACACACACACACACACACACACACACACACACACACACACGACGGCCTATTGGCAAGTGGGAAATCTATATTATGATAGAACTGTATCGTGTGGATATGGTCTTTTCCTCTCTTAGATTCAAAAGGGTTCATTCTTAGCAGCGAGGCCTTCACAGAACTCTTCCTCCCCGCACACTCATAAGGAAAAAATCCAAAGAAGTGATTGTCAGACGACCAGAGGGCACTGCTGTAAGGAGGGGAGGACTTGCAGATATGTGACGTTACACTAGCTTTTTCAAATCGAACTGCCTTTTTAGTCTACACGGCAGGTGATCTTCTTCGGTTAGGGATGAGCTGTTCATGGAAAGCACAGCGGGATTTCCATTTTCTTGCCCAATTTGAAAGTTTTGAAAACTTGGGGAACGGAGTAGAATGATTTCCTGCTACTTAGTGAATTTATAAGTTTGTTTGTTTGTTTGTTTGTTTGTTTGTTTGTTTATTTTCTGCTACTTAGTGAATTTATAAGTTTGTTTGTTTGTTTGTTTGTTTTCTGCTATTTAGTGAAATTTTGTTTGTTTGTTTTTCCCTGCTGCTATTTAGTGACTTTTTATGTTTGTTTATTTGTTTATTCCTGCTATTTAGTGAATTATGCTTGTTTGTTTTTTCCCTGCTATTTAGTGAATTTTTGTTTGTTTTTTCCCTGCTATGTAGTGAATTTTGGTTTGATTGTTTTTTCCCCTGTTATTTAGATAATTTTTGAATTTTTGATTTTTTAGGGGGGAGTGGGTGCAGGTAGTATACTATAACCTTGAAATTAACAGAAGCATTATTAAAATCCGTGTTCTTGTGTAGTGGAAATGAAGCAATGAACTACCATTGCATGTATATATTGCGAAATAAGAAGTCAGTGGAATTCAACTCATAGCAAGACACTGGGCCTCGTTTTTAATAACAAGTTTATAACAAAATTACCTCTAAGGCAAGAATTTCACTAATTTCACTAAGTGAAATTCTTGCCTTAGAGATAATTTTTTAATAATACGTTGAATGGCAAAGATGTTATGATGACAGCCATTAGACAAAGTAAAATGGTGACAGTCGGATACTCATTAAAAAAAGTAAAATGGTGACAGTCGGATACTCATTAGACAAAGTAAAATGGTGACAGTCAGATACTCATTAGACAAAGTAAAATGGTGACAGTCAGATACTCATTAGACAAAGTAAAATGGTGACAGTCAGATACTCATTAGACAAAGTAAAATGGTGACAGTCAGATACTCATTAGACAAAGTAAAATGGTGACAGTCAGATATTCATTAGACAAAGTCAAAATTATAGAGTGATATAGCTAGAGAGACAGTCAGATAATTCCAGGAGAGAACTAGAAAGTGATACTGTCATTCCAGGAAAGAACTAGTAGTATATAGTTAAGTGTCAACCTAGTTCTGGTCGGGAGTGAAATTCGTAGTTAGAGAAATTAATTATGTTAAAGTATGCATTTCCATGATTTATTCGATATGTTAGCAGTAACTGAGTGTGTCTAGAGGTATACACACGCTCACAGATACACACACATACATAGAGGCTGATAGATGGAAATTAAATGTAGACACCTATTTGAGTATTTACAGAGTGCCCTCCCATTCTTTCAACCGTCTCTGCAAGCCCATTTTGTTTTTGCTCCTGTTGCTGTTGTCTTCTTTCTGTGTTCTTAGTGATGTTAACTTTGGCATGTGCACTGAACCCAAATCATAGCAGCTGTCACGTGCCCGCTTAGAGTTTAACGATTCTGTCCTATTTTAGATTCCCAGGTATCAGTATTGGTTATTGGTTAATCTCTAACAATAGCGACAGCCGGACGGCCTGACTTATCTTCTGCGAGTATGTCAGAGATTCAGGCTATTATGCAATGACACATCGCCAGATAAATCTGTTGACTTTACCAAAGCTAGAAAGGTTGTCTTCTCCTTTATTTATCAATTATGAATTAGAATCCATTTAGTCCGGTTCAGCCCCCAACTAGCTTACAGTCGTGCTACAAACAATTATGTAACAATGGGTAAGATAACAAAATAAAATTTAATAACAATTTATAATAAAAGAACATTGGTTGTACGCAGATATTTAGAGTTAATCTATCCGGCTTAGCCTGAATTGCTCCAGGTATAATCGAAAGTCCATTTCGTTCTGTTCATAGTTTTCATAACTTAACTAGAGTCTCTGTCATCAGCTCTACTGTACAGTCCTGACGTCAGGCAGCAGTTGTCTTCCGTCACGGTCACTCCCAACATCGGATACAAACTCTGGTGTAGTACTCAGATCTCCACTCCTCCAGGGTGATTCCCGAGACCTGCTGTCACGAATAACATCATCTCTACAGTATCCTATTACAGAGAGCAATCCTATGGGCTTCATGGCGGCAGCGATAGATTTACTCTTTACAAATCTCTCTAGTTAGCCACACGCTAACTTACAATTCCACTCGATAAAAATACTTAAATGAATAAAATGATTTCACTTTACAATTGTATAGTTTCTTAACACAATATATATTTAGCAAGTGTTTCTCAGTGATGCTTATCAACAATCGTCACTGTTTGCGCTTACCGGCCACAACGATTTTAACAAGCGTGAACATAGCAATACACATACTTATTTTATCTTGATCATTTCTACAAAATGTATCACTCGCTAATGCCACTTAGCTTTTGTGAGAAAAATACATTAATCATTTCTTGTATGATGTCAAATTAATTTTGGAGTGAAAACACTGAACAAGTTATACAAGTTGGTAAAATATACAATGAACTGTGAAGAATTATACAAGTTGGTCAAATATACTATGAACTGTGAAGAATTATATAAGTTGGTAAAATATACAATGAACTGTGAAGAATTATACAAGTTGGTAAAATATACGATGAACTGTGAAGAATGGTGTGCTCTTAATTTTCTTTCTGATATGCTGTGTGTCGAGTGTGCAGCAAACCAACTGAATATTAGTGTATAGTTGTGAGCATGATTTGTGCAGTTGTGTATTACACACACATACTCACTCACTCACACACACACACACACACACACACACACACACACACACACACACACACACACACACACACACAAACTTGCCTTTATCACTACTTAGAAATCCTTCTCAGTTTCAGGTCAGGTCAGTTTTAATTTGTTATTAATTTGTTAAAATAAATTCTTTTATTATTGTTAACACTTACACATTTTTGTTCATAGCAAAGATGATATGTTGATTGGCGAGTGTGAGCGAGTATTTATTTGTAAAATTGGAGATCTAGTAATTAGCCAGTAAGGGCTTCAGATGTGAAGGCAAACCTTTATGGGCAATAGTATAGTTGTCAGCACATAAAGTGACAACGGTAGTTTGAATCCGGGTAACACTCAGTGCAGATAATGTTAGTGTTCATTACTGAAGTACTCAGGTTTGACGTAGATTTCTCCTTCGCAGTTATAAAATTCTTTACGGTTGGCATAGGGATTAATTGGGTGAGGTATCAATCTATAAATGCTACTCACCTCACTGTGTGATATATTTTAAAAAGAAATGTAGTAGTTATCAATATGTAACAAAGAGTATATAAATCTAAAATTTGAAGTCAGAAATATTGGCTGTTAAAGTGTCATAGGTTGTATAAATTTTGCGATGTCAGGCAGAAGTATTTTTGTCAAGAGTTTGGTTTACATAGACATTACGCTTAAAAATAAGAAATACTGTCCTCAAATCATATCGTCGTATATAGACGTCTAAGGTTTGTAGTAAATCTGGCAGTCAAAATTTCTCAGAGAGTTTGGAGATATTGCTTGAGTGGTAATTTTAGCATACAGAGTTATCATGTGAATTACAATATAGAAATCCTGAGTGGTAAGTAAACATTAAGTACTGTCAAAGCGTGCCAAAGAGTATAGAGATTTAGGTGGTAAGTAAACATAAGTACTGTCAAAGCGTGCCAAAGAGTATAGATATTTAGGTGGTAAATAAACATTAAGTACTGTCAAAGCGTGCCACAGAGTATACAGCATCAGATGGTAAGTAAACATTTGCCAGATTTAATGATCGGAAACTGATGAACATGTTTGGTCCACACAAAGCGTCCAGAAGACGGACCTGGCATAGCCCGATTGGAGAACACCATAACCAGATTGATTATATCATGGTGAAAAGGCGTTACAATACCAGTATAAACACTGCTAAGATAGGAAGCTTCGGAGGAGCAGACATTGGAAGTGACCATGACTTAATGATGATGACCCTCCGACTACGTCTAAAGAAAGTCAACAAGCAGGACCCCTCAAGAATCAAGTTCAACCATGACAAGATAAAATACGTAGAGGTATTGGAAGCCTTTCAAGCAAAGATAGGAGGAAAATTTGCACCACTGTTACTTCTTAGTGCAGAGTACAAAGATGCAGACACATTAATTGACACATTTAACCACCCTAGTGATCCAAACAGCCAATGAGATCCTTGGTAAATACAGACGAGCAAAGAAACCTTGGGTTACAGCAGACATCCTTGATCTGTGTGACAAGCGTCGAGGTCTAAAGAAGAAGAAATCAGAAGTAAAAGGAGCAAATAAATACAGGAAATCAACTAGATTATCAAAACAAGCATGAAAAAGGCAAAAGAGACAATGAATTGAAGACCAGTGTAAAGATATAGAAAATAAATCTAAAGATAAATAGTAGCAAAAATGCACACAAACTGTGAAAGACCTGACCAGCATGAAACAAGGACGCTCCTCCACCATTCAAGATAATGGAGGAAATTGTCTTAACAGAAGATCATGACATTCTTAAGAGAGGGACAGAATACTGCTCAGACCTATACAACTACAGACCTACAGGGGACCCAGACATAGTCAACAGCCCACCAGTGACCAACACTGGCAACTACCCCATCCTCCGAGAAGAAGTAGAGACTGCAGTGAAATCAGTGAAAAAGGGGAAGGCAACAGGAATAGACAACACTTCTGCAGAACTAGTCCAAGAAGGGGGGAAGAAACCTTGATAAGCGCCCTACTAACAATCTGCAATAAGATCTGGCAGACAGGGAAATGACCAACACCATGGACTTAGTCGCTCATAATAACTCACTGAAAAAAAATCAAAATTGCAGCAATGTCAGAACTATCATACAATAAGTCTTATATGCCACCCAATTCAAAAGATCATATTAAACAGATTGAAGAGGAAGAGGACATCACAGCTGAAGAACAGACAGGCTTCAGACCAGGGCGAAGCACAACTCAACACATTTTTAATCTGAGACTGCTATTTGAGAGGTACCTCCAACACAAACAAGACCTTTAAAATGTCTTTGTAGTTTTTAAGAAGGCATTTGATGGGGTGTGGGCATGCAGCCCTTTGGTCCATCATGAAGCTGTACAACATCAATGACAACTTGATCAAAGTCATAGAAAGCCTTTACAGCAAGGCCACCAGCGCCGTCTGCTTCGAATTCCAATTAGGAGATTGGTTCATGGCAACAGTGGGAGTCAGACAAGGCTGCTTACTTTCACCTATTCTCTTCAATATCTTCCTTGAAAGAATCATGACAGATGATCTGGAAGACCATGAAGGATCTGTCAGTTTTTGAGGCAGAACAATAACGAACTTACGCTTTGCTGATGACATCGATGACCTTGCAGGAAATGAGGAGGAGCTAGCTCAGTTGGTGGAAAAAAAACGCAAAATGAAATGGTATGGGCATGTCACACTATCAACAGAGCTTGCCAAGACAATCATGCAAGGTACTGTGCAAGGAGGGCAAATGAGAGGAAGACAGAGGAAAAGATGGGAGGATAAATTCTCATTGTGGACAGGTCTGAAACTGAGAAATGCAGTAAGATTAGCAGAGAACAGAATGGAATGGAGGAAAATGGTTGTCAGGTCATCAGTGTTACCCCAACGGTCGGCAAAAGAATAAGGGATAGATAGAAACATTAAGTACTGTCAAAGTGTGACACATAGTAAAGAGACTTAGGTGGAAAGTAAACATTAAGTATTGTCAAAGTGTGTCATAGAGTTTAGAGATTTAGGAGGAAAGTCAAACATCTAGCCGTCAATGTTGTGCCATAAGGGTGAAATTGTTTTACAGTTGAAATGCAGATCGTATCCATTAGTAAAACTTTCTCTAACCGTTAAGTTGTCTACTTGATTCCCACTTCCCACCACAAACACCACAACCAACAATACACACACACACACACACACACACACACACACACACACACATTTAAAGTAGTAATTATACAACGGACAGAACATTAGACTCCTGCCACTTCCTTTGTGTTTGAGCTGGGAACGAGTCATGCGGTAATGTTTGCTTTATATATTCTGCTGAATACTCATTCCGTATGGATTTTAAGCAAAGTAAATTTGTTCCTTACAAATCTCATTATTTTGTGCGAAGATAAAGTCTTACTTTCCACAGATTAATAGCATAGATCACGAAGATTTGGAGAAAATAAAATCTGCAAAAGTTATGTCGTTGATTAAATGAACTGGGTACGTTCAGCCATATCCGTCTCCTTCAACCCTCCACATCACCACCCACATTGCCTTTAGCTTTATAAAAAAAAATGGAAGAGAGTACATCGCCGAAAAGTCGTTGTAAAGAGTATAATTTCATGCCTACGTAAATTATCATCTCGTTGTCTGGGCCAAACGTTAAGGCAACTATTGTACTCGTAACATCCTGAAGAACCCAAGGGTCACGTTCCCACGAGTGAATGCCCTGAAATCCCTAAACATTTGGTAAACCGGTAAGATGCCAACTCCTTGTACATTGTGCAATAAGCGGTATTGATTACGCCTGTCAATTTCGACATACAAACAAGAAAAAAACTGACCTAATCTCTTTGGAGTCAAGCGGAAAGAGCGAATTAATAAGTAGTTTGTGCCTCAGGGAAAATGTAGACGCAATTATGGGATTTGCCCGTTCAGCCAAACAGAGGAGTTTAAACGTTGAATCCATTGCAGATGATGGCAAAAGAAAAAGAGATTATTTTTAATTTCAGTTTATTGAGAACATCTGTGCTTGGATATAAGAATTCTGTAGACGCTTTAACATACTTTCATGGGGCTTTTCTCGTGTTTTAAAAAAAAAAAGTTTTGCACATTAATGTTAGACGCAGTTTATTTCGTTATAAAATATCTGTAAAGCAATTTCGAATCAAACCAAGTCATTTTGTTGTAAAACACATAAAAGAAAAGAAAACTGTCCAAAGTCTATAATGACCATGTCACTCTGTCCAAAGTTTATAATGACTATGTCACTCTGTCCAAAGTTTATAATGACTATGTCACTGTACAAAATATAGATTGTCCTCCTATATGTTCTCACTTGGAAATAGGTTTAATGACACCAGAAGTTACGTTATTTTTATAATGCCTTTATTATAAATAGATAACACTGATTGTCAAGCTTAATATTGCACTTGAATTTTATTCCTGATTAAACGTACGGCATTTGTAAGAGTGAAATACTATCCTTACAGTTGAAGCAAATCGCACTCTCTCAACTCTTCTATCAGTGAAAGACTATCCTTACAGTTGAAGCAACTCGCACTATCTCAACTCTTGTATCAGTAAAAGACTATCCTTACAGTTGAAGCAACTCGCACTATGACAACTCTTGTATAGTGAAAGACTATCCTTACAGTTGAAGCAACTCACACTATCTCAACTCTTGTATCAGTGAAAGACTATCCTTACAGTAGAAGCAACTCACACTATCTCGGTAGTTGTACTATTTTTTGTACTCGCACGACCTAGCGCAAGACGATTCGTGGGGTGGGATAATTGAATTGAATCAGTACTTGTTTCAATTCTTTTTCCAGTACAAGACCATCTTTTTGCAGTGGAAACACTTTTCCTGTTTTAGCTTATCAGTATGGGTTCTTTGGAGCGTCTTTTACTGGCACAACTATTTAGACAATTAAAGTAATAATAGTACAGAGATAGCTTGGTATTGGTACAGTCACTGAAACAGAGTTGATGATAGCGAAATCTGGCTGACCTTTCACTGACGGTGATTTAGTTAAGCAATGTTTGATTACTGCATCAGAAAAAATGTGTCCGGAAGCTGTTTGCAAGTTGCAGATGGTAGCTTTGAATCGTATGACAAACGAAGAATTTCAACGAAGAATTTCACACCTCTCAGCAGACGTGACAACACAGCTTGCAAACAAAACAGCCAACTTTGTCTACTTCCCTTTGGCTGCAGACGAGTCGACTGACATCAGTTCACCCGCACAGCTGCTAGTTTTTGTTCGCGGTGTGTCGTCATCGTTTGATATCACAGAGGAACTTATCTGAATGGCTCCATGAAGGGTCAGACAACTGCGTCTGCTCTATTTGAAGAGATAGTGCGACTGTGTAGTACTAGTAGTGTTTCACAGGATTTCATGACACTGGTAAGTGTGACAAATGATGGAGCACCAGCCATGACCAGAGAAAGTAACATCTGGTAGCACTGTTGATGAAACATCAAGGAAAGCAGAACAGGCAGTTGATGAAGTTGCACTGTATTATTCGCCAACAGAACCTGTACAGTAAAGAACTTGATTTTCAGGCACTAATGGCGTTAGTTACCGAAAGCAATTAATTTCATCAAATCATGAGGACTCAATCACCGCCAATTTCGAAGTCTTCTTGAAGAAATTGATGCAGATTATAGTGACCTATTTTATTGCTGTGAAGTACGCTGGCTGAGTCGAGAGAAGAGTCTCAAAAGATTATGGGAGTTAATTGAAGAGGTCATAGAATTCCTCAGAAGCAAGAACAAAAACACAGAAGTTGCTTCCATGACTGATCCAGCATGGCAAGCTGATTTGACCTTTCTGGTCGACATGACACAACACTTGAATGATCTGAATTTGAAGTTGCAAAGCAAATATTAGCTTGTTTGTCAACTTGAAAATCAGATCTCGGCTTTCAGGACAAAGTTGCAGTTGTTCCGGCAACAAGCAGCATCTGGGAACTTTGTGCACTTTCCACTTTTCAGGCACAGCTAAAGAAGAGTCAGGACATTGACACAAACGTTTATTTTGGAAAGCTAGATGCATTGGTTTAATCTTTCAATTCACGGTTTCACGACTTTGACCAATACAGATTATTAAGAAACCTTTTGCTGATCTGTTCAGTGTGTCAGTGGATGACATGTCCGCAGAATACCAGCTCGAACTTACTGATCTCCAGGCATCTGATGAACTCGTGCTACTTACTGAGTTAAGTTTGCTTGACTTCTACAGAACATTGCCTGATACATTAGCTAATCTGAAAGATAGCGCACTTGTCCACACCCGCATGTTTGGCAGCAAATACTGCTGTGAACAGGCTTTCTCACAGATGAAACTGAATAAAGGCAAATCCCGCAATTAGTTGACTGATGACAATCTGGAAACAAGTATGCTTTCAACGTCAAACACCATGCCGAACATTTCGAAGCTTGCAGATGACATGCAGCACTATCCATCACACTGACTTTGTGAAAGTTGACGTATCATAACATTTTTAGAATAAGTTTTAGTGTGCAACTTCTTTGTTGTAATTATAGTCTTAATCGTCATTTGTGTGTTCTTAGATGTGATGTCTTTCTCGTGTGGGACGATTTTGATCTTCACTTTTTTGTGGACCCAGACAGTTTTGAGAAGTGAGATTGTGACCCCTGATTGAAAATGTTTGTGCACTACTATTCTAGACTTTCTCTCACACATGCACGTACACAAATCCACATACAATACATGTAAACATACTTACACACACACACACACACACACACACACACACACACACACACACACACACACACACACACACACACACACACACTACAGCCTTACAGTCCTTCACATCCTCACCAGACACTCGCACACACAATCCGAAACAACCGAAACACACACACACATACACACGCACACACATACATACACACACTCATCCATCTTTCCCCTTCTTTTCTCCTTAACGTACTTTTTATTTTCTTTCCCTTTAAATCGTATTTTTATTTTAATCGTTTTCTTTCATTTCCTCAACTTTGATCTCTTCATTATTACTCCTACTCTCTCTTTCCTTTCTTTATACTTTTGTGTTGCTCCCAGTTTTCTCCCTCTCTCTCCCTCCCTTTCTCTCGCTCTCTCTCGTCTTGTTACCTTTGTTACATCTTTGGTCGACTTTCTTATCTGTCTTAATGTAGTCTGTTCACCTTTGAGCTAGTATCTGACTGTTGTTTCCTTTTCTCGTTATATTTTCTTGTGTTGTCTTTGTATCACTTTTTGAACGACAATATTTCTTTTAGACACAATAATGTTCTCGTGTGCTTCCAATTAGCTAGAAAGTGGATTAAATTGAATGTGGCATGATGTTCTCACGTGCTTCCAATTAGCTAGAAAGTAGATTAAATTGAATGTGGCATGATGTTCTCACGTGCTTCCAATTAGCTAGAAAGTGGATTAAATTGAATGTGGCATGATGTTCTCATGTGCTTCCAATTAGCTAGAAAGTAGATTAAATTGAATGTGGCATGATGTTCTCACGTGCTTTCAATTAGCTAGAAAGTGGATTAAATTGAATGTGGCATGATGGAAGCAATGTACTAAACTTTGATCACTGAACATCTTTTGCCCATCAAATGGTTATCACTTATTGAAATGTGAAACAGAAATGTTCAGAAATAAATCGCACGGTTGCCACCGTAAATAACATGCATGGAAAAGAACATTAATTTCCACACATATGATATAACAAATTCAGATAGAGGCTGATGCTATTTATGGCATTGTCAACAGTATTAAAGTTAAGAAACAAACACAATTGGGCTTGACGGAATTTTCTCACGGAGCAGATTGATTTTTAAAAGAGTAAAGGAAAATCGAAATACAACGAGTCATAAACAAATAAAAAACTGAATTATGCAATAAACACAGTGAAAATGAAAATGACGTTTAAAATAACGAAAATAAATTAGGATCATACTTCAGCTGTCCGAAATTATACAAAGTTACATTTATTCTTCAAGAGGATTGCAAGACATTCAGAATGCTATAAATTTATAAGAGGATTGCAGGACACTTACAAAATGCTATATTATATTATTTATAAGCAAAGCGCACATTAGGAAGAGTGTAATAATATATTCTGCCTAACGTGAGTGATGACAACAATTACCAATTCAGCTTCGTATGTTTACAAATTATTTAAAAGAAGAGTGTTTTATACATTAGTAATTCTATCACTTGAATTAATGTCATTTCTCCACGAGCTATGGCGGAGGTCTTGACGGAAAAGTCCGAGTTGGCGTTCGGAAAATACAATCACGAATGTCATCTGCTGTTTTTCTGAGGCTATGAACGACATCGATAAATTACAATAATTATATACGAAAGTTTGGGCTATAACGAATATAATTTAGAATACTGTTTTATCAGTGAATGCTGCTTTTTCCTACAACTCACTGCTTTGTAAGGTTTGTAAATGAAATTCATTTTAACTTTGGATATTTTTGTTAGCAGAGCTTATTATATTAATTAGAATCCCTACGATATTTACTAACGGGGCACAGAATACGTAACCAGAGAGTGGGGCACAGAATACATTACCAGAGAGTGGGGCACAGAATATATAACCAGAGAGTGGGGCACAGAATACATTACCAGAGAGTGGATCGCAGTATACCTGACCAGAGTATGGGACAGAATACCTAGCCAAGGTGTAGGGCACATAATACGTAACTAGAGTATGGGGCGCAGAATACTTCACCAGGGTGTGAGACGCAGAGTATATAGCCAGAGAGTGGGGCGCAGAGTTCCTGGCCAAGGAGAGGGGGGCTGAATACCTAGCCAAGAAGTGGGACGCACAAAACTTGGTCTTGGAGTGGGGCACAAAAAACCTTGCCAAGGAGTGGGGCACATAATACTTGGCCTTAAAGTGGGGCAGATAATACCTGGCCTTGAAGTGGGGCAGATAATACATGGCCTTGGAGCGGGGCACATAAAACCTGACCAAGGAGTGGGTGTGTGGATTGAGAAAACTATCACCAAGAATCCAAGACCGTTGGGGTGGGACTCAAACCCGAATTACCTGCATTTAAAACTAGCACCAAGACTTGACGACTATTTATATCCCCATTAATAAATGTTAAGAAATAAATAAAATGAGATTAAATATAACATATATATATATATAAAATACCAGTATTAAATATGACAAAAACCACTATCAAAAATGAAAACATATGAAGTAATAAAAAGAAGAGATGCAATATAAAATGTGAACTACAAATAGACGAGTGTACTAAATGAAAGACAGACAGTAGAAAAGGAATAAATGATGAGACCCTGTGACGTTTACGCACATTTTCGCAAGACTCTGAACTCATTATGACATAATTAGTCAATGAATTTGCGCTAACATGGCTTCACTAAAGCCTTTTTTTTTTGTGTGGTCTATTTGCTTTAGTTCAACAATCTGTGTTTTGCTGTTTTAACCAATCAACCGTCAATTTATTTCGCATTATAATTATGCAGAAACGTTTATAAAAGGAAAGAAAAAATAGTTTATGCTTTTAAAAACATTTTTGAAACTTTCCAAGACAGTCGGACATTAACTGTCACTACATTTTTGACTTCGCGAAAACGCACTCCCACACATCACCTGTGCGATTTCTAAATTCTTCCAGCTCTGGTCGCTAGGCGAGATTAACTGGTATTTTAAATCCTAGGAGTGCGATAAGAGATGTCCGGGCCCTCATGTTCGTCCGCTTTAGTCACGAAGTTCTCAATCTGATTCCAATGAAACTTTACCCCAATAAAGCCCTAGGGGATTTCAAGGGTTTATTTCCCCCCTGGCAACTATGGGTAAGTTCGAGTGCAACGACATTCTTTGGTAGTTCCGACTATATCCAGGACGTCACGACCCCCACATGCGTTCTTCAGCTGCCTCAACAACTGTCTTGTCCTGGGCAAGCGCAGACAACTTTCATCTGTTTGAATAATTGTCCTCTACAAGCGCAGGCAAATCTTTAATGTTTTTAAAAACAGTTATCCTGTGCAAGCGCAGACAACTTTCATTTGTTTTAACAATTGTCCTCTATAAGCACAAACAACTATTCATCTGTTTAAACTATTGTCCATTGCAAACGAAGACAACTCTTTACTTTAAAGAAACCAAACTATTATACTCTGCAAGCGAAGGCTGTTTTAATCATCTACAAGCACATGTTGTTTTAACAATTACCCTCTAAAGCGCAGAAAACTCTTCAGCTGTTTTAATAATTATCTTCTGCAAGTGCGAGCAACTCTTCGGCTGTTTTAATAATTGTCGTCTACAAGTGAATGCATCTCTTCGGCTGTTATAATAATTGTCCTCTGCAAGAGGAGGCAGCTCTTTGGCTGTTTAAATATTATTGTCCTCTGCAGGCGTAGGCAATTTTTCGGCTATTTTAAAATTTATCTACCGCAAGCACAGATAACTCTGCACACCAATGTCCATAACGTCTTGTTAAAAACAAGATCTATCATGTTCCATCCTGGATTCTTCTTTCTATTTCGGCGTTTGGAAACATAATAAATGCAGTTTTGAGCATTGTTAATAGCATCTTAATTATTTCTCTCTATGAGCTATCGTGCATGTATATTAGGGATGATCTTCAACATTGTTAGATAACATCTATAATTAATCATTACCATGAAATGGACACTAAATATAGTTTCCTTTGACACCATTTTAAAATATTAATTGGTTTATTCATGCAAGAATATATTTCAATATGATCACAACCTGACGATTCTTGCCAGAATATAGAACGATTTGTGTAAATTCTTATACGTTGGTTAAGATCACTAAATGCTATATTATTAGGACCAACAGGCTTAATCAAGTACATTTAAATATACCACATTTACACATAAACTCAACAAGCCTAATAAGACATTGAAACTTAGACTCCATGGGCCTGATAAAACATTCAAACATAGACTCAACAGATCTAATAACACATTCAAATATAGACTCAACAGATCTAATAACACATTCAAATATAGACTCAACAGATCTAATAACACATTCAAAGAGAGACGCAGCAGATCTAATAACATAATCAAACAATGACTCAACAGGCCTATTAACATAATCAAACAATGACTCAATAGGCCTAATAACATATTCAAACAATGACTCAATAGGCCTAATAACATATTCAAACAATGACTCAATAGGCCTAATAACATATTCAAATGCAGAAACAGTAGGCTGAATGAAGCCAATTGAAAGTCAGAACAGGTTTACTGAAAAATTAGAATTGTCATTATAACGACTTAGGTAGCCAACACCTATCCTCCTCTAAAAATAGACTACACATAGACCTACCTTCTAGAAAGGCTGACACGTATCTTTGGGCTGAAAACATACCGGAATGGTGGTGGAGATTTAACATCTTGCTCATCTCCCAGCAAAACATAAAAGAATCACCAGATTTAACCTATTCAAAGACCACATTCATAACGAAGCCTATTTAAGTCAAAATCAAACATATTGAAAGATCAAGCATGAAACCTGTTGGAACACATGTAAACCCAACAAAAGATCTGAGGAAAGCTATTAAGACAAATCAACAGGAGTATTAATCTGATTCAGAAAGAATTAATAGATTTAATGTAATCTAGTGAAAGACAATAATAAAAGATCTTAACAAACCTATTATAGATGGTTACAACAGGTCTTATGAGGCCAAATCAAAGAGTAATAATATAATAGACCTAAACAAACTTTTTCATAGAGAGGGAAAATCTGGCTAATCGCGCCTATTCAATGACGCAAGCAGCAGGCCTAACTAACCTATTTTTAAAATTTAAAAAAAAACAACCGAATCAGACCTATTCAAAAACAGAAATAAAATAATGATAGAAACTAAAAGCCCACTCAAACCTATAACAAGAAGAAACAACAGACCGTTTTAAAGACAGAAATAGCTGATCATGTTCAAAGACAGAAGTTATAGACCTAATCAAACTATTCAAAGACAGGATTAATAGGCTTCATCAAACATATTCAAAAACAGAAATAATAAACTTAATCAAACATATTCAAAATCAGAAATAATAAGTCTAATCAAACCTGCTCTAAGACATATATAACAAGCCTCTCTCTCTCTCTCTCTCTCTCTCTCTCTCTCTCTCTCTCTCTCTCTCTCTCTCTCTCACACACACACACACACACACACACACACACATTCAAAGATAGCTATAATAAGCCTATTCACACATTCATAGACAGCTCTAACAAGCCTAATCACACTTATTCAGAGTGTTACGTTTCCAGTATTTATTTATAGACCCTGCCTAGAATAATTAAGGACTTTAAAAGATAATAGATAATTTAATTCCTTCTCTCATATCCTAAACAGACTGGTTGCTCAACTTATCATTTGACTAAGCTAAAAAGGTGTCTTGTAGTGCAGACGACAGATTTACAAACTGATAAATTGCGTACGTTAGCTGGTTTGGAGTCGTTAAATTCCTCTAAATTAATATGCATTCGTTTATGTCATTCAGCTCAATCTCGCCCCCATCCAAATCCAAGAAATTAATCATTAGGTCTATTATGCATAAAAATTAACTACGAAGAGGTTTAACAATTAAAAATAAGATTTAATAAAGTTTAACAATTTAACAATAATCAAATACGAGCGCGAAAGTCTATTTCTTAATTCTTGCACGTATGTGCTTAATGTTAACCGAGAAAAAGGGTGTCCAATTGTTTCTAATGAACTTTGTATCTACTGAGAAATACTCAGCTTAAAGTCTCTGTATCTCCTGGTCCTCTTTTTATTCCAGTCCGTACCGGTCTGCTCACAATAGTCACTCTAGTGGAGATGCACGTGGCATACAGTGGAAATTGTCCTTTAATTTCGTCGCTAGTGAACTTGTGCTTTACAAAGGGGTGGACTCTAGAATGTTCGAATTCTCTCTCTGAATTCAAACCAGCTTGTACAGGTCTTCAGGGTGAAGACAAAGACAATTTGTCCAAGTTCAAGGATGCAGCAAGGAAAGAAAAACGAAGAACCGACCTGGGGAAACAAATGTGTCCCATAAGCGTCTGCTAGTGTTTTTCGCTACTTAAGCACGTTCAGTTAAAATGCTTTGAATCAGAAATTCCACTACACGTCGTTTACAATTTAGATTTAGAAAAAGGTAATCTTCTCACGCATGTTTCATTTAACAGTGCATGACGTATGAACCATAAAAATATATACAAGTTAAATTAATGTTCATACAAAGGGGTAATTCAAACAGCAAAGCACTTCACAATTTACAATTAAAATTACACGCAATAAATTGAATTACATGAGAAATTCATATCGAGCGCAGGCATTTCTGGCTCTAGTGAATTTAAAAGCAATATAAATTAAGGTTACAATGGAAAGAGTTACAATAAATTTATATTCCATAACTTATAGGTTTTCAGTCATTTCAATGAACCGTGCTCAAGTTATATAGCAATACATGATAATATATAACACAAGTGCATACATAGCTAAAATATACAGAATGCAATCAAATAAAAACGATACCTTATGAGAAGTCGAAGTGTCTATTCTCATCTGCCTCGCCGGTTCTGTCTGTTCCTGCACGACTCGAATAGCTGACGTAGTTGGTCGCGTAGCTAATTGTGTCCGAGTGATGGGCGGAAGTATTGTACCAATATTTATAGAAAAGCATAGAGCATATCACGTGACGGATCGCGTGGCATGTAGTCGATTCTAGAACCTAGACAATGGGCCTAAAGTCACATAACGTCCTGACCTCCTTGTTTGAAAGCTTCTCGATGAGAATATCGCGAGAGAGCTCCAAACAAAGGAATTTCAAATCTCGATATTTGAAAATAAACAAGTGGGTCAAACAGTCAAGACATTTTTATCAGACTGTGACACAGAGACATAACAAGTCTAAACATACACATTCAAAGACAGCAATAACAATCATAATTAATCATACTTATTCAAAGACTGCAAAAATAAGCCTAAACACACTCATTAAAAAATAACAAGCCTAAACACACTCATTCAAAGAAATACAAACCTAATCACAAGCCTAATATAACAAGCTTAATCGCACGTATTCAGAGACAGATATAACAAGCCTAATCACACAAACCTAATCACATTTACTCAAAGAATAACAAACCTAAACATACTCATTCAAAGAATAACAAGCGTAAACACACTCATTCAAAGAAAAGTCAAGCCTAAACACACTTATTCAAAGAAAAGTCAAGCTTAAACACACTCATTCAAAGAAAAGTCAAGCCTAAATACACTCATTCAAAGAAAAGTCAAGCCTAAACACACTCATTCAACGACAGAAATAGTAGACCTAATCACACTCATTTTTAAAGACCGGAAATAGCGGGCCTAAGCACACGCATTCAAAGACTAGAAATAGCGGGCCTAATCACATCCAATCAAAGCCCAGAAATAGCGGGCCTAATTACATCCAATCAAAGACCAGAAATAGCGGGCCTAATTACATCCAATCAAAGACCAGAAATAGCGGGCCTAATTACATCCAATCAAAGACCAGAAATAGCGGGCCTAATTACATCCAATCAAAGACCAGAAATAGCGGGCCTAATCACCCAAATTGAAAGACATATATGTAATAGATATAATCAGACAAAATTAACAGATTTAATCAAACCTATTTAATGACAGCAACAACGGAATTGTCAAATTTACTCTCAAGACCAAATGCGTTAGCTCTGGACAACTAAATGTCTAGAGTGTCTTACTAGTGCTATGTTCATTTCGTAAATACTCTAATCATCTTACACAGCGATTTAAAATTGTATTCTACAAAATGCAAACTTATAAAGTTGTGTGTTTGTACTTTATAATAGAATTTAGAAAATATTACAAATTTATAAAGTTGTGTCTGTACTTTATAACATAATTTATGAAATACAGGTTAATAAAATTGTTTATCTCTTTTATGACGTAATGAACGATATTCGAACTTGTTAATATTGTAGTGTTTATCTGACGTAATGAATTATATTGGAACTTGTTGATATCGGAGTGTTTATCTGATGTAGTGTACAGAGATGGGAGGGTGAAAGTATTGAAACACGCAAAACGCTTTATCAGACGTATTATTTTTTTCCAAATGTGACATCGATTGATTCTGGACACCAGATTTGTACCTGTTTGACTCTTACATGCCTCTAAAAGTGCCACATAACATGTCAGTTTGTGCTTTTCGAAATTACTTTTTCGTATGCAATATAAGTCACTCATTGTGCACCACGAAATAAACATTTCGTATGCAATGTAATGTCTTTTTGCACCACGAAATAAACATTTCGTATACAATATGAGCCCTCTTTGTGCACCATAAAATAAACATTTCAGAAAGAAATACAGACTAATCTCTTTATATTTCGCGCATTACTCTCAATCTGAAATAAATATATGTGCAGCTGTAAACATCCATGTTATTTTTAATGTATGAAAATATGTTCTTTAGCTGCTTTATATGTAAAAAAATGTTTTTACGTTCATGGACATAAATGTTTTGAAGGCCATGACACACTAGCCTATTTGAAGCCACCAATATTTTGAACTGGAAGTATCTTCAAGTGTGCAACCCCCCCCCCAAAAAAAAAAAATAAATAAATAAAATAAAATAAAAACAGTTGTATTTAATTTCTAGAGACTGATAGACAATAATCATAAATAGTTCTCCATACTGGTTATTCTTTGACTGTCCTTGCTAGTCTCTCACACATTTTGTAAATGGATTAGTTTAGTACAGATCAAGTTGTCTTGTTCTAAATGGATTGTCTGTTGTAAAACGATGATGATGATGATAATGATGATGATGATGATTTCAATAATCAGTTCAGCATCAGCACCCTTCTTTTTATTTTATTTTCTTATTTCAGGGAAAGGTATGCTATTGGAATCTTTCACGTAAAATTGTAATATTTTTAACTAACGTGCAAAGTAACAGAAAGTTTTATTTTAAAAGATAAAATAAAAAAGTTAAAAATGAAGATCTTTTTCCACTCAGGAAATGACATGCTGATTGTCATGAACAGGTGTTCCAGTTGGTCTCGTTGGACACTTTGAGAGGAATTTCTCGCTATGATGCTCATCTCCGGGACTTCCCTTTACCACAGGTGTCCTCCGAAATAACTAGCTTCTTAAAGTTGATTCGTCAGATCAATAAATTAGGCACCTGTCTGTCTGTTTGTATCGAGCGACCGAAGAAAGTTGGAGTGTATTTTCAACAAAGTAATGCTATTGTCTGCAGGTGCGAGGAAACTGTTTTATTGACTTTACAGCGAACGCGAAATTATGACAAAACTTGGACACCGTAGTGCTTGACAACTGTATAGTGTACTGCTCCTCGTTTTGCGTTCCCCTGTCAATGACTTGTACAAGTGTTTAGAGGGGTAATCAAATGCCGCCATCTTCTCTCGCGTTTCTGGGGTGTGTTTTAATATGTTTACGATTTATGGTCAAAGGTTTTAATGAAATAGTTTTACTCTTTTAGAAAACAAGAATTGTGTCATCTAGATAGAGCATATGTATCTGAGCTGTTTTCATATAAGGTGAGTATGAATGTGTCTGATTTTTTTTAAGTTTAAAACCATGTTCAAATGTTTCTACTAACTGGAGAACCCCACCCAAAAGAAATAAAATCTTTTATGATGCTGATATGTAAAGGTTCATTAGCTACGCGACTAAAATGCTGCCATGCTTATATCTGGAACTGAAATAATAGTTCCAGATAATTGAAAGAGATTATATCTGTGAAGCACTGGTGCACAAAATACTAAACTACTGCCAATGCTACATCTACAGCTACTGCTGTTTGTGCTACACTGCAGTTATTACCTACTTCTTTCTACCATCTTGACAACTAATATACCTACTTCAAAACTACTGCTACTATGCAATAAATAATAATAATAATAATATAAACTGATAATCAAATTGATGTCGTAATAACAGCCAGTCATTTGCTGCAACAGAATACAACCTACAACATGATGACGTGCTAACAAAGGTGAGTGGGAAACATCAACCTTTTATAAATCTTCACAAGAAATGTGATTGCAGTAGCTAGACGTAATGTCTCACAAAGCGGAATTAGAAATTTGATTGCAGTAGCTAGACGTAATGTCTCACAAAGCGGAATAAGAAATTTGATTGCAGTAGCTAGACGTAATGTCTCACAAAGCGGAATAAGAAATGTGATTGTTGTAGTCGTAACATGTTGTATACGTAGTATCTCATAAAGAGGAATAAGAAATGTGATTATAGTAGCCATATATAATGCTTGGAAAAGAGGAATAAGTAATGTGATTGCAGTAGCTCTACATAATTCCTCAAAAGGAGGAATTATAAAATGATTGCAGTAGCCCGATTTTACATCCGACAAAAAAGGAATTCAAAATATTTGGGATTTTGATGTGAGAATGAAGCTTAATAAACAACTATTTCTAGTAAGTTAACAGAAGCAACACTAAAAATAAAAGTACAGATTTAAGTGGAATGCCAAGATTGAACATGTCCAGTCATAAAATCCATTAAAGCAAAATTAATTTCTAAAATGTACTTTCATAGTTGTGTTACAGTAATTGTAAGACTAAACCGGAAGTGAAATACCTTTAGCAAACAACCCTTTGTTCTTGGAGACACACACACACACGCACACATATATATCTGCGCCACAAAAATCATTTACATTCTTCTGTCAATCATTTTTGTTGTTGTTATTTACTGTATTAATTATCTTCAAGTATGTTACGATAGATAGATAGATAGATTGACAGACAGACGGATGGATGGATGGATGGATGGATGGACAGACAGACAGAGAGATAGATAGAGAGATAGATAGAGAGATAGAGAGAGAGATAGATAGAGAGATGGATGGATGGATGGATGGATAGATAGATTTAAATTTGTTGGCTTAAGCAATAAAAGTAATATTATTATGTTATTCCCCTAAATCACGACAGATAATGAAATCCATACATTACATTAACAAAGTAGTGTAGAGCAACTATTTAAAATTCGTCTGAAGCTGAAAAAGTGCACACACACACACACACACACACGTACACACATTTTCCTCATTGCCATGAAGTTTAACTCATCCACAACAAACATACATACCTCTTTCCGTTAAACGAAGCAAACCACATGCACGCAGATAGCTCTTCTCTCTCTCTCTCTCTCTCTCTCTCTCTCTCTCTCTCTCTCTCTCTCTCTCTCTCTCTCTCTCTCTCTCTCTCTCTCTCTCTCTCTTTCTCTCACAAACTCCTCACGCACACCCGTGCTGTCCAGGTTGCTGCACAGATGAACATATTGTTATTACTTTTATATTAAGTGACTAATGCTAAAGTTTCCACTTAGTTACCGAACACCCGCTTGCAAATAAAATAAAGGATAAAAGAAAGACAAGACGTGAAAATATTAATGAAAAATAAATGACAATCTCCCGTGATTTCTCCATGTGATCAAAGCTTTGGAAATTTACGTAGTGACACGTTAAGCACTAGTGTTCAGAGACAGATTACCATTTGAACAGCAGGGTGTTAAGCACTGATCACCACTTTGCTATAAAGCTGTATCCATTGCCCTAGCTTCATGGTGTACATATCACTGGTGGCTAATATTTTTAATATTCCTTTCCCATGGCTCAAGCTACTCGATGTGTATTGCACTTCTGCAATTAAGCACTTGTGTCATAAAGTTTTGCAACTGCTCGAGTGTTGTTATACAGATAGCACTGGTGTCATAAAATTTTGCTAACTGCTCAAGTGTTGTTATACAGATAGCGCTGGTGTCATAAAATTTTGCTAACTGCTCGAGTGTTGTTATACAGACTGGTGGTATGGATGATAATGTTGCATTAGCTTCCTAACTCTCGTGCTTGTCTGAGGCGTGTCATCTTACGACTCTAGGTTCTGGATAGCTTGTGTGAGGCCTGTCAACTTACGACTCTCTCGATTCTAGATAGCATATGTGAGGCCTGTCATCTTACGAATCTCTCAGGTTCTGAATAGCTTGTGTGAGAGGCCTGTCATCTTACGACTCTCTCCGCCCTGGACAGCTTGTATGAAGCCCGTCATCTTACGACGTTTTTGGCCCTGGATAGCTCGCGTGAGGTCTGTCATCTTGCGACGTTTTCGGCCCTGGATAGCTCGCGTGAGGCCTATCATCTTATGACGTTCTTGGCCAAAGAGAGCTGTGGAGTGATTTGGTTTCCCTCACTATAATCCTCACTAGTGGACCGTTATATCGACATTCCCCCCCCACACACACACACACACACACTCCAAAAAAGAAAGAAAGAAAGAAAAAGGAGGCATATAAGATATTTACGCTCTCTATTTACTTTGTCTTAAAACCACATCCACTGTCCTAGCTTCTTGATGTAAATTTCACAGGTAATAACCGCTTCTTGAATCGTTACTCAAGGCCCTAGCTCTGTGGTGTATTGCACTTCGTACCACTCTGTATTGAAGTTTTACCTAGGGTTCCCTCTTCGTTATGTATAGATCAATGTTTACCACTTTACAATAAAGATTTACCTAGGGTTCCCTCTTCGTTATGTATAGATCAATGTTTACCACTTTACAATAAAGTTTTACCTAGGGTTCCCTCTTCGTTGTGTATAGATCAATGTTTACCACTTTACAATAAAGTTTTACCTAGGGTTCCCTCTTCGTTATGTATAGATCAATGTTTACCACTTTACAATAAAGTTTTACCTAGGGTTCCCTCTTCGTTGTGTATAGATCAATGTTTACCACTTTACAATAAAGTTTTACCTAGGGTTCCCTCTTCGTTGTGTATAGATCAATGTTTACCACTTTACAATAAAGATTTACCTAGGGTTCCCTCTTCGTTATGTATAGATCAATGTTTACCACTTTACAATAAAGTTTTACCTAGGGTTCCCTCTTCGTTGTGTATAGATCAATGTTTACCACTTTACAATAAAGATTTACTCTGCCTTATATTTGTAATGTATTTCATTGGTTATAGCGAGCAGATTTAACCATTGTCCTAGACTGTCGCACTTGTTTCCAGTTAACACTGTCTCAAAGATTTATCTATCTTGTCGTGTATACAGTTTTGGTAATATTACCATTTAATTTCGACAATTATAAAGCAAACGTTACACGATCCTATTTCGACGTGTATAAAGCACTAGTTAAATCTGTTCTTAAAATGAAAACATTACCCTAGTATCGTCTTTGAGTTCTGTCCTAAAGATTTACACATTATTTTATTTCGCCATGTTTAAAACATTAGTTACCAATCATTCTTAATGATATATCTATTACAAAAGTCTTGTGTATATAGCACTAGTTAATAATCTGTATTACAGAACTAATAAAGTGTTATGAATGATTCCTGTCTTAACTCGATATAGTTATTTCTTCTGGTTATGTATTCATTATTTCAATCGTATCCACTTTATAGTGGGCACTGTATAATTAATTTAATTTGACACAATTTAAACAATTTATACAACCCTATAAACTCCTTTAAATCAACAGCATTCCATCTCCTTAAATTTCTAGCCCCATCCGGCTACCTTATTCCGCTGTTTAGGTCCAACTTGTCCAGATATAGGTTAGGTCCAACTTGTCCAGATATAGGTTAGGTCCAACTTGTCCAGATATAGTTTAGGTCCAACTTGTCCAGATATAGTTTAGGTCCAACTTGTCCAGATATACTTTAGGTCCAACTTGTCCAGATATAGGTTAGGTCCAACTTGTCCAGATATAGGTTAGGTCCAACTTGTCCAGTTATAGTTTAGGTCCAACTTGTCCAGATATAGTTTAGGTCCAACTTGTCCAGATATAGGTTAGGTCCAACTTGTCCAGTTATAGTTTTCACTAAATCAGGCTAGCCACCGACCGACTTAAATTCAAACCTACCCAGCCCTTTAAATAACACAATCCAGTTTTTATTTAACTAAATCAGACTAGCCAGACAGCGTCATAAAATTCAATTCCATCCAGCCCTCTAAATTTACCCAGCCCAGTTTCTTATTTACGTTAATGTCTCTCACTAAATTCGATTAAAGCTATTTCAATACATTGAAATTGAACCTATTATGGTCTTACAATTTCCAAGTAATCCTTATGTACGATAGTGGGAGAAAAATTGTTTTCTTAATTTTAGTTATATCCTGTTGTTTAAATTCGACATTTTTCTCATTAATTAAATTGTTTCTTTAATTTTAGTTATATCCTGTTGCTTAAATTCGACATTTTTCTAATTAATTAAATTTGAGACAGTAATATAATCATAAGTAAAGAGTTAGTTTTTTATATTGTGCATATTTAACAAACCTTCTGTAGTTATTTAAAGTGTCACTTTATCAAGTTCTTTAAATTCGACAAAATACAGTAGAACATTATCTATCTATCTATCTATCTATCTATCTATCTATCTATCTATCTATCTATCTATCTATCTATCTATCTATCTATCTGTCTGTCTATCTATGTGTGTGTGTGTATGTAAAAGTTATTTAATTAGTCCTATGCAGCCAAATAAACTTGTAAGAAACATTTTGGGTGCAGGATGAGAGGGTGGTCCAGTCATAATAACAATTAGAACCTGGTGGCTAGTAAGTAATAAAAGTCAGCTATATAGCTTTGGCAGGGAATTTAATGACTGATTTATTTCTACCCATCTCCACTTTAGAGTTAACTGATTTCGCGGACCATGTGATACTCCAAGCGCAGTAAACTTTAAGACTGTGTTCACCTCACTAGAGCCGTTATCTACAGGTGAACCGAATATGTTTGATAAATGAAGATCAATAATCCTGCGCCTTACAAGCAGTAATACGCAGTCTTATGGCAGTTAATAAAACTCTACTCACAATAATCAGGGATGATCTCCCTTTGTAGTCGAAGAAAAATACAATCTATCATACAATTTTTCCCCGCACTATTTTGCCCGAAAGAAATGTTGAAATACATTTAAATCGCACACTGCGCTCATTCTGATGACGGAAGGCAACGTTCCCACTCGTCCAATTACTGTATACACTACATACATACAATCTGACGACCAGATATACACAGGTGTTTTGACATTTTGTGTTTCAACTGACCTGAAAAATAACGACTGTTGGAAAAGTATTTAATATTTTTGCTGTAAAAAGGAAAACTAGAAATGTTATGTGCTTTCTAACCCAAAGACATATGGTTTCAAACATAAATAATAGTTTTTGTTTGTTTTTATTTAGTTTTTTTTTTTTTTCTGGTGGGCATCCTTTCACCACCACCACTCTCCTACCGAACATTCCGGACAGCACATGAGACCATAGATTAAAAAAAAGTAATAGTAGCAGTATTCTTGTAGTTATCATCTTCATCATCATAATTATTATTATTATTATTATTATTATTATTATTATTATTATTATTATTCAGCTTTTTTAACGACTTCTGTTCATTGTCGGTTGTGAACCAATGTCTCGGAATCTTACCCAAGTTTCTTCACGGAAGATGTGGGCACTTCAGAGGAGCGCTGCTTTGAGTAGTGGGGCTAGTCTGTGGTTTCCAGGCAGTTTGTTCATATAGCCTTCCAACTTAGATGTTATGTTCCCCAAGACTCCTATCATGACAGGTACCATGTCTGTTTATACATTCCACAACCTCTGGATTTCTAATCTAATATTCTGGAATTTTGCTATTTTTCCCTTTCTTTTGTTTTTATGTCTGTCACTTCGAACAGCGTTATCAATGATTGCTACTGTTCATTTAGACATATTAAGAACTATAATGGCTGGTTTTCGCGCAGGAATCATCCAGTCTGTAGTTATCCCAAAGTCTTACAGTATTTTGACTTCTTCTGTCTCGATGACTGCTTCTGGTTGGTGCATCCATGCTTTTTTTGGCCTTATTACTCCATAGTTCTCACAATGGCTTTTTTATGCATGAGTTTTGTGTCTTTAGGTGTATTCTGCTCCATCCAGAATCTGACATCCACATAGTATGATCTTTTGTTTCATCCATGTTTTTGCAGATTGTGCATTTAGAGTAATATGAGATTTTCATGGTTTTTGTTTTGTGTGATGTAGAGTTTAGGGCTTGATTTTGCGCAGCTGTTATGAGTGCTTGTTTCTGATTTCAAAACTTCCTCTTTCAACCACTCGTATGTAGACTGTTATGAGTGCTTCTGTTTCTGATTTCAAACCTTCCTCTTTCAACCACTCGTATGTAGACTTTTTGTTGGTGTTTCATCAGTTTGTTGCACATACTGTCTTATTCAGTTCGAATTAATCTTAAAACAAACTCGACGTCAAAAGTTAATACCTGATCAGTGTCAGTGCCGTCATGTATCCAGTTGAATTAAAGGGTTCGTTGATATTTGCAGGCTCAGATAAGTATGTGTGCATTTATAATTTACAAGAATTTAGTTTCTACACATTCGCACAACGCCCTCTTCAAACACATTTACAATTTAAAAGAATTTAGTATCTATAGTCTATACATTAGCACAACGCCCTCTTCAAACTCATTTTATTACTTTGTTTTCTATTCAGGCATTTTACGTGTGTCTCTCGGAATGTTAGCAATGTCTTAAAGTTTTCACAAACAGAAGCAAACATTTCGGCAGCACGCCGCACTTAAAAACAGAAGTGCGATGCCTGATGTTTAATTTATGGCTTTATGAAGTTTGGGTAAGCCGGGAGTGACTTCATCAAGTTGATAATATAAATTGCACACGAACACACCAGACGCCCGACTGTGCACGTTTCGACACGTTCTGTCTCTGGCACGGCCGCATGTTGCGAGTTTGTATCGAACCGAGCAAACATCGACACTGACCCCTGTCACGCGGCTCTATGAACTCACCTTCCTAGGTGACCTTTCGATTGACCCTACAAGAGACTTCGCTTGAAGTCGGTGGCCGAGGAAAACATTGCAAGGGTGGAGGAATCACAAATTAAAGATATTGGCATGTATGATGAGTTAATCCTCAACCTCATCAATACATTTAATTCCATTCATAAAATATCTTTACTGCATGCGGATTTCAGTTGGGCCCCATTGATTCTTCTAATAATAATATTATATTATCTGCATTGAATGTTGACAGATTATAACCACCCGTATCCTCTAATGACATTATTACATTACCCGCATTGAATGCTGACAGATCACAACCACCCATGTGCTCTAATAATAATATTTATTACCCGCATTGAACGTTGACATATTATAACCACCAGTGTCATTGAAGTGGACAAGAAATCGCCCATTACAGATGTCTTCACGTTTTCTCATTCTATGGCAATATACAAGTTAAAGGTATGTATGTCACCCGCATTGAACAATAACAGAATAATATTTGCACTCGTCTGCCAATTAGAACTATACAATATTTCATTATGAAATTGGACAGCGTGGTAGTTAAATAACGTTATAATGAATTAGCCAGTTATCAAAACGTGAACATGAGCAATCACTTCTATAAGTGACAACAATATAAACTTCTACTATCAATCACACAAACTTCACAAAAATAATACTGAACACTATTCATCAATAACCAACAATTCATTCGGAAGGAGATATAAAATTCTTATACCGTTTTTTTCACAGTTCACACATTTCTGTCACTTTTCACAACTTAACAAGAGGACTCGCAACAGAAATAGTTACAGAAAAAATTACATATTAACAGATATAATGAGGAAATGTATGAGATTATGGAATATCACAACATTTTCTAGTTACTGTTTTAAAATTGTATCATAATATAAAGCAAGAAACTCTTTTATATATATAATCCTAAAATTGGTAATCTATAATTATAAATTTTTCTACATTTAAACTAGCGTAAATGCCAGACAGAGTGAAATGGAAATCAATTAAATATAAAGCAAAGCTATTATTATCTGCATCAGGGTTCACGAGATTCCGTTAGTCTATTTCTCTGACCATTCCTTGGAGTGGTGTTAAGTGATAGTGTGTATAAACTGACGAGATTCCGTTTAGTCTATTTCTCTGACCATTCCTTGGAATGGTGTTGAATTTCAGGGCGTATGTGGCGGCACGACGAAACACCTAAAAGAAGTGGCTAGAGATCTATCAATGAGACTCTCCATTCCTCACAGATTGCAGACTAAGTATAAAGAGACTCTCCATTCCTCACAGATTGCAGACTAAGTATAAAGAGACTCTCCATTCCTCACAGATTGAAGACTAAGTATAATGAGACTCTCCATTCCTCACAGATTGAAGACTAAGTATAATGAGACATCTCCATTCCTCACAGATTGAAGACTACGTATAATGAGACTCTCCATTCCTCACAGATTGTAGACTAAGTATTTAAGACACTGAACTAAAACAGTCAAAGCAGACAACGGACAATGACGTAAACTATACAACGCACAGCATAAATTTATGTACAAACAGAGATTAAACTGCTTTCATAAATAGAAGCATTTGCAGGAGCTGAACTCTGTAGCTACTGGCTTGTGCAAACGTAGTGAAACTTTATAGAAATATTCATAGCAATTACATTTTACATTTTAAGTACTAAGGTTTTCATGACGCTTTCATCGTTATTTGAGCTTTGAGTGTAAGGAGACTTGGAGGTGATCTAAAACCAGAAATGTAATGTTTTTGGGGAGAGGGGCAAGATTTTAATTCTCCACCACCCCAGGCCTGCTGTGTTGATAACCGAAAATAAGGGTTAGTACTAGGGCTATAACTTATCAAGGTCGGGAGCCAACTGTATTCGATTGATGAATATTAAGTGAGTTTCTAGTATGTATGTTTGTTTGTACGCAGTTAAGCGATGCTCTGGTTGGTTTGTTAGAGTTGAGTGTCTGGAACATTTGGGTTCGTTTCCATCCCGGAGATAAGGGTTAGTCGTTCTTGAAGGTATGTTAGCGTGTAGTCTATTTTTAGAGGAGGGTGGGTGTGGGCTACATAAGCCATTATGTGTCAAGTACCATGAATAATATAAAAAATATATATATTGTTATAAAACATTTACCACCAAATCCAGATCCAAGCAGAAATCGTCTTTTTTTCCTGACTGAATGTAAACACTCCTTATATTAAGCTCATAGCATCGACAACACATAACGTCTTCCCTGATCTGTGCTAATCAGTGTAGTAAAAGTAAAGTTCAAGACAGGTGTCGCTGTATCTCGAAAGTTTCCTTAAGCATGGAGGACAAGTAATTTCGAAAGTGTCACTTGTTGTGCGTATAGACAATTAAAAAGAAAAGTAACTTTGTACTATCATACATGTAGACACTTGTCATAACAGCCGCAATAGCCCCTCGCTCATTTTGTTTGGCATCAGAAGATTGAATAGAAAAATACCCCTTTAAGTAGGAAAACTACTGCTGCCATAGCTTATCATTAAGAGGTGAATTTAGGAAGATTTATAGTTGATAGTTAGATATGAATTATATTACTGGGACAATCCTAATAACCTCACGCTACTTGAACAATTAATAGTTTGTAGTCATAGTTGATAAAATTCGTTTATCCTGCTCATGGGTCTAATCTCAGAGGTAGAAAGGTGTTGATATACTTGCAATTCTTTAGAAATTTCATTTTAACCCTAAAGTAGCTAACCGGAGAAGATGAAATGTGTTTATTTATTAGAACATGCATACAACACGTTTAATTTATTATCAGTCGACTTTGTATCTGTATTAACTTCCTAAAGTTTCATCAAAATGATTTTAGTTTTTTGTAAAGTTCCTGTGCATAACCAATTGTTTCTTTAAACCATGATCTTTTCAGCGAGACATTAATTTCTGCACAACTTCCTGTGTCTTTTAACAACAAATATCCATACAACTGTAATTCGCATTTTAGTGAATTTATATACATAATTTAATTTATATACATAATTTCTCTAATTGCAGAATAAGTGCCATGGGAATAATTTAACAGAGAACGTCAGAAAATAAAATAAGTACGTTACAACAAGTTGAAAATGGATTATCGCCCCATTTGATATTAAACAGACAACAACGGAAATCTACTTAAAAAATTGTAGGCAATACTCTGAAATATATTTAACCTATTGTAAGCAGTCACAAAAATATATTTAACGCACTGTAAAGAGTCAAGTGAAATATACTTAACAGAGTGTAACAGTCGACTGAAATATGCTTATTATACTGTAAGCATTCGACTCAAATATACTTAACGCACTGTAAGCATTCAACTGAAATATAATTAATATACTGTAATAGTCAACTGAAATATACTTATTATACTGTAAGAATTAAACTGAAATGTACTTAACGTACTGTAAGCAGTAACCTGAAATATACCTAACATACTGTAAAGAGTAAACAGAAATATACTTATTATACTGTAATCAGTTAATTGAATTATACTTATACTGTAAGAAGTCAACTGAAATATACTCAACAAATAAAACGTCAACTGAAATATACTCAACGTACTATAAACATGCATTTTCCAGTAGTTGCGAAAGTGACGTGCTGTATTGACGTCATGCAAATATAACTGTCAAGAAAGGTCTTTAAAAGTAAACATGTTTGAAGCAATTCACTTTCATTATAACCATTTAGCAATACGTGTAAGAAAGGTCCGCCTTTTGAACAGCTTATTATACCAGTTATAAATCATAAATTATAATGCAAGAAAAATAATTGCTTAAAATAGACCAAGAACAAAAACTATCTTATTTTAATTATTCAATAAAGACAAACAAAATGGACACACTCAGATCACACAAGTACACCCAGCCATTTGATTGCTTAAGTCTATTCATTTCGTAATGGTCAGAATAATTTTCAGAATAAATGCTGATTTTAAGGCCTCCACACACGGTAAGATAACTGTCTTAACAAAAAAAAACTGTCTAGGAAAACACGTCGTACAACAACTTTTCTGACTATCCACACACGGTAAAACAAGGTCACACAACACGCCCAAATCACGTATACTTATTTTCGCGTTCATACCATACTGTAGAAAAGGATGTCTCTCTGCTGGTAAATCTAGATCATTTCCCACTGTTCTCCCTCTGTAACTGTCGCCATTTTCTTCATTTTTATTTTTGTACTCTCCGGGTTACATGATTTGATGGAGGTTTATTGTTGGATAGGACATTTTGATGTCATTACGACTGTCTTAGGAAATTAGAATAGTTTCTAAACTGTAAGCTATTCACATAAGACTGCCATACCATATGGATGTTCTTGTAAGAGCCATATGAAAACAAATGTCTTACCGTGTGCCTAGATTTTATGAGTTTGTCAGGTCACATATTTGTAATGTTATGTCTCTGACTTTGTCGAAACTCCACCAGTTCCACGTTATTTAAACTCATTCTTACTGTGATAGGGTTTAGGACTGAAATCATTTGCCGCTGACCCCCAGTTAGGTTCGAGTTTAAATACACCAGAACAATGCAGTGAGATTTTATCGTCATTTTAACCTTAAAGTTTATTTAAATATGCTAACCTTAGTTTTGTTTAGCCTTAAAGTTTATTTAAATATGCTAACCAGTTTTTATGTTAAATAAGAAACCATTAACAGATCCCTTATTTCTATTTATATTCGCCAATCAGAGCCCCGAATTACGTGAACGTAAAGTGTGATTAACTGTAACCGGAAATCGAACTGCGAACTATCTGATCGTTGGGTTAAGTGCTATGAATATCTCTCTTTCGTTTACGATTACTGACATCTTTTAGTTGCGCGCATCTTGTCAACATTGAAACCGACCCGGTTCTGACACTGCTCTCTTAAAACAAATTAACCTTTGAATAAAACTCAAGAAAAATGAACGTATGGGTGTATGTTATTCACGAACGTACGCACACACACACACACACAGACGTTTATCATTGTGACTTTTCCCTACGACTTATTTTGTTCTGTTACTTTTTCCTACGACTTATTTTGTTCTGAGATTTTTCCCAGGCTTAGTGGGAAAATGTGCAGTGGAGATCTTGAAAAGTTATTCTTGACCGATCGTGTCCATAGCAAACAAGCAGCCGCTGAGGATTGTGATGATACGTCGACGTATGCACGCTGGTTACTGCACGCACACGGCACCCTTTATCGTGGAAATACTATTTTCTTGACGACTTATCTGTAATCTTTTCGATAATACAAGGGGCGGATTACACTTGAAGATCAGCGATGAGAGGTAGTGTTGCACGCCCCTTGGCGCGTTGTGGCTCCTGTGCTTGTATGCCACTATCTTCCAGTGAACTTACAAGGCTGAGTGTTCCCTCTTCATTTTATAGGCTAGGACAGATTTGTACAATTAACCAAGACGAAAAGACAGATCTATGGTCTAATGGCAAAGACTAAGATTTTCAACTGTCCAGTTTTATGTACAATTAACCAAGACGGAAAGACAGATTTATGGTCTAATGGCAAAGACTAAGATTTTCAACTGTCCAGTTTTATGTACAATTAACCAAGACGAAAAGACAGATTTATGGCTATGCGATAGATATGATTTGCGATAGATATTCAATTGTCCAATTCTGTGTACAATTCGACAAGACGGAAAGACATATTTAAAATCTAATTTGCGATAGATATTCAGCTGTTCAGTTCTGTGTTCAAGACAGTTTTGAGTGTAATAGCGATTTGGATTAAATTTCATCTGTACACTAAAATGTTTATTTATAGTTTAATATGGTTGTTTGATCAGTTTTGAAATATAGAGCTATCTGTGTAATTTGGCAAAACTAAAATATATATTATAAAAAGTCCTTTACCTATGTTTTATAGTCTAAGTGTCTGCGTTTGAAATGTGCAAGACAGATTTTGATTAGTTTGAAAGTGATATCTGTAGTCTTTTGCATTACATGTTTAGTGCATTCTTGGATTCCAGTGCATAGTGCTTAATTTCAATGGACCTAAATATAAAATGTAATGATTACTTTGTCAGACCCTTACTTTCAATGACATAAACTCTCACTGGAGTGGGGTTTTTTAAACTTGTGTATAAGTAATCCTTCCTACACAAATAAATTGAAACGTGTCACTGCTTAAGTCGAGTTTCCAATTAGAAGTGTTTCATGACCAAATGTTTGTGTATGTTTTAGACGTCATTCCTAAAATGAATGTAAAGCTACATGGAATTTAAAATGAATGTAAAGCTACATGGACTTTAAAATGAATGTCAAGTTACATGGACTTTAAAATGAATGTAAAGTTACATGGACTTTAAAATGAATGTAAAGCTACATGGACTTTAAAATGAATGTAAAGTTACATGGACTTTAAAATGAATGTCAAGTTACATGGACTTTAAAATGAATGTCAAGTTACATGGACTTTAAAATTAATGTAAAGTTACATGGACTTTAAAATGATATTCTGACATTCTATATCGAGCAAATGTCATTGGCACCGACCCTTAAATGTTAAAACAAATTTGTCCCTGCGATAACATTTCCTTTTAATCTTTATGTTTGAATTTTTCTCTTACGAGAAGGGAGATAGCAACTGGAAGATAGTCTGTTAGATGATATACAAATCCGTTTTGCCATACATTGATTTCAAAGGATTAGCGCGCTGATCTCGTCTTAGTCCGGCATCAGGTCGAAAAGAAGACATTATCACGCTTGACAAACATTCTGTCTCCTATATATTACATGTCCATCAATCAGCGAACAAAACGCATCTACACTGAGCGGGAAAGTCAACAGTTTTAATCGGGATAATTTTGCTACCATTTTATGTACCATCACGCCTCAAGACGGCTCAAAATGCAGGGAGGTGAAGTCTAAATCTATAGGCAAACACAAGGACAAAGCCGATGTAATTGAAGCTTTATGACTACACTCAGAGCAAACATTTTCTCCTCTACTTTCTCGTCGTCGATCGTGTTCTTATTATGAGAACATAACGATGTGGAGGATTTCTGAAACATTAAAATATTAACAATCCCAAAGAATGGGTCCTCTCGAACGCTATACAGCACCACGTGACCAAAGAAAACTGATGATTCACCTGTGAACGTATGTTTTGATCAAACAGGGATTCTCAGCTATTTCTTTATTAGCATTATTAAGGTGACGTCTTAGTGCTAAAAATAGTCAAATCAACATGTTTCTGTTGTCAGTGAATAGTACTAGAAACGTTTAAATCAACATGTTTCTGTTGTCATTGAATAGTACTAGAAACGTTTAAATCAACATGTTTCTGTTGTCAGTGTTTCTCACTAGAAAAGTATTCAATCAATTTGTGGTGGAATAAATTTGCCAATCCGTATTTCTGAACTTAATTGTTTTATAAATTGTGAACTTGAATAAGTGACTCGACTTTGGGCACTCCTTATGATGGTATTTTTGTAAATGTCAGAATTGGAGTAAACATTCGAGTTGAGAATATGCTAGAAATTGCTGATGCAATGTGAACCAGTCCTAACTGGATGAGTATTTTTTAACTATCCAATGGTTAAGATTTACGAGAACGAGATCAGCCAATGAGCTGAGATCAAAAGTTTACATGATGTAGAGAATTCTATTTTTTAATCAATATGTAACACTCGAAACGTAAAAAGCATAAATGATAATTAATTATTATACATTTTCTTAAATTTATTTAATTTTTAAAATTTTATTAAGCATTCACTACTCTCGCTTGGCGATTTTTCTTGTAAAAGTAAAAAATAATCGTTAGAGTGTTGATGAAAGTTTAATTGCCCAGACTAGTGGCATCTCAGCGATTGTGTAACCGTATTCTTTTAACAAGTCACCTTTCTAAAACATTTTATTTTTTTCTCTTGACTAATAGGGCTACCTAGTTCTGATGATAATTCTTGAGATTATCAGCCTTCTGATTTCGTAGTCAATAACTCTTGTGCTCACTTGTTCCTGTTAATAACCTAAGTTTAGATAATGAATCGGTCACTCAAATGAACAAATCAGTTGTTTCTGAACGCGTCAAAATTGAATATTTCTTGACAACCGCGGACACAACATTTCTTTCTCAGTAGTTTTGTAATCAATTAATTTTTTTCCAAGTCAGCGAAAAAATTTATTTTAAGTAATCTACAATATTTAATTAGTTTATGATGGCATTACTTTATGTGTTTCTCATTTAAGTACATAATTTAACAGCTCTCGGAATACATTATATTTAAATAGATTTTGATGTAGAAAATGTTTTTAATAATTAATACTGTGAGTATACTAAAGTAGTTTTATAAATAATTTCTGCGAACAGAAAATAATTTGCTTTACAAATAACAATGTTTTTAATGTGTACAATTAATATTAAAATTGTATTAGGCATAAAAGGCCAATGCTCATACATACATAAAAGCACAACACCCACGTGTGTGCGCGCGCGCGCGTGCCCACACTTACACCCCAACATAAGAGCAGTACCCTTGAAAGGAATGTGACAAAATCGAAGCATGACGTTTGCCATTCTTTGTTAAATCTCGTTCGACATTACAGTATCCTGAGAGCTAATTGTAAATACTTTTCTTTTCCTTAAGTACGACTCTTGTGGGATAAAAAAAAAAATGCATTTAACCACGGCATGACAAGAGTAGTTCTGTCTGAGCCAAACATTTCCATCAAATGTTAATGGCCGAGATAATTTACTTGCTCAACTATTGTTACTGATGTCAAATATAAAATAGTACTGTCTATTATTTAATTTATGGGGAGCGCTTCCGGCCTAGGCCGATATCTAGCTACTAGCTATTAACGTTTCAGTGTCTTGTTTGTTGTCTCTGTGAGTGCTACTATTTATTGATAAGACGATTTGGAGAAAGGTACATCTGTTTCTACAGTTTGCATGTATCTTTTATGTATGCCGCATGCCTTCTAGATCGTGTCCTTTATGTGTACAGCATGTTTTCTAGTATTTGTCCTTTATGTGTACAGCATGTTTTCTAGTATTTGTCCTTTATGTGTACAGCATGTTTTCTAGTATTTGTCCTTTATGTGTACAGCATGTTTTCTAGTATTTGTCCTTTATGTGTACAGCATGTTTTCTAGTATGTGTCCTTTATGTGTACAGCATGTTTTCTAGTATTTGTCCTTTATGTGTACAGCATGTTTTCTAGTATTTGTCCTTTATGTGTACAGCATGTTTTCTAGTATTTGTCCTTTATCTGTACAGCATGTTTTCTAGTATTTGTCCTTTATGTGTACAGCATGTTTTCTAGTATTTGTCCTTTATGTATGCCGCATGCCTTTTAGTATGTGTCCTTTATGTATGCAACATAGTTTCTAGTGTAATATAACTAGGGAAACGTAAGATTGTATGAAACAGAAATATGTAAGCATATCCGTTTAACGTGTAGAATGACTAAATGCATTTATGTTTGAAACACGTGTCTATGTGTGAACATGATTTCTATTCTGTGTAGCATGAATGGATAAACACAGGCACGCTTTCATGTATATTTGTTTGCTCACACATTTTCTATCTGAAATGTCTGGATCGTAGGATTAAATGGACTCTAGTTAGCTGGATATTAAATTAGTTTTATGAAGCTCGATTAAAAGTAGACAAATAAAGACAAATAAAGACAAATATATGTATAGTTGAGTGAAGTCATAAATATGTTTTAAATAAATTTCTCTCTTTTATAAGATTTATGGTAACAGATAAGACTAAGAAGTATATTCATACTTGTACTGAGAAATTTATTGCGAAATCACAAAGCAATAATAAACTGGCTACAAAAACTTTTCAGTGTAGATGAAACATTGAGCAGACGGAAGAAGACGTCGAGAGCTCCATAATTTTGTCGGTACACAAATCCTCGCGTTGACAGCCGCAAGCATTGTTCTGTGACCTTTGCACTGAAGACTCAACTTAAAGGCGAACCCTCGGGGTGTTTGATTATGACGATCTCATTTCTTAGACTAGATGTCATAAATACATGAACATTTTCTTGATCTTGACAAAGGTTTTTACGCGTGAACATGTATATTGTCATGTACTTAGTCCGAGCGAGATTAGTCCTTCCGTGCTCTCTTTATTATTTCTTTTCTCTTACTTTCTCTCTCCTTGTTGTTTCTTATTATTTCTTTTCTCTTACTTTCTCTCTCCTTGTTGTTTCTTTATTATTTCTTTTCTCTTACTTTCTCTCCCTTGTTGTTTCTTTATTATTTCTTTTCTCTTACTTTCTCTCCCTTGTTGCTTCTTTTTTATTTCTTTTCTCTCCCCTTGTTGCTTCTTTTGCTTTAATTTTTCTCTGTCTATCTATTCACTGAGTTACACTATTTACTTATGGTGATTCTCCTTTAAAACGTTAGGAATTGAACAGTTTGAAGGAAAAATATTTTGGGATTTGAAATTAAGAGATCGCACTGTGCACAAAATTACACTTCAACATTATGAAAACTCGCGCAGATTTGGTTTGAAAATTATGCACCAGCAAAAATCAAAGACCTAAAATGAAAGGCACCCGTGGACCCATTTTGTTTAGCCCGGTGCCGAAAATACGATTGTATCAGTCCTACCTTAATTTCTTTCACACACTGCTCAAGTAGCGCAGATACCCAGTTAATCCATAAGAATACTGTTTAGCACTTATCGTCAATCGCCGACTGCAAACAGATCTCAGACAGCCAACGATGCCTGCTCCTTCCTGCAGACAACTAAATAAGTTCTGAGTTTCGAGAATGTTTACCTTTTAGAATGATGGAAGATAACACTTTACTCTTCAAAGATGCTTGTCTAGGATTTTACTTTCTCTGTCAGCTTGACTTAGGGTAGCGGTGTTAACCAAAATCTTTACCCTCCTTCAATTTCTTTCGTACATCTTTGGTAGCGGTGAAGGCATATATCGCTACTCCTCTTACATGTCTACACTTACAAGATCATTTTGGGAGGCGGTGATGATTCTGATTCTTACCCTTATTGATTCTCTATGCTTACAAGACCATTTTGGGAGGCGGTGATGATTCTGATTGACACCCTCATTGATTCTCTATACGTATAAGACATCTTCGATGGCGCTGATGACCTGAAATCTTTCTCTGAATTGCTGACATTGCTCAAATTGGAACTTATTGTTATATCCCTTTTGGCTTTGGTGCATTAGAAAATGAAGAGAAAATATGGATATAAATAGAAAATGAATAGAAAATATGGATATAAATAGAAAATGAATAGAAAATATGGATATAAATAGAAAATTACTAGAAAATATGAATATAAATAGAAAATTAGTAGAAAAAATGGATATAATAGAACATTAGTACAAAATATTGATATAAATAGAAAATGAGCATACATTATTTATTTCAATGATACAGAACTTAGGATAAGAAAATATATGCTTCCTGTAAATTCAATTTAAAGCTGTTCTTGAGGTCTTTGGTCCACAACCGGATTTTGTTTTGTCTGTTTAGCAGTGGGTGTTCATACAGTAACAATTCATGGTAGTAAGAAAGTGACAATTCCTTCAATTATAACATACCTCACATACTTTTCATCATTTGTTTTGTTAATTAGATGTTCTGATTGTCTTTGCTTGAAAATGAACAAAAACATATAACAATTTTGTCACGAGTAAGATCTATTTAGTATGATGTCCGTGTATTGCATGCTAACAATTTTGTCACGAGTATGATCTATTTAGTATGATGTCCGTGTATTGCATGCTAACAATTTTGTCACGAGTAAGATCTATTTAGTATGATGTCCTTGTATTGCATGCTAACAATTTTGTCGCGAGTAAGATCTATTTAGTTTGATGTCCGTGTATTGCATGCTAACAATTTTCGCTACGTGGAGGTATTTCGTGAGAAAATGGGAAATGTCTGAGAGTGAATGTAACCCAATGGTCACTAATTAACAAAAGACCCACTCCTCTGTGTGTGTGTGTGTGTGTGTGTGTGTGTGTGTGTGTGTGTGTGTGTGTGTGTGTGTGTATGTGTGTGTGTGTGTATGTGTGTATATGTGTGTGTATGAGAGAGAGAGAGAGAGAGAGAGAGAGAGAGAGAGAGAGAGAGAGAGAGAGTGATTGAGTGAATGATACGCTTAGAACCTCCGTCTGTGAATTTTTCATTCTCTCTCCATGTACGTGGTGATGATTGGTGTAAGCGCTTGAATGTCATAATAGGCCTACATAGCGTGACATCATAGGCCTACACAGCGTGAAATAATAGGCATATACAGCGTGAAATAATAGGCATACACAGCGTGACATCATAGGCCTACACAGCGTGAAATAATAGGCTACACAGCGTGAAATAATAGGCATACACAGCGTGACATCATAGGCATACACAACGTGAAATAATAGGCCTTCACAACATGAAAAATAAACCTACACAGCGTGACAATAAGCCTTCACAACATTAAAGATATGCCTGTACAACGTGACATAAAAGGCCTTTACAACATAAAAAAGAGGCCTATATAGCGGGTCATCATAGGCTTACACAGCGTGTCATCTTAGGCCTACACAGCGGGTCATAATAGGCCTACATAGTGGGTCATCATAGGCTTACAGAGCGTGCCATCTGAAGCTGTAAAAAAACACCACGTTGATCCCTACACCCTCGGCGTTAACTTAATCATAAGTCACGTGATGGCGCGGTGAAGACCCTGTGCATATCTGACTGGAAGTTTCTCCTCAAACACTAATCGCTTGTAACAGCATTGAGGATATGGCTAAACCCTCTCAGTTTCCGCATACAGTGAGTTTATTGTTATCGATAGTGGTATAGATTTGGATAGTCACACCATCTCGTTTTCCTCAGACAGTATAGATTTTGATAATCACACCATCTCGTTTTCCTCAGACAGTATAGATTTGGATAGTCACACCATCTCGTTTTCCTCAGACAGTATAGATTTGGATAGTCACACCATCTCGTTTTCCTCAGACAGTATAGATTTTGATAGTCACACCATCTCGTTTTCCTCAGACAGTATAGATTTTGATAATCACACCATCTCGTTTTCCTCAGACAGCATAGATTTTGATAGTCACACCATCTCGTTTTCCTCAGACAGTATAGATTTTGATAGTTACACCATCTCGTTTTCCTCAGACAGTCGGTCTCTTGTGATAAATAGTGGGTCTCGTATGACAGAAAGTGGGTCTATTGTGATAGAAAAAGTGGCCTTTGATTGTTAACCTCTCTATGTTTCTTCAAACACTACGAGTTGTTTCCCTTTACACAAGGCTTGGCGATGTTTTCGAATTATATCTATTGCTGACGTACTCAGCATATTGAGATGCATGGCTGTCAATATACATCCTGTTACTTTTCTCGCTCAAGGTTGCTAGGTACAGTTGTGCTGTTAATGGCGATCAAAGAATCCAGTGTTACCTCTTCTTGCCCCTCCTCTATCCTTTCCTTCATCTCTTACACATACACACACGCGCGCGCGCGCGCACTCATTCTCACTCAGTCACATACCACAGACACACACACACATACACATAATGCAAATACCAATTCATACACAGACACGCGTACACATACACACATGTACATTTACTTATGAATTCCTCACTAGCATAACATGTTCGCACTCATATACATACAATACACAAGCGCGTGCGCGTACTAAAAGTGTGTTTCAGCAGGTTCGTGGAGTAAACGCATTAAGTGGAGATAATTTCGTTAGCCTGTTACGATGTCTTCTTAGTGAAGTTGGCCTGTAACGATGTCTTCTTAGTGAAGTTGGCCCGTTACGATGTCTTCTTAGTGAAGTTGGCCTGTTACGATGTCTTCTTAGTGAAGTTGGCCGTTACAATGTCTTCTTAGTGAAGTTGACCCGTTACGATGTCTTCTTAGTGAAGTTGGCCTGTTACGATGTCTTCTTAGTGAAGCTGGGATGACGATAGGGTTACTGACATTCACTATTTTAAAGTATCACTTTTGCAAATTGATATTTTCGAATATTTACGTAACTATGTTGTAGAGAGTAAACCGTTACCTTCTTGACAATAAAGATATCATTTTGGAAATGTAACTGTATGAGTATTTAATATCTTGTTTGTTCAAATCTGTAGTCAAAGAACTGACTTATAATTTGGAAATTGCAAAATGTCAGTGTTTAATTTCTTGTTGGTTTCATATAATCTGTTGCAAATTTGGCATCTTAAACTAAAATTTAGGAAATTTATATACTTGAGTATATAGTTTCTTTTTTGTTGAAAGAGTCTCTAATTAATTTGCTCATTAAGCAATGTGCATATTAGCATACTGACATGTTTGCTTACCTGTTTATTTCTAAACGTATATGGGTTTGTTTCTTCAGCATAAAACATCACTTAGAGTCTAAGTCTTAGACACACACCTATTTGTTCTAGCGAACGAGGAGCTTGCTTCGTGACCTTTACCTTTCACTTTATAAAGCGAGATTTTGGCGTGTTTGGCTTTCCATTTGATGTCAGAAGCGTGCAGTTACTGTCCTGGTGTTTAGGTATCACCTTGGAAACCGATGTACAACTTTTGTTTATAATGGAGAAGTCATGATTCGGTTAGAAATGTTCGGAAAAGGTTCTTTGATTTTGCTCTGCGTTTCAAGGAAAGCAACTGACTTCCATTAGAATAATTTTAATTTTAATTTGATTTAGTTTACATTTCCGTAGTAATGTGTCATCAGCACCTACGAGGTTCATCTGACTAGTTAACTGTACACTGGAATGACTGGTTGTACTTTTTAATCGGCAGTACTTTTGACTGGCTGTAGTTTTAATCGGCAGTACTTTTGACTGGTTGTAGTTTTAATCGGCAGTACTTTTGACTGGCTGTAGTTTTAATCGGCAGTACTTTTGACTGGCTGTACTTTTAATCGGTGTACTTTTGACTGGCTGTACTTTTAATCGGCCCTACTTTTGAACTGGCTGTATTTTGACTTGATCTACTTTTACTGGCTGTAGTTTTGACGAGCTGTACTTTGGCTGCTCTTGTGCCTGGCTGTACTTATGACTAGCTGTACTTTGACTGGCTGTACTTATGACTAGCTGTACTTTTGACTGGCTGTACACTGGAATGACTGGCTGTACTTTAGACTGGCTATACTTTTGACTGGCTCTACTTATGACTGACTATACTTTTGACTGGCTGTACGTATTACTGACTGTACTTATGACTGGCTGTACGTATGACTGACTGTACTTATGACTGGCTGTACGTATGACTGACTGTACTTATGACTGGCTGTACGTATGACTGACCGTACTTATGACTGGCTGTACGTATGACTGACCGTACTTATGACTGGCTGTACGTATGACTGACCGTACTTATGACTGGCTGTACGTATGACTGACCGTACTTATGACTGGCTGTACGTATGACTGACCGTACTTATGACTGGCTGTAAATGACTAAATACTGTCATCAAGGGCTGTATGCATCAAATATCGAAATGCTTGTTGCTGTTTTATTTCTTTCAATAAGAACTCTATTGAAACTAATATTATTTGTAATCAGTACTTATATTAACTCGAATGTTTTCACTGTGGAAATTGAATTTTCTTTTCTCAAGAATGAAATCACACGCACACACACATACACATGATACACAAACACGCGCGCGCGCACTGCATACAGCTAGATAGATGGATGAACGCAGATTCTAAATAATATTTAAATGGATGGATTGATGTATAGATAGATAGACAGCACTCTGTTTATCAATTCATTACGCATTGTCTTTGCTCATGTTTATTTAAATAAATTATGAAAATTAACAGCAGTTAAACTCAATACTTTATAAGTATTTACGACTCTTATTTTATTTGTTTGTCATATTAATGACAATGCTGTAAATATATTATTCAGATACATTCAAGGTCTTCAGATACCTGAAACGAAAGAAAGAAAGAAAGAAAGAAAGAAAGAAAGAAAGAAAGAAAGAAAGAAAGAAAGAACGTTACTAGGGAAAGGTGGAACAAATAAAGAAACAAAACAGACAGAAGAAAGAAAGAAAGACAGGCAGAAATGATAGCAGAAAAGAAGAGAGAAAGAAATGAGTAAGATGATAAGAAGGAAAGAAATACATATGTAAAATGCCTTTCATCACCACAGAAATATGTCAGCAATGCGGCAGGTGAACTTGTGCATTGCAATTACTGACGAAATTAACGGTCAACTGGCGGAGGTGAGCACGGTTATCGCACGTGTTCGGTTACTCGCGCGCGTTAGAGATACTTTGTTCAAGCCGGCCTCACACAGCAAATAGACACTTGGGTATCGGCAAAAAACGGGAAGTGGTGCCTTTGTGCGAAAAAGACCCGCTACTGAGACATCAGAATGCAGTCTCCAAACTATCATTTTTTTCCTCCCTTTATTCTATCACATTATTTGGACAAGCTCCTAAGTTCATTTTTAGGTACCATAATACTGACAATATTAAGCCACCCAAGACTAGGGCACATTTTAGTTTATTTATTGTTTTCTTTTGTTGAAAAATTAACATTGAAATAAAATCGTCAAGAAGAATTTAGTCAGTTGCCAATAAAGTTAATTTATAATGGCAAAGCTCCTTTTGTCGTGCGTATGCACTTTGGTCAAATTCTACCAGTATGTGTTGTAAACGAATGTTATGGGTATACACTTCAAATTTTACCGGCATGTATTTTAAACAAATATTACAGGTATGCACTTTAGACATATTTTACCGGCATGTATTTTAACAAATATTACAGGTATGCATTTTGATTAAATGTTACAGATATATATATATATATTGTAAGTAAATGTTACGGGTATGAACTTTAGAAAATTTTACCGGTATGTATTACAAAAAAAGAAAAGCTTGCAGATATGCACTTAGGCAAATGTTACAGATATGTTCCGTAAACTTATATTGCAAATATAATACACTGTAAACAAATGTTACAGATATGTTCCGTAAACTTATATTGCAAATATAATACAATTTTACGGATAAGTAGTGTAGACAAATTTTATTGGTATGAGAACAGCGGCGAAAATGTACATTGACTATAATTATCTCTCAAACTCCACTCTCATTTCTATGATGAAAACATGTACTCTGGGTGACTTTGTAATAATGAGTTATATCAAATATTGGTAATTAGTTGTGATGCAAGACATCTACAAATGCCGATGCAGAGTATGGGTCACTGCCTCATTGGTTATATATGTATATCTGCAACTGTTACGCGGACATACTAGTACGCCGCCAAGTTGACTCACGGCCCCCACTCAGTTATAAGCTGAGAATAGATTTTATGAAATGGGTGTACAACAATTATGAATAGACGAACAGAGAACAAGATGCTATCATTAAATTTTAACTTAACTACGATAACAAACGAAAGAAATTACATTTCACTAACAAATACGCAAGAGTGAACAGTTAATAACAAGAATTTTAATAAGAGAAAAGTCAACAATATTTTTTTTCTGGTTGTCTCTTCTTCAGTCTATCTGCCTGTCTATTCATTGTGTGTGTATGCGTGTGTGCGCACGTATGTGTGTTCTAATTACGATTACTTTTTAATATTTATAGTTCTGTTTCTCTTTGTCTAAATCACCATATTTTTCTCTTTGTGTAAGTGTGATTCTAATTCTGATTATTTTAAATATCTTTATAAATCTGTCTATTACTGTTTGTCTCTTCCCTTTTCTAATTCAGAATCAGTAGCTTTACTCTCTTAGTTTTCTTTCCTTGCCTATGATTCTTACTATCATTCTTCTATTTCATCTCTCTCTCTCTCTCTCCCTCTCTCTCTCTCTCTCTCTCTCTCTCTCTCTCTCTCTCTCTCTCTCTCTCTCTCTCTCTCTCTCTCTCTCTCTCTCTCTCTCTCTCCCCCTACCTTTTTAAAGGGGTGTTTTGACCACTTTATTTCATGGGAGAGAACCGGATCTCACACAGCTCTCATAACACTCATCTGCCCTATCATTTGCTGAGTGGGCTCAAATACATTTTAACTCTTATGCCTTCTTATCTCTGAGGTCACGTGCTTTTTCGCGACAGAAATCAGTGCGCTATCTGGTATAGTGTGTGAAGGAACTATGTTATTAAAGGTTTCTCACATGAATAAATTACCCTAAATTTCAATGTCGCCTCTCGGCCAAAGCTCATTTAGAAAGCCATTTTTACCATGGGTTTTCCCAAACAGACTGTCTGTTGCACTCATTCTGACTGGAAACGAAACAATATTCACAATGAGAACCAGTGTGCGACAGTCAGGAATCACGAGTGAAAATAAGCAGAACTGTCGATAAAGGGGTCGTCATGAAATGGAGCCGTCAATACAGGTTACTCTCAGGGAATGTGATTGAAAATAAGCAGAAATGTAAATAAAGGGGCCATCAAGAAAAGGAGCTATCAGTAAAGGGGCCATCAAAAAATGGAGCTGTCAATAAATGTGCCATCAAGAAATAAAGCTGTCAATAAAGGAGCCGTCAAGAAATGGAACTGTCAATACGGGCTGCTGTCAGGAAACGGGTCTGTGGTTAGTCATGATCCTTTGAGTGGCGGTAAGGGGTTGGGTGGCTGTAGGGTTCAGACTACGTGAGACAGTAAAATTACATGTTCGTAATCAGTTTACACAAAGAAAGGTGGTGTGGTCGATGATGCACTTTTACCAGCTATACTTTACACTTAAGCTTTAATCTTGTACAAGAAAAGACGAGAAAGAAAATATGCTTGATGAGTAACTCGCACGTAAGTTTAATCTTGTACAAGAAGAGACGAGAAAGAAAATATGCTTGATGAGTAACGCTTATGCAAGATGGTTTGGTAAGGCACAGACCTTCTTTGTACTTATGTTTCGGCCCAGTATAGGAAGAGCTAATAAAGGAAATGCATCAAAGATGTTTTGTACTAATGGTTACAGTACAGGAAGAGCAGATGACAGAAATACATCAACAGATTCTTTGCACTGATGGCTAAATCTTACACACGTAGAATCGATTAAGGGTACGCTCTACTCGCCACTTGCAACTTATTGTTTGAGTCGTGTTTACGAGATAGAAGACTGCATATTTACCACACAATCGTGTTTACGAGATAGAAGACTGCATATTTACCATATCACGTTTGAATAAAAGAAATAAGCTAAACAGTATTAGTAATATTGAAAATAAAAAAAGACGACAAAATTAAAGGACAAGAATAAAAAGAAGGGTCGAGAGTAGAAGAAAGAGTGATGCATCAATTGATGATGATGATGGTGACAATGATTATTATGACGACGACGAGGAAAATGGTGGTGGTGGTGGTGGTGGTGAAAAATAAAGAGAAGAAGGAGGAGGGGGACACAGCAATTAAAATAACAACCAAAAGAACAAAAAGAACGTTACTGATGGCATTGTAGTAGTGGCGCTGCTGATGATGATGAAGATGACGAAACAGAAAAAGAAGGAATGTAAATGAGCGTTTCTAAAACACTCATTGAAAGATACTTTGTCAGATATCTATCCGTTTCTAAATTCATTTATTATCCTGTAGATAGCAGGCTTTTACTCGCAAATATTGAGTTTTCTCTTAAACATGTCAGCTCTATGGCCGCGTGTAAATGCACCGAGTGACTATTGGCAAATAATTCATGTGTACACCTGAAACTGGACACTCAAACCCACGTCAGCTGGACCTAAAAAAGATATGCATCTGTAATAAAGAAAATTTACAACATTGTTGCATTCTCTCGCGCGCACGTGCATCAAAAGCCAATTTTTTACCTGGGTAAAAAGAAACTTAGGTTAGTAATAGAAAGCTGGAGCATTTGGAAAGGGAAGTTATTTAAATAACCAAACGTTTCCTTGTGTACCAAACTACAAGCAATCCTCTTTGTACGAAATGCATTGGTCAAAAGAGATTACATAAAGAACTCAAGATGGGGTGACAATAAATACTACGACGACCACGACGACTGTTACTGCTACTACTACTACTACTGTTTCGACAAATACTATTACTACTACTGCAAAGTCTGCTACTTCTATTACTACTACTACTCTTCAATGACTATATTTACTACTAATACTACGCCAGCTGCTACTACTGTTGTTTTGATGGCTACAAGTACTACTACCATCATACTACTACTGTTTTGACGACTACTATAACTGCTCTTATTGTACTACTACTGATGTTTTTGACGACTACTATTACTGCCACTATTATTGATATTTGTGACTGTCACAGTCTGATAAAAATGTCCGACCTGATGACCCACTTGCCTTGTTTACTTCAAATTTGAATTTTGAAACCCTTGACTCCTTTGTTCAAAGCTTCCTTTTTCGGGATGCTTCTAGAACAGGTCAAGATGTTATGTAACTTTAGGACCATTGTCCAGTTCTCGAACCAACTACATGCTTCGCGAACAGTCACGTGATACGCAATATGCTTTTCTATAAATATGACCACGCGCTTCCGCTCCCTCACTCCGAGCACACCGTAGCTATTTCCATCAGCTAGCTCGAGTCAGGAGGCCACCGACAGCCGTAGAGAATCAAGGTACCCTTCGACTTCTCATAAAAGGTATCATTTTATCTAATAGTATTTTGCATATATATTGTTCAAGTATGTATTTGTGCTATGTATTATATGATTTCCATATATGCTTGAGCATGGTTCAGAGAAATAGCTGAAAAAAACCTATAAGTTACGGAATATAAATTTATTGTAATTCTTTTTCCATTTTGTACTTTAATTTATATTGTTTAATTCACTAAGAGCCAGAATGCTGTGCTCGATATGAATTCCTCATGTAATTCAATTATTGCGTGTAATTTTAATTGTAAATTGTGAAGCGCTCTGTTGGTTTGAATTACCCCTTGTATGAACATTAATTTAACGTTGTAACTATTTTATTGCTTCATACGTCACGATGTTAAATGGAACACATGTGAGACGATTATATTTTTTCTAAATCTAATTGTAAACGATGCGAGGTCGAAAACTCTTATCAGCGCATTTTAACTGAACCATGCTGTAGCAGGAACGTGCTAGATTGAAATTATATCCAGCCGTTGCGTCAACAGGTTGGTCCGTGCCTCACCCATGCCTTATCCAAGCCTACCTTACTTGGCGTATTGGTACAAGCTGGTTGAATTCTATGGAGGAATTCTGTACTGAGGGTCAATGCCATTAAAATTCAAGTTCCCTAGCTACCTAGAAAAGGAGCACCTTTCCTTAGGCACCACGTGCGTCGCTAGAGGGGGACTGTGAGAATAAAACCGGCATGACTGAGTGTTGAGACCAGACTGATACAAGGCAACCCAGCTAAGTGCAAATCCAGAGTACAAATCTCTAACGAACAATTTGAGGGCAATTCGTTAAGTTGACAAAAATAGCATGAGCGTGCAGAGGATAGAGAAATAGACTATTCGCGATCGTATTTTGATTATTGTTAACTTGTTTAAACCTTATTAAATCTTATTTTCTTTGTTAATACCTCTTAGTAGTTGATTTCTATGCACAATAGACCAATTAGATTAATTCTTAGATTTGAATGGGGGCGGATGAGCAGAAAGATTGATAACGAGTGCATATTAATTTAGAGGGATTTAACTGTTTCAAATCTAGCTAAAAGTTCGCAGTTTATTAGTTTGTAAATTTGTCGTCTGAACTACAGGACACACTTTTAATTAGTCAAATAGTAAATTGAGCAACCAGTCTGCATAGGATATGAGAGAAAGAGTTAATTATATTTAAAGTCTTTTAATTATTCTAAGCAGGGTCTTTAAATAAATACTGGAAACGTAACAAGTGGGGGCTCGTCCGGGATTGATATGTATTAAATTGTAACTTGTAACATTTTTATACATAGGGCGTATCATAAACCTAGAAACGAACGAACGAACAGAGAATTGCCAATTGTTCTTTTGATTTTTGTATTACTGATTTTCTTTGCTTTTGTTGTGACATGTGCATGTATTCTTTTGCAGAGTAGTGTACGTTTTAATTAATGTAGTATGTTTAAGCGTAGTTAAGCATAGCATTGATTAAGTTGAATGATTTATTTAGTATTGTGTTACTGGATACTTCATTGTGAGAAGTCGAACGGTTATACCGCCAGCTAGGAGAGTTATCGGTAGTAACAGACTTCGGACTATTATATTTAGGGTGCTAGATATAATGTGTAATGTTGTATGGTTGGAGCCGTGACATTACGAAAGCCTTGGAGACAACAGATTTGTAGCCAAGCAGGTGAAACGTGTCATACTAACGCGTAATTTATTTCGGAAGGTGTTCTGAATAAATTCAATAATTTTTGTAAGGTCGTAGCCTAAAAGTTATTGTGGGATAAAAGCGGAGTTTTATCGCCTACGGTTAGATACACAATCACGAGAGATATTTATTGTAGCCAGACGCGCTAAATAAATAAGATGGACATTTCGGAATACAGACAGGTTGCCACAAACCTGAGAGAGGAAGGTTCAAAGCTTGGATATATAGGTGAAGAACTAAACAAATATGTCCGAGCCGAGTTCGAGAAAGAGAAAGCGAAACGAGAGTTGAAACGGATCGAGTCACGGCGACTCGAGGCTTTGAAAGAAGCAGAGAGAGAGAAAGAAAGAGAGGAACGGATCGAACGCGAGGCCGAAAACAAAGCGAAACGACCCGAGTCTGAACACGAGAAAGAGTTAGAACGAATAAAACTCAATCACGCGTTAGAAATGAAACAGATCGAGTCAAGGCAGGCCGAGGCTAGAGAAAAGCTAGAACGCGTTAAGGCCGAGATGGAAAGGTTAGAGATAGAAGATGATCACCTTACGACTTTGATAAATCTAAGGATTGATGAACAGAAGAACAGTGTAGGGAGAGTACAGCTCAGGGAGATTCTAAAACGCGAACAAGAGATAGGCATATCACTAGGCTACAGAAGTGAACAGCTACGTAATTTCGTCCTGCTAGAACTCAATGAAAAGGAAATAAAACACAGGGAAGAAATTAGATCTTCATTAAACTCACGCGTAAACCTTACAAAGGCGCGAGTAAAGCAGTTGTTTGATAGAGATTTCCGATTCGAAGGGGACTGGATGGAAATGAGAGAGAGCGAAGTTCTAATAATAGTAAGTGAAGTTGAAATGCGAGACCTAACGTTCGAAATTAGAAAGTTGAAGAAAGAGAAGCTAAGGCTTATTGGAAGGAAAGAAAGTCTAGAATTAGAATGGTTGTGGACAGAAATCAAAACAGAGTCTAAAATTGCTGGGGAAAGCGACGGTACTGTTGACAAATTACGACAGGAAGGTCAGGCCGTGAACTTTGACTTGCCGAGGTCAAACACCGGGAGCGTGGAGACTGACACACAGAAATTAGTCACACTACCAAGCACAGCAGACAAAATAGACGAAAACAAATGTTTTGACGAAACCATTACAGTTCAACTTGCTAACCAGTTTACAGAAACAGTTAGCGCACCAAAGCTTGATCTTGAAACAGAGACAAGAAAAGACACTGTTGTTAAGGACTTAATAACACGTGTAGAATTTGGACAAACACATACACCGCCGTGTACGTGTGACACCTTGTTTGACGGACTGAATACGCATGAGAAGATAGAGGCAGATTCTATCGGTTGTGTACCGTTAAGGTGTGATGAAACTTCTAGCAACACAGTGACTGATCTTTCTGACAGGACAAGTATGCATGAGAAGATAGAAACGGGTTCTATCAGTTGTGTATTGTTGAAGGGCAGTGACACATCGACTGAGTCTACTGACCTAACTGTTAGTTTAAGAGAGAGTCATGAGAATGTGCTCGCTATGAAGACTGACATCGGTAGATCTCGATCTCCGATGATTGACGTGAGTCATGACGTAATTTTGGAACACAAGATTATTGCGTTATGCGAGGTTTCGAGTGCTAACACATTGACAGCCAGGGAAACAGAAGTAATTGATCCAGATGACAGTATAGGTAGCATTACAGACAGGGACGATGTACCTATGATAAGTTCATTTACTTCAGATGACATGACAGTTGTCAGAGCTGAGACAGAGTTCTTTTCCAAACGTGACATGGAAGAAGATATAGTCGAAAACTGTACAGGGACGGTCGACGATAACAATGCATGTGTACTGAAGTGTATGCACGCAGTTGTCGGAGACATGGCAGAACTGTCTGCAGATAAATCACTTAATGGACTTAGTGACGTAGACAGAAGCCACGGTACATGGACTACCTTTATTGACTCACCTGTTGAGATAAAGGAATGTCATGAGTACGTACCAAAAACTGTGACAAGTGGAAGTAAGGGGGAGGGGGTTTCATTAACTGATATGTTCCTTGATTCACTAATGATAAGTACGGAGTGTAATCCTCGGTTGATCAAAGACACAGTACAAATGAGTGACAGAACTAGATTGATAGATAATGAAAACCGGAGTGACGGACTGATAACCAGAGTAGGTGGGGCATCAGGGCTGTTACTGACATCAGATGCAGAGAATTATGATAGAGGAAACAGAGGGAGTGTAGCCTACAACACACAGGGAGTAGACATGGTGATGTTATTCAGTGTATTAGAGACAGGTAACATTCACTTCCAGTTAGTGACTGGAACTGACAGAATTTCCATCATAGATTCTGACGATTTGATGAGAGGACATATTGAATTAACTGAGTCAGTGGAGACAGATTATGTTAGTTCAATAAACGGTATGGTCCAGGGGAGACAATCAGTAACTCTTGGAGAGTTTAGGACAGAACCCTTGTTCATACAACCACAGGAGTCTGACTTGCTAGCGAGTGAGTCTGACCACACAGTGACTAGAGAATACTCGAGTGGAGAGTTAGACAATTCTAGAGTCACAAAAGAGACACAGACTTATGTTGTCAAGGAGAGAGACAAATTGACAGACATAACAGTCGAACACCTAGTTGTGAATGGGTTAAAACAGAAAACAACTAGTGGGATGAGGTATTTCACTTCAGTCTATGATAAGATCAGGAGAACGGAACCTCCAGATTTAGGGGAGAAGCTAATGTTGCAATTCAGGTACTTCAGAGAGACTGGTAGCCACGACAGAGCACATTTGCGAACCTATGACGTTAGACTTGATGCGAAATGGACCCATAGTAGATCTGACGCCATTCCGACAAAAGACGTTGAGTGCATGCGAACTAGAGACGTTCAATGTGTACACAATGACGTAACTACAAATGCACGAAACACCAAGAGAGCGAATTTCCATTTGCGTGAGCTCAGTGACAAGGCTAAGAGCGATAGATTTGAAATTCAGACTTCGCATAGTCAATGCCACAGTGACGCTGACATGATACGGAAGTTTGAAACTGTTAGACAGGGTAGAGACCAGTCATACAGAAACTGACACTACCAAAAACATTTTAAACTTGACAAGTACTTTGGGGAGTTTTGAAAGAGATCATGACGATAAAACACTTCAAGGACGTACTTACTGGACAAGAAATGAAAAGTCTAAACTTGACATGCAATGTATTGCACCTCACAGTGACATTCTGACGAACAGAGTAAGAAAGAAAGAATACAGTTGTCTTGCCGTAGACATGTTGACACACATGGGCGACGACGTGTATTGGGATTGGGATAGAACTACGAAGATTGTGCTAGGCAGGATAGTGCAGCAGTAGAAATGATGATTTGATACCTTCTTTGAATTTTCATTATTTTCTTGTTGTACCGTAGTTGGTGGCTGTTATTGTAAATATGTTGGACATTTCATGAAACTTGGGACAAGCTATAACACTGATTGAGTTGTTTTAGTGTTGTAACTCTGAATATGACAGGTGGACTGATAGATAGTTCATTAGAGTTGGTAAATTCATAAACTCTGATATTTGGTTGATACAGGAAATCAATATCTGGAACTTTTCATAGCCTGCATATTGATAGTGTTGTTCATTGGAAGTCAATTTTTTGATCACACTATTGTTGGATAGGTATTCAGTGGAATTGGTTGATGTTGAATTTCTATTCTGAATAATCTGGTTAGATCAAACTAGGTTGTGTGTGAACTATTGATTATTGGGACAGAGAGTGAGAATTTCAGAACATGTTATTCCATTGGATGGATGTCTATTAAATTAGACTGGACCTTTTCTTAAATCATTTTTCTATTTGATTTTTCTTAAATCATTTTTCTTTGATTTCTGAAGTGAGAAATATTGTATGAGAGTGCCGTTAATCTGGAGTTGATTTCTCTGCCGCGTTACATTATTTCTGGTTATGTTGAAATTTTTTAATTGTAAATTTTTTCTTCATTGTGGACTTCTACATTTTATCATACATAATTTGTAGGAGGCATTTTATCTTTGGTAAGATAAACGCCTCAAAAGCAAGGGGGTGTCACAGTCTGATAAAAATGTCCGACCTGATGACCCACTTGCCTTGTTTACTTCAAATTTGAATTTTGAAACCCTTGACTCCTTTGTTCAAAGCTTCCTTTTTCGGGATGCTTCTAGAACAGGTCAAGATGTTATGTAACTTTAGGACCATTGTCCAGTTCTCGAACCAACTACATGCTTCGCGAACAGTCACGTGATACGCAATATGCTTTTCTATAAATATGACCACGCGCTTCCGCTCCCTCACTCCGAGCACACCGTAGCTATTTCCATCAGCTAGCTCGAGTCAGGAGGCCACCGACAGCCGTAGAGAATCAAGGTACCCTTCGACTTCTCATAAAAGGTATCATTTTATCTAATAGTATTTTGCATATATATTGTTCAAGTATGTATTTGTGCTATGTATTATATGATTTCCATATATGCTTGAGCATGGTTCAGAGAAATAGCTGAAAAAAACCTATAAGTTACGGAATATAAATTTATTGTAATTCTTTTTTCATTTTGTACTTTAATTTATATTGTTTAATTCACTAAGAGCCAGAATGCTGTGCTCGATATGAATTCCTCATGTAATTCAATTATTGTGTGTAATTTTAATTGTAAATTGTGAAGCGCTCTGTTGGTTTGAATTACCCCTTGTATGAACATTAATTTAACGTTGTAACTATTTTATTGCTTCATACGTCACGATGTTAAATGGAACACATGTGAGACGATTATATTTTTTCTAAATCTAATTGTAAACGATGCGAGGTCGAAAACTCTTATCAGCGCATTTTAACTGAACCATGCTGTAGCAGGAACGTGCTAGATTGAAATTATATCCAGCCGTTGCGTCAACAGGTCGGTCCGTGCCTCACCCATGCCTTATCCAAGCCTACCTTACTTGGCGTATTGGTACAAGCTGGTTGAATTCTATGGAGGAATTCTGTACTGAGGGTCAATGCCATTAAAATTCAAGTTCCCTAGCTACCTAGAAAAGGAGCACCTTTCCTTAGGCACCACGTGCGTCGCTAGAGGGGGACTGTGAGAATAAAACCGGCATGACTGAGTGTTGAGACCAGACTGATACAAGGCAACCCAGCTAAGTGCAAATCCAGAGTACAAATCTCTAACGAACAATTTGAGGGCAATTCGTTAAGTTGACAAAAATAGCATGAGCGCGCAGAGGATAGAGAAATAGACTATTCGCGATCGTATTTTGATTATTGTTAACTTGTTTAAACCTTATTAAATCTTATTTTCTTTGTTAATACCTCTTAGTAGTTGATTTCTATGCACAATAGACCAATTAGATTAATTCTTAGATTTGAATGGGGGCGGATGAGCAGAAAGATTGATAACGAGTGCATATTAATTTAGAGGGATTTAACTGTTTCAAATCTAGCTAAAAGTTCGCAGTTTATTAGTTTGTAAATTTGTCGTCTGAACTACAGGACACACTTTTAATTAGTCAAATAGTAAATTGAGCAACCAGTCTGCATAGGATATGAGAGAAAGAGTTAATTATATTTAAAGTCTTTTAATTATTCTAAGCAGGGTCTTTAAATAAATACTGGAAACGTAACAGTGACTAATATTACTACTACTATTGTACTACTACTACTACTATTTTTGATGATTACTATTACTATTAGTTACTATTGCACCTCAACCGATATTTTGACGAATACTACTACTACTACTATCATAGTACTACTGCTTTGACGACTACTATTACTACTTCTATTGTACTACTGTTGCTGTTTTGACCGCTACTATTACTACTTACCATTGTACTATACCTGATGTTTTTGACGACTACTATTGCTATTACTACAATACTACTACTACTGCTTTTTTGACGTAGACTATTATTATGACTGTTGTATTACTACCTTTTTGACGACTACTATAACTACTACTACTATTGTAGTACTGTTGTCTTGACTACTACTATTACTAGTACTATTATAATGATGATTTTAACGACTACTATTACTAATACTATTATACTACTAATTTTGTTTTGATGACTACTTTTACTACTATTGTTGTACTACTACTGTGGTTTTGACCACTACTATTACTGCTACTATTATACTACTAATGATTCTAATAATGATTTCATGGCCACTAGGCTCACATTCATGAGATAGATTAACATCTCATGGCTAATACTGCAATAGGCTCACATTCATGAGGTAGATTAACATCTCATGGCTAATAGGCTCACATTCATGAGGTAGATTAACATCTCATGGCTAATAGGCTCACATTCATGAGGTAGATTAACATCTCATGGCTAATAGGCTCACATTTATGAGGTAGATTAACATCTCATGGCTAATAGGCTCACATTTATGAGATAGATTAACATCTCATGGCTAATAGGCTCACATTTATGAGATAGATTAACATCTCATGGCTAATAGGCTCACAATCTTAAAAAAGGGAGAGGGTGATGACAGATAGATTGGGCTCGAACTTGTGACTCTTTTTTGTAAGAGTGTGGACAGACCAGAAACTTTATCTGATCCTGAATGTGTTAACTGATAACATGGGTGAAATAAAAACGTTATCTGATTCTGAATGTGTTAACTGATAACATGGGTGAAATAAAAGCGTTATCTGATTCTGAATGTGTTAACTGATAACATGGGTGAAATTAAAACGTTATCTGATCCTGAAATTGTTAATTGACGACCTAGGTGAAACATAAACGTTATGTGATCCTGAAAGTGTCAAGTGATGACATAGCTGAAACAAAAACGTTATATGAACCTGAAAATGTTAATTGATCATGTCAGCATTAACTGAGCAGTTCACTTGCCTTGTCTGATCCTGAGAGCATTAGATGAAGACATATATTGGGCAGTTTACTTGCCTTGTCTGATTCTGACAGCGATAGATGAAGACATATATTAGACAGTTCATTGCCTTGTCTGATTCTGACAGCGATAGATGAAGACATATATTGGACAGTTTACTTAGCTTATCTGATCCTGACAGCATAGCCGATGAGTCCTCAATGCCTGGTGAGATAAGAGAACCGTACAAGTGATAAAGTAACTGATTTGCATGCTTGGTGAGATCATGAGAACTGTACAGCTGATGATGTGGCAAGAGTACATGCTTGTCAGATCATAATAGCAGCTTGACTGATGACGTTGCAGATCTACATGCTGGTCAGATATGAGAACTGATGACGTAGCAGGTCAACATGTCTGGTCAGATCATGAGAACAGCACTCCTATTGGTAGATTTAATGTCTGATCATATCATAAAAACAGTCCAACTGATGAAGTGCTTCAAAGCCTGAACTCGAACACACAGATCGTGCTATCGCAACCCCCACGGCATGCGTTATGATCAAGACGATAAAGCCCGATCGCTTACATCAACTTCAAAGACTTCTTTGATCACTTGGTCACCTTCCACTTTTGTTCAGGAAGAGTCACGTTATAAATAAAAGATTAACAGTATAATATTTCGACATTAACTGTTAAGAAATGGCTTTAATATCTTCGCGCTGTAGACTACCGGACAAAATCGATTTCTTTGGCTGGGGTGCAGATTTCTATCTCGTCTAGTCACCATGTTAAAAATTCATACCCTTTAACAAACCATTTTAAATCCGTACTAACCCATCCGGTTCCCAACGATCAACTTAAAAACAAAATGCACATATTTTGAGATGTGTCCGGGATCCCATAATTAATGACACTTTTCACGGTACCAATATTCCAAGGTGAACTTACACTTTTAACATTATTTTTGTTTTACAACTGGCTTTACAGTGATCATAATTAGTTACCTACTCGAGAGTCGCCATATAGCTAAGCTTTGGATAGCCCAATCCAATGTGTGTCTGTGGTAATACAAATAAATGTTACCTACTCGAGAGTCGCTAGGCAACAATGCTTTGGATACCCTATTCCCATGATGCAATTACCGTTATGTCCAAGTGCAGAACAGACAAAAACATACATAACTTTTAGTTTGTTGTTATATTAATTCATAAACAGAATGAAGAACTTTTAGTTTGCTGTTTTATTAATTCATAAACGGAATGAAGAACTTTCAGTATGCAGAGTAAGAAGTTGTTTCTTTAATGTTATGAAAGAGTACTTTTTAAAGCAATGAATGTTCTCATAAATGCACTTGACACATTTAGGCCAAATATTCTCAAAACAAACCCATGACAAGTTAGGCCAAATATCCAAATAAAATTAATACACATTACAAGTTAAGATCGAATGTTCTCATAAATACATTTGGCAAGTTAAAGCTGAATATTCTCTTAAATATACTTGACAAGTTTAGGCCAAATGTTCTCATAAATTCTCTTGACAAGTTTAGGCCAAATGTTCTCATAAATTCTCTTGACAAGTTTAGGCAGAATGCACTCACACTGGTATTGGATATACAGGAATAAAATGTAAATACACTTGATAGGTTCAGGCCAAATGCACTCACACTGATACTGGATATACAGGAATAAAAATGTAGAGGTTCCATTCATATACGTCATTTCCTGTGTATCACATTAAAATCGTATTAGTAAGGAGAATTTATTACATCTCAAGTCTTACAATGTTCTTTATTTACACTATTTAATACGTATTAAGACTTTGATTAATGTTTATTTAATTTCCAGCCTATATTAGCTTTTAGACATATATTTAATTTAGTGTATATTACGTTTCAGATTGATTTTTTTTTAGTGTGTAATACGTTTTAGACTAGTGTTTATTTAATTTAGTGTATATTAAGTTTTAGACTGATATTTATTTAATTTAGTGCATGTCACGCGCAGCGCATTCAATATCTTACAACTGTGAATTACATATATATATATATATATCTTACAACAGTGAATTACATATAATTTCAATAATAATTAACAGATGAACAAAGCGGTATCACATGAAATAAAAATCAGAAAGGTTATTCGCAGAATAGAACAGTAATTTGCAGAGTTGAAATGATAGTTGTACATAGGAAATTCTATTTGACCAGTAGAAAGGCTACTTACAAGAAATATTTATTTATCAGAGAACAAGAAAAACTAAAAGCAAGTTTATTTTCAGAATAATATTTATTTATCATGAACAAAAGAGAAGAAGAGAATTATTATTTGCAGAGTAATGCTTATTTAACAAGAACGAAAGAGAAGAGTAGAATTATTATTTTCAAGCAATGCTTATTTAACAAGAAAGAAAGAGAACAGGAGAATTATTATTTGCAGAGTAATGCTTATTTAACAAGAACGAAAGAGAAGAGCAGAATTATTATTTTCAAGCAATGCTTATTTAACAAGAAAGAAAGAGAACAGGAGAATTATTAATTGCATTAATTGCAAGCAATGCTTATTTAACGAGAACAGTTAAGAGTCAATAAACACTCTAATCTTACGGTGTTCAGTTCTTCTTCCATCAGCGCTTTGGGCAAAATATCCTCTTGGAATACTTGTTATTCAGCGAAATATTTAAAAGTAATTTTTCAAAATAATTTATTTCGTTACTCTACTGAAATCCTCGATCCTAATCATCAACAACCAGCATGAGATTAGCTCCCTTTTCACTGCCTCTCGACATGGCTTCCGGAATGATGTGTCCCGTTCAATCTACCTTGGCAATTTGTGCTCTATAAAGCAATTCACTTCCTCACACGACCTCATCAGTGCCTTCTCTGTTCCCAACACGCTCGCGCCCCTACGAAAATTATGTGCCTTTAAAGTTCAGTTATCCCCCCCAAAGGACTCTAGTTGTGCTTCCAATTGCCTCCCTCTGCTGTAAAGAAATACCGCATCTCGCAATTTTAGTACTGTGCAAATCATCCTTGACCTTTCAATCAGACGTTTCTTTTCAGCTTGTATGGCAATTGTGACTCCCACAATTGGTTCCAAGAGAATAGCCTCGAGCAGGTCATATTTACAGATCAACGGGGAAACACATTGGCCATGTTATCCTTTTCATTAAGACAAAATACTCTTCTCAAGACTATATTACAGTCTTTATACCTGGCTTTTCATTAAGTCAAGACACTCTTCTCAAGTCTATATTGCAGTCTTTATACATGGCTTTTAGAAGAGAGTTGCCTTTCCTGCAGCTCCTCTCGACCCTCATTCCTTTTGGCCTTGATATAGTGGTCGTCGAGATTTGATGGAGGGCATCCGGAATACAGAGATTTCTGGACGCAGCATGTTCAGCACACAGAGAAATTGTAACAAACACTCAGTGAATTTCTTAAGCACACACCACAATATCAATGAGCTTTGGCAAATGGCGTTAAGCAGCAATAAATCCGACAATCAGGCATTTTAAATTACTATATAACTCACAGTATAACCAATCACAATATTCACATTTTAATCCAATCATTCATGTAGACCAATCACATTATTAACACGTTAGCCCAGTCACTTCATGTAGACCAATCACATTATTAACACGTTAGCCTAGTCACTTCACGTAGTCTGTCAATATGTACAACTCTTTGCCCGTGGACCAGCTCTGGCCTCTCACTTAGTTTCATCCATAAGGTTCTCCAACTGTAATAAATTCAGGCCAGCAACAGTTTTATCACCATCTTTTAGATTCGAGTTTTCACTACAGTCTGCACTCTAAATCTACACATACCAAACACAATGTCTCAATCGACAACACTGCAAACGAAAGTTCCCAAGAAGCCTTCTTTAGAAAATACAAACCCTAACCTTAACCTTTCTCTAAAATTAAACACGACAGTTGTAAACGGAGAAACTCCCTACTTTTTTGTCGTCATCTAACGTTTTCTTGAATTCTGATGAAGGTGCAAGTACAAATTTCCCTCGTTTGTCTGTCAATGGTTGTCCAGCCCTAAACGGTTATAATATTTTTTTCCCACAGGATGTAACTTGTGTGTCTACAACACAGTGCCACCATTCAAATAACACCATTAATTGTTCACGTCCACTCATGCGAACAACAGGAACAAAAGACAGAAAAACATAAATGAATCAATACTAAAAAACAAAACTTTATGTCATTGAACAACAAACTATTTACAAACGTTTTCTGCCATTCTTTCTAGTAATAAGCAGAAAGTTTTATTTCACAACTGTTTCCCCTTCACATCATGTTTTGCTAACTCACGTTTAGTTAGTAAGTGAAAGTGATCATTATTAATTAATCTTTCATAGTTAATTATAAGTGATGGGAATCTTAATTTATTTTATTAATGATCTTCCAACAGACACCACTCGTGGATGTGCGGGCGCTGTAAACGTTTTCTCTCTTCCACAACATTAACAACATTTACAGTTACACAATCTTTCCATAGGTGGAAAACTTCTTACTAAATGAGAAGACAAACCCGAATTTAATCTATATTTAGCGAGCCCCCATCCACCCACTTTCTTCTCCAACATAAGATTATCAATATGTGTAAGAAGGTCAATAAATTTAACAATAAATGTATTAAATGAACAATCAAATATACATAAGACGATTACGATGAAATAGATTACTTCACATCAATATTCCACAAACTCACATTTGGATAATTTTATGTTTTTATATATATATATAATAAAGATATAATTCAACAATAGAGTCAATACAAATCACATGTTAGTCCTATCAGTGAGTAGAAATGGAGTTATTAGAGGTAGGTTATTGTAATCATTACATGACCTGGATTAAACATTGCTTCAGAAGTCTTCACTTGCTTTTGCAACATGTTACAATGTCTATGGCAACAGTGTCTCCTGCCACATGCATGAAAAACACTGATGCACTGTCATATTCTCCAACGAAATTGAGCGATCTCCTCACCATGTCAGTTCCTTCAAGCAAAACACGACCACAGCACATCTGATGACCTCAACGTACCAGAATTCCAGAATTCTCCTGATGTATCCAACATATACATCAAAGTATATAGCGTACTCCTTACACGTACACATCAAAGTGTATAGCGTACTCCTTACACGTACACATCACAATAGAAGTTCCCACATCTTCCCAGTCATTCAAAGTTCTAACCGGTGAACGTGTGAAGGATAACTGGAAACTTGAGAGTTGAAACTCAAACTCAAATTAAAAACTGAAAACAAGTGACCTTTTGATTTTTGATATTATATATAAATAAATAAATAAATATATCAAAAGTCAAAGGGCCACTTGTTCACATCAAGTGACTGACTGCCTTTCAAAGCCAGACATTCTTCTTTACCACTCAAATTCAAAGTAATTAGAGAACAGAATTTTTTACAGCTGGTGAAATCCTTAATCTCAGCCCATTGGCTGGTCTCATTCTCATAAATCATAATCATTGGATAATTGAAAACTACTCACTCAGTTTGCATAACGTTAGCAATATAGAATATTCTTGCTTCAACTCAGACACTTTCACAAATAACACCATAAAGGAGTGCCCAAGATCAGGTTACTCTGACAATTTATCAATTTATATAACAATTTAAATTTAAAAATAGAGAGAGGCAAATTTATTCTGTAACAGTTAGGTATTCAACGGGAAATTAATTTCAAGCCATAACACTCATAAAGGCTCATTTTAAAGGTAATAACTTCAACATTTGCAAAACATCCACATCAACCGGCTTTCCGAATATCAGCGGTCAGTACGCTAACCTGTAATTGGCATGCATTCTTATAATTTAATCATGTTGAACGAGACGAGTAACAACGCTAACCTGTAATCGGTACACATTACTCCGATTTAATCATGTTTAACTGGCGGCTTTGGCGCCAGTCTCGAACGCTAGTTGGCGGGAGAAATCAGTCTTATCGGACTTGAAGAAAGGTGGACACGGAAAATATCTTCTCTAGAAGACACCTGCATTGTCCTAATGTTACAAATGCCACGGTACAGTGAATTCGTGATGTAGCGGAAGTTAGTGTCTTGGATTGATGTGCCCGTGAGATGAGCCGTACATTGTTCAGATCTAACGACCTGGAAAACAAAGCAAAGAGCGGAAGGATTTATGATAAAAGATAACTAATATCGCTGAAATAGTGCTGGCTATATGGGCGGCTCATGGGCGCCCATCAAACTGAAAAAAATAAAAAGGTAAAATCTTTTCTTCGTGTTCCATGTTCTGCCTATCTAGCGTATAACCATTGAAATTTTACAGTTGTTACAATATTACATGTCGTAGGATTCGTGATATTTTAATTTAAAAAACGGATGTTATCTCGTGTGTCATCACTTATAACAGCAGTTGTGTCCTAGGATTCGTGATGTCTTAGTTGAAAGAGCAGATTTTGTTCTAAGATGTGTCATATTTCATTTATAACTCCAGATGCGTCCAGGGATTTGTGGTTTCAGAGAAACAGCAGACATGTCATTCTCAGACTTTCATGGTGTAGTCTGGTATTGTCTGGTGTTGCACATGTGGTTCAGCAACTTCTATATTCCTTTTCCCAGCAATCGAATTGTATGAGAATATTTTTAATTAACCTGCCTAAGTTTGGCATGTGAACATAAAAATTATGAAATTCATACATTTGAAATTCTCTCCCCTTCTCTTTCTCTCTCTCCCCTTCTCTCTCTCTCTCTCACATACACACGCGCACACGAACACACACACACACACACACACACACACACACACACACACACACACACACACACACACACACACACACACACAAAGGTATAATTTATTTTATAAAATATAGGCAATCACTATTTGCTTCATTTTAAGAGCTCTTTTTGAACTTAAAGGTAATTTTAGTTGTTATTAGTGACATTCAATTGTTGCCACTTTAAGGATATGTACACTACTTTCAAACATAATCACGCCATTAAACGACTTATTATTTTATGTGAATTTAGTTGTGTGTATATATATATATATGTAACTACATTGAATATTTCTTTACACAAGCACACACACTCTCGTATACACACTGACTTACATGCATGCTTACTTTCAAACAAACAAATAGATGTACTTATATGCTACTATTTGTGTCTAATTTGTAGCAAGCTCTCATAACTGAAGAACCGTACATTCTTCATTGTTCTGCTTAAAGGTAGAGACAGAGTGAGAGTTGTGTGTGTGCGTGTGTGCGTGCGTGCATGCGAGAGAGAGAGAGCATTCCATTTCTAAGTGAATCTGTTTGACAAGGAGGGAATGTGACGGGACTCTGGTTGCTTTAGTAGGGCAATGATTATGACAAAAGAATTTGAAATTCAACACTTTCTTTCTACTGCAATGAAGATTTCTCTGTTGCAAAGTTTATATTTAACAGTGTCTACTTTCAGAAAGAGCACTTTAAAGTTATCCATTGCATAGTTAAACGACCCAATGAGTCAGGCTATCACAGTGTTCAAAGCCACAAATATGTCTACCGTTTTTTGCTCGACTTACATCAGCGGAAATGAGCTAATTCATTAATGTACTATGTGATAGTCCATTTTCTACTTTATTCAAATTATATCGCTCGTTCTTTCTCTTCACCACTACTGGTCTATTTGCTCAACCTATTGTAGCCGAAACCAGTCCACGTGCAGGCTTAGCTCCTATATGACGCTTAGAGGCAGGGTGTCGCAGCCAAAAATGTCTATCAAAACACGGCTGTCTTTCTCGCTTCTTCTTCTTCCTCGACAGATGTCTGTGATCATGCCTGAACAATGCGTGCACTTAATGATCTCTATTTAATACCTATCTGTGCCAACACCACCTTTTTCATTCACATATGGCCATTGCAATTTAAGAAACTTTATTCTAAGATATCTATCTGTGTCAACACCGCCTTTTCCATTCAGATACGGACATTACATTTTAAGAAACTTTATTCCAAGATACCTATCTGCACCAACACCGCCTTTTCCATTCAGATACTGATATTAAATTATAAGAAACTTTATTCCAAGATACCTATCTGTGTCAACACCGCCTTTTCCATTCAGATAAAGAAATTACAGTTTAAGAAACTTTATTCCAAGATGCCTATCTGTACCAACACCGCCTTTTCCATTCAGATAAAGAAATTGCAGTTTAAGAAACTTTATTCCAAGATATGACAGTACATCGGCTCCATACTAATTAGCAAGTTGTTTTGATACGTCGTTGAAATGAATTGGAAATCCACTAGAGAGTGAGGCGCGTTATTTAATTAATGTCGTCTTAAAACAAACTTAAAATATTCCTGAAGTATCCAATATCATCTGATAGGAAACACAGCGAACTTTGTATGTGCACGAACACCTTTTCGTATTGGTGAGAAAACCTCTTTACTATTAGCTGTGAGTTAATAAAACGTCCTTACCATTAGCGTGAGATAAAACGTCTTCATTATCATTAACTGAGTACGCCCATGCCATGAACTTTTATATAGGAAAGTAATTACCATTTAATTGTGATATAAGAAAAAGTTCTTGCCATTAACTGTGATGAACGAAAGCGTCTTTACCATTAACTGTGAGGTAAAATTGTCTGTAGCTCTCAGGTGTATGGGTTCAATGCCGGCAGTGCATCATTAAGAAAACGCTGTGCTTTACGGGTTAATTTTTTTAATGTTTTTTTCATAACATGCTGCAATTTACACACATTGTACCGGCTCTATAAAAACAGTTGTCAGTTTCGAAGACTGCTGCAACTCGTGTTTTTTATAAGTCTGTAATTTCTTCCACCCGATAGATCTGCACCCGACCGCCTTTCTACACTTTCTTTGAAATGTTTCTATGCAAGGGGCAATAACTGTTATCGACATTTTCCCTTCACGGTAAACTATTTTTTTTCCTTTGTTTTGCTTCTTTCCCCCCTTTTCTTGTACCTCTACGTGTCTGAGTCATCGATCGTGGGTAACAGCGTCTTTCAATTTTTTAAAAATAGGTTTTTGCTTTCTTACCACCACCCTTCCTCACAACAATTGTCTCTCTCTTTTACTCTTTCCCGTTTCTTTATCTCTATGTTCATTCTGTCTTCTTCGTACATATAACTAACTACCCCTTGAAAGGTGCCAGGGACCTAAGCAATAATTAAAGCATTCGTATTCTTATTGTCATTCTATCTTTTCTCTCTTTTCTCCTTTTTCTCTTTCTTTCTTTTTCATTCTGTCGCTCTGTCTGTCTGTCTCTCTCTCTCTCTCTCGTAAACATATAATAACCACCCCTTGAAGCGAGCCATGGACGTAACCACAAAAGCATTAAATTTTGTATTCTCTCTCTCTGTTCCGTTTTCTCATTCCTCTTTATTTTATCTTTCTCGTTCACTCCGTACTCTGTCTCATTTTTCTCGACTGCTATGTATTAGCCGGAAGAAATAAAAAGTACAAATTCAGAAGTTTCATTATTAATACTTAGTTATAGCCTAGACTGATCAAGACCCAGGTTGTTTAAACTGTTAGTTTCATTATTAATATTTAGTTATGGCCTAGATTGATCAAGACCCAGGTTGTTTAAACTGTTAGTGGATATTGAAAATGTTCTCTGGAACTGATAGGTACATTAATTTTGTATTTAATGTGACGAATTGTGAAATGAACGGCTGTTGAGAAACGATTTATGTCTAACAAATCACCTGACTGCTGAGGATGGAATTGTTAGGAACTCATTCCATCTTTTCCTATTGCTGTAACACCTGCTACAGTTGTTACAGATGGTCATCGACTTGTCGCAATAGCTCTAGAACTGCTTCTTTTCGCTGTATCTCTTTCTGGTAAAAATTGTATTATTATTTATTTTTATAGCAAAATAATCACAATAATAACATCAACGTTGGAGACGGAGACAAATATAGTCACGTGAAAGCTGGGGGAGACAGATTTAGAAATATAAACGTTGGAAACAGATATAGTAATGTGAACGCTGGAGGAGACAGATTTAGTAACTTGAATGTTGGAGATGAAGACAAATATAGTAACGTGATCATCAGAGACGGAAACATATAGTAACGTGAACGTTGGAGACAGATATAGTAACGTGAACGTTGGAGACAAAAATAGTAACGTGAACGTTGGAGACATATATATTAACGTGAAAGTTGGAGACAGATATACTAACGTCAAAGTTGGAGACAGATATAGTAACGTGAACGTTGGAGACAGAAATAGTAACGTGAACGTAGGAGACAGAAATAGTAACGTGAACGTTGGAGACATATATATTAACGTGAAAGTTGGAGACAGATATAATCACGTGAACTTCGCAGACGGGGACAGATGTCGCTGTTTCTGAACGCTTCACTGGGTATATGAATGTAGAGTGCAAACATTTTCGAATTGTTTGTATAGCGACAAAGGCGTATGGACGATAAGCATGCTTTCAAGATAAGTAAACAGTAATTATCGCAAAGCATGCTCTTTTCTTAACAACTGCTATAGTTGCAGATTCGTTTCGCAGCAATAAGTTTCAGACACTGTTCACTCCATTCAGTGAGATGTTATCTTTGTTCACTGGTGAGGTAATGGAGTTCAGTGCTCTCCTAATTTAATGTCTGCATTCAGTCAGGTCAATCTATTTGTGTTCAGAGACATAATGTTGTTCTATTAACTGAGATAATTAAAATAAATTGCATCTAATGACTGAGGTAAGAATCTTTAAAGTTTATGTGACCCTATTCAATTATTTTTTAAATATGTGCTACACGTGTTTTCTGCAGTCTAGAGATCAATATATGCATAATACTGTTAGGATTAGTTGTAAATCTCGTCAATTCATGCACAAATGTTCAATATTTTGGGCTGGCTTCCATACCTAAGTCAGTATGTTTAAATATTTCAAATTTACATATTGTAATAATATGAAACGATACAATAATTCCCTTATCAGTCTAGAGCAGGGGTCTCAAACTCATTTTGTCTGGGGGGCCGCTGGAAGTAGATTCTGGGTGAAGCTGAGCCGCATCATTATTCCCTGCTGCCAGAAACCTGGCACCGCTTCCTCTTACACAGCTCAGACACATTTGGCTTCAGGGAGGAAGCCACTGACCCTCAGTATGGCTTGAAGATGCTCATCAGTAAGTTTGGACCTGAATTTTGACTTATTAAAGTTCATGGTGGAGAAAAGCTTTTCACACAGATAGGTGCTTCCAAAAAGGCACATGGTCCGCTTGAACATCCTGGAAAGCTCAGGGAAGGTAAGAGACAATTCTCTCAAAAGCTTGTCTGCTTTTCCACTCACCTCCCTGAACTTGGCTTTTAGTTCAGAATTACACTGTATGTCAATTAGCTCCATTTGAAGCACAGTAGGGGCATCTTCCACATCGAAGGAGAAGGGTCAGCAAATACTTGAAAGGTGGTTCTGTGTTTCTTGAAATCTGCAAACCTGTGATCAAATTCTTCCTGCAGCTTTACAATGGCATCAATATACTTCTCACCACTGAATGGTGTGCCAGAATCCATGAGTGCCTTACATGCTGGGAAATGACAGAGGTTTGTCTGAGAAAGCTAGGCTTTCCATAGGTTTGTCTGAGAAAGCTAGGCTTTCCATAACACAAGTTTTTTGGAAAATGCTCTGACATTGTCATATATTGCGCTGACAAGCTCCCCCTGGCCTTGTAATTTCTTGTTCAGTACATTCAGCTCTTGTTTGATGTCAACAAGAAAAGTTAAATCCATGAGCCATTTGGGATCACTTAGTACAGGAACAGCCATCCCATCTTTCTTCATGAAGGTTTTCATTTCTGCTCTCAACTCATGAAACCTCTTCAAGACATGTCCCCTGCTAAGCCAACGTACCTCATATGCTGACTCTATTTCCTCTAAAAAGGCCTGGAACTGCCAGTGCTTTAACCCCTGGATCTGATATGGTTGATGCATTTCACAACATCAGGCATCACATTGTCAAACTTCATGCACTTGCTGCAAAGGGCCTGCTGATGTCATAGGGCTATGCTTTGACAGGCTCCTATAGTATATTGCATACTTTAGCAGGCAGCTAACTCTCACAGAAACGACAAAACATTCACTTGATTAGGAATCACGTCAGTGTTCAAGTACTCCTATTCCTAATTATTTTATGTAATCTTTTTTCTGGTTTATTGTTTATTTAGGGAAAAACGTGCGGGCCGCACTTTCACTAAATTTTGATATCAAGTGCGGGCCACAAAATATCGTCACGCGGGCCGCGAGTTTGAGACCCCTGGTCTAGAGAATTCATAAAAGTTTCTTGAATACTGCACACAAAAATTATGGAACACTTTGCAGGATGTGCTTTGATAGCGCATGTGAAGTTCTGGACGATTCTCCATGGTGTGCTTTGTCAGTGTATTGAAGATTCTGGAACAGTTGTGTAACATGCCTAGAAGTGGTACATTTGACTGTCATCTAAAAAAGAAAGTAAATTGTTGCAAACCGTATGATTATGAACACATGCCAATTACAGCTGCCATCATTGAAAAGGTTATGTACATTGACAATAATTATCTCTCTGAAACTCCACTCTCATGTTCAATTATGTCTATGAACTTGATTAATTATCTCGCTCGCTCTCTATCTGTCTAAATATGTTAATTTGACTGCTGATATCTATGCTAGTATAAACTGAACAATTGTCTAGCGTTAATCACATATTGTTGTAAAGTGATGTAAATGTCGACATTCTTTTGATTATATTCATATATTGTGTATTTCATTGTTGCTTTAATAATTTATTTGTTAAATTTATTAACCTTATTGAACATAACAATGTATATAGGCGACAGCAAAACATCTACCTTATTACTGTACACCAGGGGTGCACAAACATTTTAGGCCAGAGGGCCAAATTTCCAATTGATAGTGCTTGGAGGGCCGCAAGTCAGATTGCACATGGATGGCTCAGTAGAAAAAAAATAAACAACACAAATAACTAAATAAAGTCTTCTAGGGGCCGCACAGAGCCCTGTCTCTGGCCGCGGTTTGTGCACCCCTGCTGTATACAAAGTGGAGTTTTACGATACCCTTAGGCAAGTGAGAGACAGGTTGGTCTTGTGGGAGAATGTAAATTAATATTTTTTATCACTTGTAATTAGTTATGTGTTATTAATTAATAAATAATAATCATAACGCGTGAAGGGTGCCCAGAGAGGTGTCACAGTATGTTAGACTCACACGAATTTTTATTATGTGTTGCATACACAGGAAGTCTTATTTGTATGTGTTACATGGACATGAAGTCTTATTTGTATGTGTTACATACACAGGAAGTCTTATTTGTATGTGTTACATGGACATGAAGTCTTATTTGTATGTGTTACATACACAGGAAGTCTTATTTGTATGTGTTACATGGACAGGAAGTCTTATTTGTATGTGTTACATACACAGGAAGTCTTATTTGTATGTGTTACATACACAGGAAGTCTTATTTGTATGTGTTACATACACAGGAAGTCTTATTTGTATGATTTACATACACAGGAAGTCTTAAGTGGCGTATCCTCTTGTTTATATGCTGATGTTTGATCTTACGATGCCAAAATTAAGCATGTCCTTCTATGCACGACACTTAAGATTTTGTCTGCTTTCAGCATATAGTTAATAACATACTCTGAATTCAAAGTAAATACTAGCACAGACATTGGCAACACCCCTCCCCTCCCCCCCCCCCGCCCGTTTAAACTTAAGCGCGCCTAATAATGTAGTCGACAGTGATTACATGGACTTGTTGTAGTGTTTTATTCGTTAATGAACGCATCAGTAGTGTTTCACGTCACGTGCTTTTGCATTTTATTCTTTAATGAACAGGTATATGGCGACTGTGGGGAACTAATTTTGTGTTTTACTCTTTAATGGACAGTTAAGTAGCGATTGAAAGGAACTAATTTTGTGTTTTATTCTTATAATGAACAGGTATGTAGCTTCTGTGGGGAAGTAATTTTGTGTTTTATTCTTTAATGGACAGTTAAGTAGCGACTGAAAGGAACTAATTTTGTGTTTTATTCTTATAATGAACAGGTATGTAGCGACTGTGAAGAAGTAATTTTATGTTTTTCTCTATAATTCATAGGTAGGCAGCTTGAACTGTGCACAAGAGACAGTTATTTTATAGACACTTAGAAAGTGAGCATGTTACTGTTTTGAACATATGTGTTCCTCTGTCGGATACTAGCTTGCCGTTTCACTGCAATGAAATTATTCTAAATTGTAGTGGGTTCAAATTCCCTTGTGCAAAGGCAGAATGATTTGATGCTAGGATTTGTTTGTGAGTGTTTGGTACAAGCTGTAGACTGAAGTTATTTTCTGTACAGGAGTTTAGGATAAACGCCAAATGCTTACTAAGATTCTAGCGTACATTTTTGGCATATGGTCTAAAATTGAATGAGTATCTAAAGTATTAAAATTAATTCTTGTAAAGACAAACCCATAAAGTCCTGTAAGGCAAACCCATAAAGTCCTGTAAGGCAAACCCATGAAGTCCTGTACGGCAAACTCATGAAGTCCTGTAAGGCAAACTCATGAAGTCCTGTAAGGCAAACTCATGAAGTCTTGTAAAGGGGGGCATTGAATACATTTTAAAAATAATTTACAAGTTAAATTTCCATTAAATGCATTAGACTAAATTTCATTATAAAGTACTAATTAAATATTAGTATGTCAGTGCAAATTTCAGTTCCTGTAGAAAACAATTAGTACTTTAAATTCTGCATAGAATTGCTGTACAAGGTGTATTGTGGAATTCATGACATAATAGTATAATGGTTTTCTGAATCCTTCATTCTATCTGTCTGTCTCTGTCTCTGTCTCTGTCTCTCTCTCTCTCTCTCTCTCTCTCTCTCTCTCTCTCTCTCTCTCTCTCTCTCTCTCTCTCTCTCTCTCTCTCTTCTATATGTTTGTTTGTGATCTGCCATTCTATCTATTTGTATAAGTTCATAGAAGGCTCATTCAATAGCATTAGTATAATAGTTGTTCAGTATATTATTATTCATTTGAAAACCCTCGTATACTAAGGTTGTTGTTTAGTAAGTAGTAATTCTCAATGCTATCTCTAATATAACGTTGTTCCCATTCATCCAGTGCATAATTATCATTATTGTCATTGCTCTTAGCGTGAGACAGGTTACCTCTAATAAATGTCACAGACAATCATTCTGGATGTGCACTTAAGACATGTTCGTTATTGACGAGAACATTTTTGATCGGCACACATCTAGTGATATGTGAAGTGGCAATTAAGGCGATGACTGACGTGCGTGACCATTATGAGAAGACAGTACATGGTGCGAGAAACAGATAAAGAATGAGCGTGGATTTGAGCAAAGAAAGAAAGGTGTTTGAGACCATGAACGGTGTTTGGGACAGTGGTTTAAGGTGAGCGGTGTTTGAGACCATGATTTTAGGGTGAACGGTGTTTGGGACAGTGGTTTAAGGTGAATAGTGTTTGAGACCATGATTTTAGGGTGAAAGGTGAAGTCTGACGAGATTATGTTCACAAAAGCGAGGAAATAGTATGTGAACAGGCTTGTGAAGATCAGTCTTTTGCAGTAAGAAAACGTATGAATGATACTAATTATACCTCTATTTTCCTTATTTATTCGCCTCCAGGAGGGGAGCTGACTTTAGCCAGACGGTCAGAAATAATTCGCATAACTTGAGTATAGTTCATGAAGTATGCATTCATGTTTGGCAAATTGTCTCCCTTCCCTATCCATATCCTGAAGGTGATCCTAACACAATTTCTTCCTTTTTCTGCATGTTTCCCAGTGTGACGCCAATGCCACCTAGTTAATGGTTATTATTATTAATTAATCATCCATAACTAATTACAAGTGATGAGAATCTTACTTTATGTTATTAATAATTCTCCGGAAGACACCACTCTTCTCTCTCACTTGGTGGATATGTGGGCGCTGTAAACGTTTTCTCTCTCCATAACATTAAAGATAAACATTTACCGGCACACAATATTTCCGCAGATGGAAAACTACTTTTTGGTAAAGATAAGCTATATTTAGTGAGCCACCATCCACCCAATTTTTTCTCCAACATAAGGTTTTCAATATGTGTAAGAAGATCAATAGATTTAACAATATATTTATTAAATCAACAATCAAATATACATGTAACAAATACAATGAAAAACATTACTTGACATCAATATTTCCATGAAACAATATTTGAATAATTTTAATATTTATACAGTCTTATATCCAAACACACAATTCAGCAGATTAGTGTCAATATAAATCACAAGATAGTTCTTATCAGAGAACACAAATGGAGTTCACACAATTCAACAGATTAGTGTCAATATAAATCACAAAATAGTTCTTCTCAGAGAACAGAAATGGAGTTATCAGAGATAAGAGTTAATAGTTTGTATATAACCTTGTCTAGGTGAAGTCACAATAGTCTTTTGTGTGCTATTCATAACAACGTCAAAAGTTTATTGTTCACGTTTTTACTGTTAGTTCCATGTTTCCATTGCCCATTGTAGAACACTGATAAGCTGCTATTCTCTCAAGGCTAATCTGGAATTTCACCATATTAGCTCCTGCAAGCAAAACAAATAAAGCAATTTTCAGTAACTTCCTTGTACCAGAAATTCCATGATGTAGTCAGCATACTTTGCCACCATACATCAACAGAGTGCAGAGTATTCCTTACACTTACACATTGGGGGAAGGGGGGGTAGATACTTCTCGTGTCTACCATGGTCATTGCAGTTTATAAATCAGTAAACAGGGAGATTCAAGAATAACAAGAAAAGGTTGTTTATTCCCTGTAAAGTATAATCAGGGAACAAGTGCTAAGCTTCCAGTTTATTCATCTTTAACACCATTCTCTCTTAAGTCTCAACTTGTCGTTTCCTGCAACAGTATTTATTGGACCGATACACTCACAGAGCATAATAAATACAGCATAATAGTTTATGAACACGTTCACCATAAACAATGTAAAGTGTTTAACTTACTACATATAAGCATCACAGTTCACAATTTATAGAAATAATAGTCTACTCACATAGTACATCTCTACGTAAACACAAGTAGAACATATTAATAGAAAAAATGCACAAAATAGTTCTAAGTTCATTCTCTCTCAACAGTCAGTTAACTCACCCTTAAGCTAATGCCGCCTTTCATGACCAGACTTCTTGTCTCTCCAAATTTTGGAGTTCTTTACTTCCAACTTTGACACTGAAAAATATCAGCATAAGCAGTGACCAAGGTCGGGTCACTTTGACATTTAACAATTTATACAACAATCAAGTCTAGAAAAAGGGATAGGCAAATTTACTCTGCCACACCCGGCACAAAGTGGTTGTTACTCTCTGCATGTTTCCTAGCATAAATTGATAAGAACTTAGCCATTGTTTCCCCCCTCCCCGCCTTAAGTCTCTGTCAGCATTGTTCTCCATACGTCTCCCTGTCACAATGGCAGCTTCGACTTCCAGTCATGATGTCCACAAGAATCACTTCTCTTATGCATCATACCGGTACACCTGGTACAATCTCTCATACAGGGGGAACAATACAGTCACAGATTTTAAACCAAGCAAGTGGCCAGCAGGAAGGAAAGGTACCAAGAATTGAACGATATGATCTTTCTGTGAAGTGAAAGAACTTTTGATACATGCACTTAGTTTGATTAATCATTCTCTTTCTCCAGATAGATAGATAGATAGATAGATAGATAGATAGATAGATAGATAGATAAATAGATAGATAGATAGATAGATAGATAGATAGATAGATAGATAGATAGATAGATAGATAGATAGATAGATAGATAGATAGATAGATAGATAGATAGATAGATAGATAGATAGATAGATAGATAGATAGATAGACAGATAGATAAATAGATAGATTAGAGATAGAGAGATTCAGTAAAATTAATACTGAAGAGATTGGGTGTGAGAAAAAATAAAAAGATTTGGATGTAACTATAAAATGAAGAGTGAGTGTGGTGTGAGTAGAGAATGAAAGGTGAGTGGGGTGTGAGTAACGAATTAGGAGTCAGTGTGGTGTGAGTAGAGAATGAAAAGTGAGTGGGGTGTGAGTAACGAATGAGGAGTCAGTGGGGTGTGAGTAGAGAATGAAAGGTGAGTGGGGTGTGAGTAGAGAATGATGAGTAAATGAAATGTAAACAGAGAATGAAAAGGGTAATGTGTAAATAATTGAGAGTAGAATGCGAGTACTTGGTGCAATGTGAGTTAATGTTAACGTGTATATCAAGCATTGTAATGCATACAGTTAATTTAATATTATATTTCATTTGGATCAGTTTTCCTTGCATATGATATTAAAGAAGATCCATTGCGTAGTCATCTAAACTGTAAAATGTGGAACGGGAAAGGAAAGGCAACAGTTTGCTTGTGTCTAGTGACCACACGCACACGCTAGACTGTTGAGAAATAGTTCAGTTAAGGTAGAAGCACTTTCCCTAGTGCAATGGCTTTTAAGTCAATATTTATAAAAACTGTTGGGCCGAGTCTAAATCAATTCCCAAGAAAGTGATACTGAAAAGAAGTGTGCGTTACCCACAAAAGACTCGATTCGAGGCGCCTGCAAGCTACCCCGGGTAGGCCTGGGTCAGTGTTCAGAATTGACGATATAATAGCGAGATCATGGGAACTGCAAACATAGCTTGTCGTGCTAAGTGTGTTATCACGGTCGGCTAGAAGAGGAAGCGATGTTGTCTTTTGTGACGCCCTTGTGGCTCAGCATACGTGAGTTTTATTCATGTTGTTGCCTGCGAACACCTCCATGGCGCGTAGTTTCGTTGTCCACTTAAAAGCTTATGCTTGCGTCATTTTTGCGTCTGCGATTGAATGTTTGGTTCAGTTAGGTCACTGCCGGGAAATTTCTCTTTAGGAAAGACGTGTCCAAGAAGATTTGTGAAAGTGACCCAATTGTCCTTTGCTTTGCTTAACCTCTCTCTTTCGTTCTATCCTTGCTTGTCCTTTACTCTGTACCACTGTGGTTTTAAATTCACAAGTTTACAGACAAACAAATGATCAGTCATTGCCCCCTTCTCTACGTCTATGTTTTTAAATTCACAAGTTTACAGACAAACAAATGATTAGTCATTGCCCCCTTCTCTACGTCTATGTTTTTAAATTCACAAGTTTACAGACAAACAAATGATCAGTCATTGCCCCCTTCTCTACGTCTATGTGTCAACGTTTCTTCCTCTTTCCTCCTCTCTTTTTTTCTTTGATTTTTATCACTACATATTGCTTTGAAGACGGAAATGCTTTAACGGTTTAACCCAAATATCTTTTTTCTGATTGTTTCATGCAAAGAATAAATCCCAAACAGAATAATTTGTTGTTTCAAACAAAGAATAATTTTCAATCAGTAAGTTTTATTTCAAGCAAAGAATACATCTCAACAAAGAATGAATCTCACTTTTACTGCATTTAATATATTCATTTCATTTTGCCTTTTTGAAAGTTGCCAATGATTCCATTTGTGAATTTTGCAAGATTTTGTTGAGAAATTGCATTTCTTTTGGTACAAGTGCCTGTTAACGAGTTTGTAAATTATAAAAGTAATCTGATGAGGGCAGCTAGTTGTATTCTATTTATAGATCATTCTGCAAATTATTCAAAGATCAAATTCTATGAGCTTTTTCTAATTTAGCTTTTCAAAACGTTTATTGTTATTTATTAAGGAATTATTATATTATTTGTGTCTTAAATGTATTTTCTTGCATTTTGCTGATTATTAGTGTGGATTATAAATTATAATTGTATCATTATAAAAGATTTTAAGATATGGCTTGTCATTGTTATTTGTTAATAAAATTTTATTTTTTCTTTGAGATAAATATGTGTGAAATAGGGTTTAACTGTAATTCATTTTGAATCTGTTGTGCCTATGCCAATTGTGTCTGTCTTGATGTATTAGTTAAAATGTCTTTCAGGATACTTACACAAACTAGTATTATATTAATTATCTATTTATACAATGCTTATGTGAACTATGACTGAGATCTCTATGTTCTAGGCTTTATCTAATTATAGAATGCTTATACTATGGCATATGACTCTATGTTCTAGGTTTTATCTAATTATAGAATGCTTATATTATGGCTGCAGGCAATTGGGATCTGCTTATGCATGACTGAGGACCTATATAATGTACATCAGGTGGCTCTGCTATGTAGTGCTGATTACATAATTGCATAGACAGTTGGACTGTCCTACTCTTAATTACTACTTTAACAGTATTTTGTATCCTAACTTAAAAACGGTTCAGAAAGAAATCTGAAAAAAACGAGAGTGACAGACACTTAATTATATTCAGAAGATTAAATAATTAATTAAAAATGTAATAATTAATTATCATTTATGCCATTTGTGTTTATTAATCTATTAATTAATTAGGAAGAGTAAGAAATTAGAACTAGAATAAAAAATTACTAAGACTGTTCATATTAATTTATACAGCCCTCATCGAAGATGCATAAACTAAAAATCCATTAATGAATTAGAAAGTGTCAGAAACTAGAACTGGAATAAAAATTCTAAATATAGTCACTGCATAAAACTCATCATTCCTTAATGAAATAAAAAATAAAATGACATGAAACTAAACCAAGAATAAAATATCCAAAGAGATTATATAATACAAATAACAATTTCAAGCTATGCAAAAGTAATGCACACAACAAGAAAACAATTAAAGCCTCACATAATGCGCAAAGACAATAGACTCCAAAAGATCTTTGGCATAGATTCTAGCACATCCCTGGCATGGATCAATCATACATAGATCTAAGAAAACAGATTTAACTTCACACTGGCGTGGATTAATCGTACATAGATCTCAAAATCCAGTGTTAAACAGTTGTATCATCTGTCTCCATAACTGCATTAAGTGACTCCTTTTCAACATCTATCTATCTATATGCGTGTGCATGTGAATGTTTGTAGGTTTGTGTGTGTAGGAGTGTGTGTAGGGTGGAGTGGGAGTGGGTGAGGAGAGATAGGTGTATAATGAAATAAATTGTATGCACATATTATAGCAATTTCTTTTCTTTGACTTATTATTGAAACTGATAATATTGATGTTAATGTACAGAGCACATAATTATTCTAATCGAATGTATATTTTAAGCTTTTATCAATAGTGAATAAAACTTTTTATTTAGAACCACAAACTGAAAATAGCACTGTCTGCAAAATCGTCAGCAACTATATGTTTGTCTGGTATGCACTGAGTACATTTTTAAAATTTCAATATTACGCCACTTTCCATGACTGCAGACATATGATATATCCCAGTCATTATCAAGAGTCCTATCACTTAAGCAAGTGAAACTATGAACTAGTTTGTGTTTGCTCAAGATAAGCCAAGGATAACAGTGTGTGGACGGTTGGAGAGAGACATCCATATAGGCAAAAGTTGCTCTAATACTAACTTCTAACTTCATGGCTTTTTGCTCGACGTTTGAGTGTCTAGGTCTTGCTATTTAAACGACGCAAGCGCATTGATAATCTTGTCAGGCACAGCGGAAGTAATATAAATTATACCTATCCCGCCAAACAATGGAAGGGGATCTTTAGGTTTAACCAGGCATAAAATCCTTGGCAGAGCCTGTTGCAACCCCATAATTTATGTAGAGGGTGCAGTCTACTGCCTTCGACAAGCTGATTATCTGGTACACGCCCTATCGCCGACAGTGTTCGTTACGAATTTTTGCGTAAATGACACAGATCAGACTTGTTCTATTTTGTTCAATCAAGTTAACTTTCTCTCTCTCTCTCTCTCTCTCTCTCTCTCTCTCTCTCTCTCTCTCTCTCTCTCTCTCTCTCTCTCTCTCTCTCTCTCTCTCTCTCTCTCTCTCTGACTTCTAAATGCTTGCGGACATGCAGGCGGCACTGACAAATTAATCCTGGTAACTTTCAATGCAACATCTACTTACAGTTATGTCCTTTTTGTTCATAAATGTTGGTTGTTTCTTGACGACTATTTTATTTATTTATTTATATTTATTTATTTTGAAAACCTGAAACAGGACGGATTGAGTCGAGGTAGTTTGTTTGATATCAATTTGCAAGAAAAAGACCTCTTGCCCGTGATGTTATAGTTTAATCAAATGCTAGTGAGAGAGATTCGTACCTTTGTTCCCATTATGAAGTTCAATAGGGCGACACATTTTACCTGTTTGATACAAATGATATGAGGAAGATCTTGTGTTTTAGTACTCTAGTGTCAGCAAGACACATTCCACTATCAGTAAGCCATACTCCTTTGTTAGCAAGTCATACTTCTTTGTTAGCAAGACACACTCCAGTGTCATAAGTCATATTTCTTTGTTAGCAAGACACACTCCAGTGTCAGTAAGTCACACTCAAGTGTCAGCAAGTCAAACTCCTTTGTTAGCAAGACATACTCCAGTGTCTCTAAGTGTGACGACTTGTTAGGAAGCGGGCAAACTGTTAATTCTTCACTACCTGTGCCGCCTATAACCCTAAGTTAATCCACCAAACACCTTCTGGCTGGCCACACGTGTTAGAAAGATGAATGATAGTTAATGTAGAATAGAAAAATAATAGTTCTAGAAGATAGCTCGAGCCCCTTAATACATATAGCCAGGATTAGTAAATAAAAACAGGTGACAGACTACAACATATAACATGTAAGTGAGTCACTCTAACGCGAGTGGTCTATGTATCAGCAATAATTGTATTCAACAAGAAATAACATAAAATGGCATGGTTATATATAGCACATAGTTCAACAGTTAAAATTAGTGTTTATAGGTATTGTTTAAGTTCATAATCACCACCAGGTAGTGTTGTAAGAGAATATACGTTTGCGTCATATGGCACTTTAGTAATTATTTGGTTTGTTCTTTAGATCACCTGACATGTAGCCTAGGGCTTCAGTGAATGTTCTTAGCAGACATGCATATGGTCCGTGAACTGGTCTTTGGCCCATAGGTTATTCTGCTCTGGTGTGGCTTGTGGCTTAACACTCATCAAACCAACATCCAAGATAAAGTGCCAATCTGCCAGTAAAACACACATGAGCAAAGAATTTGTCCTTATATGTTCTCTGACAGAATAGTATTACTTACATGGTCATCATACATTTCAATATCATAAATAAAATAGTATAACAATATAAAATATAGTTAATGTCAAGAGGTAAACATGGATATAATATTAGTTAGGCAAGGAAAACCACATAACTTCAGCAGAAATATATAGGGAGGATGATTCCTTCCACGTTGATATCCAGTGATAAGGTTAGCAGTATGAATATACTTTGTTAATACTGGGAGACAAAAACCTGTTGCCTCTGCGGTCTGTTGCATTCAACTAACAATTTATAGGAGGGTTTCTGGTACATTCGTTCATGAGGGTGAGCTGCACTTTGATTCGTTAGTCACTGAGTTGTCTGGAACATTCAGGTATGTTTCCAGCCTGAGGATAAGGGTCAGCCTTTCTCAAAGGTCTATGTATAGTCTATTTTTAGAGGAAGGTGTGTGTGGGCTACATAAGCTATTATGTGACACCCCCCAACTAAGAATAAATTTGGGCTTCCAAGTTTATTAAAACCACACTAAGACCAAAATATTCTTACAGCAATAATTAAAACATTAGGTTCAATAATTTCAAATAGAAGAGATATGGTAAATATTCATACTAATTCCAATGTAACAATTTAATATGAAGTTACATAGAATTAATAATGCTTCAAATGCAAATTAGTAATAATAACAATGAACTCAATTAAATAGGAAATATCAAGATAATGGCATTTAATTCTTTTGTACATTGTCACATGTCCGGTTTCCATTTAATGACCCTATCCTAATCTAGGTTCTAGTTATCAATATTTGTGTATTGGATAATTCCTAACATTAGCAACAGCCGGACGGCCTAACTAAATGCCACAATATCAGCCAATTATTCATGACACTTAGCCAGACAAGTTAGTGGACTTACTGCGATTGATAACGTTATCTCCCCCTGTATTTACAGATTAATGATTATTGATCCTTTATCCTTTTAATCCAGCTCAGCCCCCAATCAATCGCATTCCCTTTTGGTCAATGACAAACGATTATATAACGATAGGAGAGACAACAATAAATTTAATAACAATTAAATTAAATTAGAAAACAAGAAAATTAACAATTCAATCTTCATGACTAACAGTACAGAATGATATTGTGCGGTCCAATAAGTCAATTTACTATCCACACATTGAGAGTTGTTTCTGATCAGTTTTGGAACTTAACTTTTTATTGTTGCCCAGTTGAACACACTGTACGTTGTCGTTTATTCGACGCATGCTGAACTCACATGACGGTCTTGACAGTCCATTGCAGTTCAGTCAGGGGTGGTTACAAAGGCTTCAACATGGATGCTTGCTTGCTCAGCAGGGTTGCTCTGGCTACACGTCTTGTAAGACAATGGATTCCCACCCATCACGCATAGCACCAGCAATTGGTATTAGAGTTGAAACTTAAATAAATAGTTTTGTGCTATTACAGCCTCGTGTGGTAATAGTAATTCTATGGGCTTTGTGGTGGCAGTGGTAATCACTCTTTACAATTCCACTAATTAGCTTTAGCTAATTCACAGTTTAAATTACATGAACATTTCAAATGTGTAAAATCCTTACAATATATATTTCCTTCATTATAATATAGTTACAGTTATAATGTAATTTAGCTAGTGACTCATGCAATGTGTGTCAAATTGTTAACTCTCCTGTGATAACAATTAATCAATGGAAATACCACTGCATACATGTAGTAATTCTCTCCATCATTTTACAAGTGTAACATTGCTAGCACCACATAGCTTCTGTAGGAAAATATATTAGCTTTTAGCATCATCAAAATTGCAAGAATATTCTACACAACATTCATACTACAAAATACATGATATATCAATTTCACAAGAAGAATACATTCTAGGAAAGTCAAGTTTATTACCACTATGTGTTCTTTAGGCGTGGTCAATGGTGGACACAATTCGCTCATTCACCCTTGGTACATGGGCACGGTGTGTTACAATGGCGTCTAACGAGTCCAATTCATTCAGGCGGTATATGAATGGACATAAAGGTCAGTTAATGATTTAGGGCTACATCATTGCCCGGTATGCAAATGACCATACATGGGTAGTTAGTATCTGGTTTTCGGCGTGTCCTTCACCTGTGACCTAACTTTCATTCCCTGAACATGTAAATAAGTATTTCCTCGGCCTAAGCTTAATCCCTTAATGGAAGCTTTCACAATAAATACACAAGGCAGGGGAAAACCCGTTAATACAAGAAACGATTTAATAGTAAGAAAAATGGTTATTAAAAGTACATAATATGTTTAATAGATGATCATATATATTCTTCTCACATATGTGATGAGTTAAATTATTCTTTAGAAAATAGTACATATACACGAATACAGTTTCTTTTACATAACATAACAAGCAAACAATTTAGCTTCAAAGTCAAATGATTACAAGGTATCAGGTGAGTTGGTGAACAACATGATTACAAGGTATCAGGTGAGTTGATGAACAACATGATTACAAGGTATCAGGTGAGTTGATGAACAACATGATTACAAGGTATCAGGTGAGTTGATGAACTATTAACATCTGGACAACAGTACGATCGCGTTACAAGATTCAAGTGTTGACCTCATAAGTTAGTTTAAGACACAAGGGCATTTACTAAATGACAGAACGTTATAAACACTAGGACCGCTGTCCTTTACGAAATGACAGAACGTTAAAGACACGTAGACTGCTGGACATTTACTAAATTATATTAGGTAATAGTTAAAAAATCCAGGCATGTCTACAGCTGTTGAATTATTGAAACCTGAAATCATTGTTATTTGCCAACTGTTAACTACTGATGGAAAGTTGAAGAACAGAGTATCTCTTGAATTACTTTGAAAGTGAAATGAAATATGCAAATCATCATTGTGAAATCTAAATAACACAAACAGATGTATAGGTGCGTGTTCGTTAAAGCCCAAAAAGTAGAAACATTCGAAGTTTTAGTTTGCGAGTGATTATCAAGCAATGAAAGTTTAAATACACACCATTGATTGTTGCTAATGACCGCAAAATTAAGATCTACTTCTTCCGGTCTTTACGTCATTATAAGTTAAAATATGTTCAATAATTACACTTTTATTTTAGTAAAATTGCTTAACATCTGCAATCTTTCAACGAACGAAAAGCGTGACAAAAAAAAAACCACTTCTCAGTGTCAAAAATATGATTTTTTTTTTTAATTTCTTGGTTTTTTGGTGTTAGATGGTTTAGTAAAACACAGGTGATAATGATTTTAAATTATACTCATACCTCGCAAACTAACACGCCCACACATATAATACACGAGTAAGCATACACAAATACACAATCATTAACATATACATGTATTCATTAATTCACACATACACACTCTCTATCCACACACACATACATTCTCAATAACACAATCACTAACTCACTCTCCTACACATACTTACTAAAAAATATATGCTCGTACCAGTTACTAACTCACACACAAAATCACACATACACATACACACACATACATACCATACACGCATGCACACATACACACATACACGCACGTACACACCTACACCTACACATACATACGCACATACACACACAGTCACGTTTTCACTCAAACACACACGTACACATATACTCACACACAAACACATTTACTAACTCTCTCTCTCAAACACAGGCACACACACAAACTCAAATTCACATACACTTTCACTTAAAAACTCACACACACACACACACACACACACACATTCATTGTGAAATACTCCTTATCCCACGCCTACGCACACTTACACACACACACACACACACACACACACACACACACACACACACACAGAAGTGTAAACGTCTTATAATTTATATCAACGTTTCCTGGCGTCATCCACTGATGTATGTAGTGACAGTCTTTAATTAGGGTGTGCGTAAACCTAGATGCATGGTTGAGGCTCCTTCCTCCCTCGTCCCCTACACTGAAGACAGTGCTGCTGAATAGCTTCTAAATTTAATTGCATATCCATCAACAATTCTAACAACAAAAACAACAACAAAGAAACAACGAAGAATACGTGTGTTTTGACGTTTATGTATAAAAATAATTCACAGGAAACTACTTTTACAGTCAATACAAGAATTAAATCGAAGAGAAAAGCATTATCTGAGAGTTTATATTGTGTATTAGTATTTTTTTTTCATGTGAGTTAGTGTGAGCTTTCTCCGTATGTGTGAGAGTAACTGTAAATGTGCAAAATGTCTGCGTGTGTGTCGGCCAGCGTGTGGCGTGCGTCTTCGAGTACAAGGTGAGTACGATCGTGCCTGTGTGTGTGTGTGTGTGTGTGTGTGTGTGTGTGTGTGTGTGTGTGTGTGTGTGTGCATGTGCGTGCAAGCGTGTGTGTGAAGTATGGTTCTCCAACAGCCTTTTGTCAATTATGAGCAGTGACTACTGGAAGGAAAACTAGTTGTGGGTGGTACCGCATTATTGACATCTGAGCAAATGGAAGCATAAATTTACGATCCTTCGGCTGCTGGCGTCATTGTTCAGTCTTGTTTGCAGATTGGAGATAGGTTTATGGTGATAGCTCAGGGTCACATAACGCAAGTGACTCGGGTCGTTTTTCTCGCCCCTAAATTGAGACGGATGTAAACTTAAAGTTGGGGATGCAATTCAGAGCGTAACCAAGAGACGTAACTACTCGATACACCTCTCCGGTTATCTTCTCTTTAGTTCATTTCCACCTTATCTTCATAGGAATTTTATCGTGGCTTTCAAATGAATGAAGAAGGATACGGCTTCGCTCACTCTTTTCTCTAACTTTTTATTCTTACACATCCACACACCCCACAAACTCTCTCTCACACACACACACACACACACACACACACTCACAAACACACCTCACAAACACATACGCAACACATTTGTTTTATATTTTATTCATTCGTCCGTGTATGTTCAAATCGTTTTCTAAAAGCTCGTACCTTGACTTTGATGGTTCCAATCACCAAGTGGTGGTCTGAGGCTACATCTGCCCCTCGTTGGGATCTTGTGTCTTGCAGGATTCGTCTCCATTTCGCTTGTATAACTCAGATCAAATATAATTATTCCATAAAACCTGTTACAGTGCTTGTATAACTCAAACCGGACATAATAACTCCATAAAACTTTTATCCAGACCAGACATAATAACTCCATAAAACCTGTCACAGTGCTTGTATAACTCAAACCAGACATAATAACTCCATAAAACCTGTCACAGTGCTTGTATAACGCAGACCATACATAATCACACCAAATAACTTTTACCCAGACCAGACATAATCACTCCATAAACCTTTCACAATAAATCATAACAATCGTTTTCATCTACATCATCAGCATTCACTTGAGTGATTTTTAAATTTATTGTTTTCTTTATTTTGTAACTGGTCCACTTCGTGGCATGTTCTGCGGGTTTATTCATTCACATTGTGTTTTATGTTTTCATTATAACTGATCATATAAATTATGTGCTTCTATTTCTGTATACATGCTATAGAACTAACCTAAATTTATATGATTAATACATTATGTGTGTGCGTTTGTGTTTTGTACTACACATTTTGTTACAAGTGTTGGGTATCATGTAATATGCTATCGTTTTAGTAGTGTAATATATTCGGGGCTTTAAAACAAGTGCTCTATATGATTTACAATTATTTGCTGAAATCAGACTGTCACAAGACAGTGCTGCACTTTGATTTATGCAGTACATTTTTTTTTTATTGACTCTATGAGCTTACCCTGAGAGTGAATGTTAAGAATTAAGATATAAATAGAAATAATACAGATATGTTTTGACCAGTAGACATATAAGCATCAGACATTTTGTCTTTATTGTGAATTTTTAGAAATGTGTGTTGAGAAGAATTTACGTTCTTTAGTCAGTATTTGCACAAGTATTGATTTATTATGATTCATTAAGGTTCTCAGTAAGTGGGGCTATTTAGATGAAGTATTGGTTTATTAGGATTTATGAAGGTTCTTAGTGGGGCTATTTAGATCAAGTATAGTTCTTAATAAATTAGGGTTATTATTATTAATTGATGTTATTAATAGGTCAAATTTTAGAATCAATTATAGTTTTAATAGGATCAATTATAATTATGGCTAACAGCAAATAAAGGTTATCAGGATTTTGTTTTCTGTAAATAACGGTCTTGAGATAGGAAACACTTGGTACCTTAGTAAACAATCCTGATTAGAATTAAGGAAGATTCTTATTGAATAAAATTGATTAGGATTATTTATGATTCATATTACATATACATTATTAGATACCCAATAGCTCTTAATAAATATAGATGAATATGATTAATTATAGTTGCTATTAAATAATTATAATTCATATCATATCATTACCAAACCATACCATACCACACAATACAATACAATAATATACAATATATTATATTATAATAAGTTTTGCGTTTCTACCCGTCTTTTTTTTTTGCCTCCCCACCATTTTGTTACCTTCAGTTTCGTCATTTGCCTGATTGTCTTGTCTACTGTGAAGTTATAATCCTTGTAGAAATGGGAACTCTAATTTTATTGTATCTTTGAAACCCAATGTTATTCATTACTTTAAGTCTTTGCAACCCCAAAGACAAAATAATTACATTCCTAGTGTAATATGAATATAAATAAATAACATATTTTATACCCCTAATTCTTACCCATTTGCATATTTTAAAAACAGCTGACAACCCTTGCATTTTAGTTCAAAAGATATTTATGCTATTTTGTTTTAAACATATTGAATTATAATTCATTTTATCTTAGTGAAAATCAATGTTATCTAGTTAAGTAAATAAAAAAGATTTTACTTTTGATTTCAAAGTTGATCATACAAATGATAAAATGTTTTAGAACTCCAGAAATAATGTTGAACCCAAGTTATTTGTGTAGTTCGTTCTTCACACTAATCCGTTTATAATTTTATTTAGCACTGTAAGTGCGCGAGCTCTTGTGTTTGGGAGTGCGTGCGTGGAAGTGCATATGTATGTGTTTGTGTGTGTGTGTGTGTGTGTGTGAGAGAGAGAGAGAGAGAGAGAGAGAGAGAGAGAAATAAAGAATTAAAAAGATGGAAAAGAGCGAAAGCGGTAGAGATAAGTGCTGGCTAAAATGAATGTCGTTAAGTCTTTCCAATGGGCAACCCACAACAATAAACAAACTTCAAAGAAAACCTGTAGCAACAGTTTTAACCGCTCAGTTTCCACAAATCCAAACTCCAAGTCCGTTAGTTAAGTCACAAAAACAAATAGTCGTCAGGTGGGGCAAGTGGGAATTCCTATTTAGGATCGAGGCTTAGAGGAAACCGGTGACAAGCGTTTTACTCGCTGCTTTCTGAGCGAGACGACATTTCAGCAAAGCTGAAATATGGCCAACCGGCTTGGTTTAGCGGATGCCTGTTCTAAAGCGTGGGAAACGGGTAGATGACTGGGTAAGGTCAATTCACTCGACCCGTTGAAACGGGTGTCAGCCTCAAAAATAAACTGACACTTCAACGGTGAATCGGTGCGTGGGCAGAAATACACATGACATTGCAATACTGCTTACGGTAGGTTAAGAAAGGCTTCACCTAGCAGTTGTCCTGCCCAAATTATGCATGCCTTTGACCGGGGAGACAGCTCGGGGTGTCTAGTGGTACACACACAAATTATGCATGCCTTTGACCGGGGAGACAGCTCGGGGTGTCTAGTGGTACACACACAAATTATGCATGCCTTTGACCAGGGAGACAGCTCGGGGTGTCTAGTGGTACACACAAAAATTATGCATGCCTTTGACCAGGGAGACAGCTCGGGGTGTCTAGTGGAACACACACAAATTATGCATGCCTTTGACCGGGGAGACAGCTCGGGGTGTCTAGTGGTACGCACACAAATTATGCATGCCTTTGACCGGGGAGACAGCTCGGGGTGTCTAGTGGTACACACACAAATTATGCATGCCTTTGACGGCGAGACAGTTTGGGGTGTCTATAGTACACAAACTGTTATAGCCGTTTATACTTTACACCCAACATGACGCAACTCACAACCCATCTCTATCTGTATAATCATAAAACAACAAAATCAGAACCTTAATAAGAAAATAATAAATACCTTAATAATGAATATTTAAATTTAGGAACATAAAATAATTAAACATAGACTATATTATTTGAATAAAAAATAAAGCTAAATAAAATTAATTCTTATGGAAACATACTCTTATACAAAATCTAATTTATGATGGAAAATTTATAAATGAAATACTGTTGTTACAAATGTAAAACAATTAACAGACCTTTTAAGATACATTTAAAAAAATAAACCAATTTCTTTAAAATATGCTTTGACAGTTGAATGTAAGTCAGTATAGAAGAATAAATTGTTTAATTTTAAAGCATAGCCTGATTAATACAAAGATCGCAAATTAACTAAAGTAACACTAACGCTGAAGCCTTAACGTGTCCAATCAACTTACGTCATCAAGCAATCACACAAAATCGTCCACCCCTTCACTGCTTTTCTCACAAGAACACGTAACTTTTTAAACTACCACACAAAATCGTCCAACCCTTCACTGCTTTTCTCACAAGAACACATAACTTTTTAAACTATCACATAAGAACTATTGAGAATAAAAAAATAATCAAATCTTTTAAGTTGTCATCTAAGGCCTGCTCAGGAAACAAAACCCATTTAACCTTTTAAGTTATCATCTAAGAATTGCTCAGAAAAAGATCATTTAACCTTTTAAACTATCATCTAAGAACTGCTCAGAAAAAGATCATTTAACTATCATCTAAGAACTGCTCAGAAGAGAAAAAATGGATAGAAAAAACACCAGTTTGGTGAATAAATGGGAAAAGAAAAACGCATTCGAAAATTTATTGTTCTATTTTAATAAAGAAAATAGAGGAAGCATTGTTTGATAGTTTGATGAGCAGGTTAATAGGTTAATCTTCAAATAATTTAATCTAATTAATCCCACCTCAACTGGTCTTCATAAGTTCAGACGGAGAAATTCGGTCAGTCCTCAGAGAAATTAGCGGTAATTAAATTTGTCTTCCACCTTTGTCTCTGAGCATTACCAGTTCATAATCCATATACCAACGATTCGCTTACACATTTCTTATAGGATTCCGGCCTTTACACTTCTCATAGTTTAGAGGGAACACACCCAAAGATATGTAGGTTGTCTGACTTTTAAATAAGTAAAATTTGGCACACTTAAATAACTAAAATTTGTCCTTTAAAGGAATGTTCACTGTTTATTTGTCCTTTACAGGAATGTTAACTGTTCATTTGTCCATGTTAACTCTTCATTTGTCATTTATAGGAATGTTGACTGTTCATTTGTCCTTTACAGGAATGTTAACTGCTCATTTGTCCTTTAAAAGAATGTTAACTGTTCAAATGTTCATTCATTATTCTAACGCTCATGTATTTTCCTTCCTAATGGAGTACTAACATTCACTTTATTTCAGGGAGGTTTTTAAAACAAATACTTATTTGCATAGATACAACAAAGTGTAAGACAGTAGAGTTCAATGCTCTTCCAAAACAAGAAAAAGTATCACTTTAATTGTTGATGATGTTGCTTAAATCACAGTGACAATGCAACAAGGATCAGGTAAACAAGACAACATGTGAAATAATGTTAATACGACAAAAAACAGCTGAGGGGAAACAAGACATGTGATATAATGTTAATGAGACAAGAAACAACTGAGGGGAAACAAGACATGTGATATAATGTTAATGAGAAAAAAACAACTGAGGGGAAAAAAGACATGTGATATAATGCTAATGAGACAAGAAAACAAATGAGGGAAACAAGACATGTGATATAATGTTAATGAGACAAGAAACAACTGAGGGGAAACAAGACATGTGATATAATGTTAATGAGACAAAAAACAACTGAGGGGGAAAAAGACATGTGATATAATGCTAATGAGACAAGAAAACAACTGAGGGGAAACAAGACATGTGATATAATGTTAATGAGACAAGAAACAACTGAGGGGAAACAAGACATGTCATATAATGTTAATGAAAAAAAACAACTGAGAGGAAACAAGACAACATGTGATATAATGTTAATGAGACAAGAAACAACTGAGGGAAAAACGATTGAGAAGACTTCACAGGCAGGAGCACAATGCACTTGAAATAATATTGCCCGTGTGCTTCTAATTTATTCCGGCTTGGATGAATTTATGTCAGCTGTATAGAATCAATTTTGAATGCTTGAATTTTATATTACTCCAGTGATTAGTTAGTTAGTTCCAATACTGATTTTACATTTTCTATGGCTAAATGGGGTTCAAGACAAATAATATAAGGCTACAATCCTAACAACAGCTAAAATGGTAAATGTTGCTATATAACAGATGAATGAACGTCATCATATAGACTAAAATCTAAAATTTGTACTGACACAAACTTTCTTTTCTTGCTGCATTAGCATTCACCCTCTCACCATAGAATGAGGTTATTTCTTACTGTTATCTATCAAAACATCATGAGTTCATTTCTTGCTATCTTTTATTGTAAACCTCAACACGTCATGAGTTCATTTCTTGCAGAGTTATCATTCATTGTAAGCCTCACCACGTCATGAGTTCATTTCTTACTGTTATCTTTATTGTAAACCTCAACATGACATGAGTTTATTTTTGCTGTTATTATTTATCACTGTAATCTTGTCTGGTCATGAGGTTATTTCTTACTATAAACTTTCACTGTAAATCTCAGGAGGTCTTGAGTTCATTTCTTGCTTTTATCTTTCACTGTAAATCATGAGTTTATTTCTTACTGTTATCTTTCACTGTAAACCTCACCAAGTCATGAGTTAACAGCTCTTGTGAGATCAGATAAACTTCCTGTCAATTTAATAATTCAGAGTGTTATTAATGAACATTTTACAAATTTAAACATCGACAATTTATTTCAAAAAATGAAGGCACAACATAAAATGATTTTGTTCTTATAATATAAGAATGATAGATGCAGTTTAAGATTCACATATTAAAAACTGTTTAAAGATGTTCTGAAAATAGTTGAGAATTATATTTCTTTTCTTTTTCTCTTTTTCTTTTTCAGTAAAATCTTAGGACAACTAATTTACGTTGAAACAGACTGCAAATTCAATACGCCAGCGTCTTCGTGTACTGAGTGATCATTTGCAGTCATGTATATCTTCAACTGTGACCGTTTACACAGAAATATTACACCTTTAAAAACCATTTATTGACAGGTAACAAAACTTCCCCGCACTTCTTAATGTACCAGCGCAACCCTGCCTCTACGATTACAGCCGTATTCCCCACCCCCACCCCCAAACCACTTGAGGTTTTAACAAATACAAGTTTTGCGGTTTGACAAGTCGTGATTTAGTAAGCCATTAATTCTACAGAAAGTACCAAGTCAGTGGGTTCCAGTTTGTTTTTAAAGGGTACTTAAGCAAGTTAGTGATTTTAAAGGGTAATTAAGCAAGTCGTTGGATTTTATTTTCATTGTGTGAGCTTGATGGATTTTCAGTCTTATTCAACTTAGACACCTTTCAGAGACCGAAAACAAATATATACCTTACCTCAATGTTGAGATGTGGGGGGCAAGGATTTCGTGCAATTGCTTTCAATGAGGATGCGAATGTGTTCTTAGTTCTATAAATAATAGACTTTTCTTAAGATTTACTCCAATTACGTATGCTACATAGTTAATGCTTTCTTATTTTCATTCTTTTATTAATGATTGTCAGAGATTTGCAGATTTGGTTGGTTGGCTTACATTTGACAGGCTGTCTACTAATATAATTTTAGTAAATTAAACCTTAATTGCTAAGTCAAGTTTATGTTATTTCACGCACACAAGAACGAGACTCTGGCACGCACAAACACAACTGAAAAACACAAAAGTAGACATCAATATTATAAACAAATATACACATATGCACACGCGCGTGCACACACACACACACACACATACAAATACACACTCTTAAAATATATATATAACATTACTGGTACACATACAAATATCCTCTCACACACAAACACATTCATTGTGTGTTACCTCTGGGTACCCTTCACTCGTCATGATTATTAATTATTAATTAATAACACATAATTAATTACAAGTCATCGAGAATCTTAATTTATAGTTATTAATAATTCTCCCACAAGACCAATGTATCTCTCACTTGGTGAATTATAAGGGTGTCGTAAAACTATACTCTTTACACAACAATAAAATAGACGTTTTAGTGTCGCATAATATTTCTGCAGGTGGAAACTTCTTAGTAAAGGAGTAATAAAGGACCGTCTTTTATTTATATTTAACGAGCCCCCATCCACCCGATATTACTCCAACATAAGGTTTTAATATATGTGCAAGACGTTTAATAAATTTAACAACAAATATACAGCATATGAATACAATCAAAATAGTTTTAACATTTACATCACTTCACAACAATGTTTGATTAAATAGCTGTCTCAGGCAAGTATTTGCAATAAGTCACTGTCTTATTTAGGTGGGGGTCCACTGTACTCCTTCTAGGCACATTACACAACTGTTCTAGAATTTTCGATGCGTTCACAAAGCACGCCAAGAAGAATCAACTAGAACTTCATATGTATTATCACGCACACCAGGAGGAATGTCACCAAATCTTCGCGTGCACTTCTCAGCACACCACGAGGGATGTCAAGAAACTTTCGTGAATTCTCGAGACCAAACGCAAGCCTCAATTTCCGCCATATTGGCTCTCAAACGGAATTCACAGGAATCAACTTAACAGCAACATGTTTACTGATAAGTTCGATGACAACGCTGGAGACACAGCAACATTTTTACTGATAAGTTCGATGACAACGCTGGAGACACACCGTGATCTGGTAGAGAGGCCACTGTAGTCTAAAGCAGATCAAAATGTCAAAGATAAAAAGAGTGTGCTTCTCTCTGCAAAAGCCAAATTAAGGCAATGTTAAATTTCAGGCATAATTCACCTTTGAACTCCTTCTCACTTACAAATACCCTCAACTTAGAAATCCTGCAACAATATTCATTACATAATACACAAACTGCATAAGAAATGCATCATCAATCAAAATTCATAAGTAATATGTACAACTAATCAAATTAGTGAACAATGAAAAAATGGTTCAATTACATAAGCATTCTCCATTTCAAATCAAAGATCAATAGCAAACTTGTTTGAAATATTTATAAGTCCATTATTTCTTTATCAGTCGGTTAACTTATCATAAGCTAACCATCGCCTTTGTGACCAGATTCAAGTCAAATGTCAATGTGATTAGAATATAGAACTTTCTTCAACAAAGTAACTTTCAATCCATCCCCGATGGATGAAGTTGTTATGAGCAAATGTGAGACTATTAGTCAGAAACACTTCTCATCTGCTTGAAACTGGTTTGGATTGCATCAGCAAATTCTAGTATATTCTTTACCTGGCTGAGTTTTTACTCCAACTCTGGCACTTACAAATTATCATCATAAGCGGTGCCCAAGGTCGGGTCACGTTAACACTGGCAACAAATATATAATTATTAAGTTTAGAAATATCGATAGGCAAATTTACTCCATCACACATTGCTATTGAAATGCAGATATATATGTGTGTGTGTGTGTGTGTGTGTGTGTGTGTGTGTGTGTGTGTGTGTGTGTGTGTGTGTGTGTGTGTGTGTGTGTGTGTGTGTGTGCTTTTCAGAATCCAAGCAGAAATGCACATGTGTTCGTTTCCTTGCATGTCTTTACATTGAGACAGAAGCACTAAGAATGACAGAACAAAAAGAAATTCAGTGACATAGATAAATTGCGAAAGATAAGATAAAATAAGATAAACATAATTGTAAGAATAGAAAAACAAGAAGAGAAAATATCAGTAAGAAATACAAAGGAAAGAAGAAGAGAAAGGAAAAAGGAAATAACGAGAAAACAATATATAAATCCTTAAATGAATGTGCTTTTGATACCTGTAACAGAACGTTTTCTGTCTTGAGACTCAGACAACCAGGTGACAACTTCTCGTGTCGAGTTCGTCCATATCATGACAAAAAGGCTTAGACATAAGCTCAACACTTTAAGACCAAAGATATTTTGTTCTGCAAGTTCAGGTCACAACGAACGAAAAATGATTGATTGATGAAAGAAATGTAAGTCAAAGCAATGCACACCTTTTAACTGAAGATCTTTAGAAATATCATTGTTCTTTTTTCACTCAACGTGGTATAGAATTTTGGTGACAAGTCTATTAGATGTCATTATCAATGTGTGCTGGGTAATTTAAGCAGGTCACAAAGGCTCACTTGTAAGCACAATGTATAGGCGGATTCTGTAATATTCAAGTGAAGTATGAGTACTTTAATACCCAGGAAAAAAACTTAGTACATTAGTCATTAATTATAAGTGACTGCATTAGGAACCCCAGTAGAAGCTGACTACATTAATCATTTTATAAGCGATTACATTAAGTACCTATGTAAAAGCTGACTACATTAGTCATTATTAATAAGTGACTACATTAAGCACCTTGAAGAAACCACTACATTAGTTAATATTAATAAGTGACGATATTAAGCACCTCGGTAGGAGCTCACTACTCTGGTCTTTATTTATAAGTTGAGTATTTAAGCACTAAAATACTGGCTAAGTCCGCGTCTTTTTAGCACCAACATATTTGTGGAGTACATGTCCTTTTAGCACCAAAATATTTACGTAATGTCCTTTTAGCACCAAAATATTTACGTAATGTACTTTTAGCACCAAAATATTTACGTAATGTCCTTTCAGCACCAAAATATTTACGTAATGTCCTTTTAGCACCAAAATATTTACGTAATGTCCTTTTAGCACCAAAATATTTACGTAATGTCCTTTCAGCACCAAAATATTTACGTAATGTCCTTTTAGCACCAAAATATTTAAGTAATGTCCTTTCAGCACCAAAATATTTACGTAATGTCCTTTCAGCACCAAAATATTTAAGTAATGTCCTTTCAGCACCAAAGTATTGGTTAAGTACACGTCCTTTCAGTACCTAAATATTTAAGTACACGTCATTTCAGAACCTAAATATTTAGGTACACGTCATTTCAGCACCATGTAAACATGAATACTGTAATGTATTAAGAACCAGATATATATGTGACTTTAAATACTCCGAACTATGCTGAAAATATTAACGGATGAAAATGTTAAGTACCGACGTACTGAAAGATGTAAGCAGCAAGACGTTTTTTTTAAAAAAGAGAAACAGAAAAACAACAACATAAACATCAAATGTTAGCTAAAAAATGTAATACCAAACACAGGCTCATACGTTAAGCATGCAGCATGAACTGAAACTGTATGCACCCATCGTAGTTTGAAATTTCAGGCACTAAGTATTGACTATATTCGTCACGACATTCAAAGAACAGAGATTGCATTTATTTTTCGCAAAGACATATGCACGATAGCCAGGCACACAACCGCCATTGTTTCAGTTACATACAGTTATGGAGTAAACAACGGAAGAGAGAAGATAGATTGTGCAAATGTAACAGAACAGGCGTATAATAGGAAACAGGATGTAAAACTTGAATCTGTATATAACAGAACAGGCACGGTGAACACATGTGTAATAGGTAACAGTCGTTTAAGCCAAGGTATAATGGAGAGCAGGCATGGTGAACACATGTGTAATAGGTAATAGTCGTTTAAGCCAAGGTATAATGGAGAGCAGGCACGGTGAACACAGGTGTAATAGGTAACAGTCGTTTAAGGTATAATGGAGAGCAGGCATGGTGAACACATGTGTAATAGGTAACAGTCGTTTAATGGAGAGCAGGCATGCAATGAAAGAAAACGTGTGTAATAGCAGATTAGGCATTTAATTGAAAACAAGCTGTAACATTTTGAACATGCACGCAGTAGGAGAACAAACATATATCAGAAAAACGGGCATCTATTATATAAACAGTCATTTAAGAGAAAGCGCATAACAGGCCGATAGTAGAGCAACAATCCTTTAGGAGAACACGCATAACAGGCCTATAGTAGAGTAACAGTCCTTTAGGAGAACACGCATAACAGGCCTATAGTAGAGCAACAGTCCTTTAGGAGAACACGCATAACAGGCCTATAGTAGAGCAACAGTCCTTTAGGAGAACACGCATAACAGGCCTATAGTAGAGCAACAATAGTAGAGCACGCATAGCAACAAGTCTATTCTGGAGCAATTGTCATTTAGTAGAACACGCATAACAGGTGCATAGTAAAGTAACAGTCACTTAGTAGAACACGTACACCAGACTTATAACAGATCCACAGTCGTTCAGTAGAAGGCGCAAATCAAGCCTTTTGTAGATCAGCATGATAGTGAAACACATGAAGAATTGACAATTCTATTGTGAACAATAAATTTGTGATATTGTTATAAAAGTACATTTAAGACTATTGTTGCATCATTCGGATAAGACTATGTACAAACTAGTATCGCTTTTCTCTCTATAACTCCTTTTCTGTTATCTGATAAGAATTATCCTGTGATTTATACTGACACTAATCTGCTAAATTATGTGTTGGGATATAAGACTTGAAAATTATTCAAATGTGGTTCATGGGAATATTGATGTCAATATTTTCATTGTATTTGCTATATGTATATTTGAATATTGATTTAATAAGTTTATTGACCGTTTTACACATATTGCTAACCATACGTACGTTGGAGAGAGAGTATGTGGATGGGGGCTCGCTAAATATAGATTAAAGACGGATTTATCTTCTCATTTGGTAAGATGTTTTCAACCTATGAAAATATTGTGTAACAGTAAATGTTTGTCTTTATTGTTGTCGAAGAGAAAAAACATCTACAGCACCTGCCTATCTGCCAAGTGAGCTAGATAATTGGTGTCTTCTGCAGAATTATGAATAACATAAATTAAAATTCTCATTACTTGTAATTGGTTACGGATGATTAATAATAATAATAATAATAATAACCGATAAACAGTAACACCAAAATTAACATAAACTAGCATTATTCACACTGAAAATGTTGATTACTCTTTGTTTCACACCATGACCTAAGACTACGAATTGTCCACTATTTTATACACCAATATCTAGAAATGCAATCAGACGATTAATGAATTAACAATTCAATTATTATTGAAATGATAAAAACATGGGAGTGATATGAAACTTGAAAATAAGAATGCTGTGAATGTAAAAGTCATATAATTTATAGTTGCCTCCCTTAGCTTATGAACGAAACTGTATATTTCAGGGAGGATAAGTAAATGGTGAAAGGCTGATAGTAAGAGTGGGCGAGTTTTGAGTGAGTGGGATTAGCATTAGCTTGTTGACGGTCGTATCGCTAAAAGAGTGTTAAGTGAGTGATATTAGCATTAGCATGTTGACAGTCGTATCGTTAAAAGAGTGTTAAGTGAGAGGGATTAGCATTAGCTTGTTGACTGTCGTATCGCTAGCAGTCGGACTAGAAAAGCAGTGAAGCGTGAATAGAAAACAATCACCACTAAGTCTTGATTAAGAAATTAGACAGGTGCGTGTTCCTATGCATGTCCAGCTGTATATGTTGGAAGGAAGTGAGGGTGAAGTTTGCTATTACCAGATTGATTAGCAGACTAGATGACAAAGGAAGTGTGGGCGAAGTTTGCTATTACCAGATTGATTAGCAGACTAGATGACAAAGGAAGTGTGGGCGAAGTTTGCTATTACCAGATTGATTAGCAGACAAGATGACAAAGGAAGTGTGGGCGAAGTTTGCTATTACCGGATTGATTAGCAGACTAGATGACAAAGGCGAATAGGTGTAATTGAAATCTGACATTATTTATGAGAACTAAAGATCTTTACTCAGCGCTAAGCTGACAAGAAAATGGTGTTTGATAAGCAGAAATCCCTGACAACAGGAGAAAGTTCAACTGAAATAGAACTGAACTCTAAGTTTCTCAGTGTGAGAGAATTACCGTGGTCTTTAAATTATCATTTTACTGAATTCAGTGAATAAAGAATGGGCATAATTTATTGCAAGTTGTATTTTAATGATTATTTTCTTTCAGATATTGGTAGGAAGCCATTAAGAAGTCAGAAATTTATAGAAAGAAGGACTGTAGTGAAATCATCGTTGTTTGCACGAGTCGAAATATCCGAGTATTCCAGGATTCAAATATCTAAACAAAACTGTTTCGCAGCAATCGACTTTGCGGAGGGTACAGAGAATTTCCTATCAAATCTACACTGGAGTCAGTCCAACCAACTTACATGAAGAGAACGCTTGTGCTGTATGTGTATTGTGCTAGTTAATAGACATCTCAAGACTGCACAAGATACTGGTTGATTGTCTCGAACTCTAGATTGCAAGTTCACAGACATGAGAACAGTTAGTAAGCCGAAGAATTAGCGCGATCTTATTGTTAGGGTACAAGTTCAGAGAGAACAGTTAGTAAACTGGAGTATTAAGTGCGATCTTATTGTTAGGGTACAAGTTCAGAGAGAACAGTTAGTAAACTGGAGTATTAAGTGCGATCTTATTGTTAGGGTACAATTTCAGAGAGAACAGTTAGTAAACTGGAGTATTAAGTGCGATCTTATTGTTAGGGTACAAGTTCAGAGAGAACAGTTAGTAAACTGGAGTATTAAGTGCGATCTTATTGTTAGGGTACAAGTTCAGAGAGAACAGTTAGTAAACTGGAGTATTAAGTGCGATCTTATTGTTAGGGTACAAGTTCAGAGAGAACAGTTAGTAAACTGGAGTATTAAGTGCGATCTTATTGTTAGGGTACAAGTTCAGAGAGAACAGTTAGTAAACTGGAGTATTAAGTGCGATCTTATTGTTAGGGTACAAGTTCAGAGAGAACAGTTAGTAAACTGGAGTATTAAGCGCGATCTTATTGCTAGGGTGCAAGTTAAGAGACATGAGAACAGTTAGTAAACCGAAGTATTAGCGCGATCCTATTGTTGGAGCACACCGATCTGTGACGAAAATCTTGTGTGGTTCTTTTAAACATGTTTTATTCTTCCTTCATGTTAAACTTTAATATTTAATTGTTGAACACTCTTTCCTCCCTGTTGATAGTGTATTGATGATAACTGTGATTAAACTGTGGTATTTAGCAACGTTTAGCGTCTTGAATATACCATACAGCAGTCACTCTATTTGGTGAGCAGAAGATTAGAGTCAATACGTTTAGTCCTTGGAAATATAATTTACAGTGTTTGTCTCCCTTGAGGACGCTGACTCTGCAATATATTATCTCCACTGCAATAGATATTTATAAACCCTATGACGTCATACATAGACATGTTCCCAGAGAGGATTGCTAAATTGAGAAAGGGTAACCGACAACTAGGTCCATAATGAGGTGGATTGATACTCAGTAATCGCAGTACAGGTCTTGAATGTAGCAGGTAATTTCACCAAAATTGTGTCCAAGCAGGAGGCAAAATCTATATGCACTTGTGCAAAAAAATATTTCAGTACTTAAGACCACTTCACATGGCAAGAAATTCGTCTTATAAGGCTGATACATAAGACATTTCTTACCTTGGGTGGACAAATGTCTTCATGACATTGATAATACTCTAACATCCTTATGACAGGTCTTATGTGACTGTCTTATGGTTTAGAAACTATTCCATTTTCGTAAGACAGTTGTAATGATGTTAAAATGATAATAGTCAATAATAAACCTCCATAAATCACGTGACGCAGACAATACAAAAATAAAAATAGAGACGAAACTGGCGACAATTACAGAGGGAGACATGAGCAAGATGATTGAGATTTGCCATGAGGAGGACCACTTTTCCTACTACTTATATGTTGCGGACCACCACCTGCAGTATGCTGCTGACCATCACCTGCAACATGTTGCAGACCATCACCTGCAGTATGTTACAGACCATCATCTGCAGTATGTTGCGGACCATCACCTGCAGTATATTGCAGATCATCACTTGCAGTATGTTGCGGACCACCACCAGCAATATGTTGCGGACCACCACCAGCAATATATTGCGGACCATCACCAGAAGTATGTTGCAGACCATCATCTGCAGTATGTTGCGGACCACCACCAGCAAAGTGTTGCGGACCACCACCAGCAAAATGTTGCGGACCACCACCAGCAATATGTTGGGGACCACTAGCTTATATCTAATATCGAAGTGATATTTTTGTATTGAAACATCCATCCACGGAAATTATTCTGACAACTGTATATAAAAGTTGTGTCCCCTTGTGGGCCCTGTTCTGAAATGAGGCTGCATCATGCTTTTCCCTCACCTCTAGAGCGACCTACATACTACGAACTTGTAAACAACTATTGCACCATTTAGGCGCAAGTCTACTAGCGGAAATACCTTCTCATAAATTAGATAACGATGGTTATGAAACAATTAATAAAAGTAAAAATAATGTTTCAAAACTCGGCATAATTTGCCTAGAATTCCTTACAATACGTAGCACCCCATAATCACATTTAGACAACATATATTGTACCAATGAACACACTTAGGATAACATAAATAGTACTATATGTGTACAGTTAGGACATTATAAATAGTACGTCATAATCACACATAAGACCATACATAGTACCTCATGAACACATATTGGGTAACATAAACAACACCCTATGAACACGGTTCACGACAAATGCGCGAACGACAATTGCGCGCCGACAAAATCGCGATGAACAAATGCGCGACGACAAAATCGCGATCGACAAAATAGCGATGATACATGTTAAATCGTACAAGAATGTAATAATAACATACGTAGATAGCAATATTACGATACACAAAGCAATGTTAAGAGATACTGCGTGCAAATAATCCTCACACAAAGGTAATGAAAAGAATAAAGCATATATCAAATCTAAATAATTTTATTTAAACATCAAGAGATACTCAGTTTGATTAAAAGGAAAAGTCCTGTGTTGCTGACAAATTCCGCGGTCAAAAGAGCGTAAAGGTACGTCTGGTCTAGTTAAATCTGATTGTAAATAATTATTTAGGGATTTTGCTGGTGTCACGCTGAAAAAAATGGCGCTAAAAATCAGCATCTGCCTCTCTGACATAATTAGTTCTCTAGTCTTCCCCCTTTGTCTGCATAGTCACGGTTGAATGACGGTTCTCTAAAGGTCGGTGCCTCCTAAGATAGTTAGGCCTATTGAATTCTACCTTGCAGGTTCCCTCCCTCCGTCCTGCATTGCGTGCAGTTAAGTAATAGAGCGAACATACCTAACACTTCCTGCCATTCTTTACTTGTCGATGTTTATCGCGATTTTGTCGGCGCGCATTTGTCGTTCGCGCATTTGACGGGTCACCCTGACTGTTTTATACAGAAGCAAGAAGAAAAGCAATAAACAACTCATACATGAATATATCAAAACAGCATAAATATCTTATGTGTACATAGACCATTTATACATAAGAACCCACACAGATACGTACAAGGCGGCACAGTTATTGCATGTAGGAGAGAATAAATAATACATCATGAAAAAATTAACTTATGAAAAAATGATGTGAAAACACATCAAGTAACATATATAAAATAGCCTGAGCATCATAATATGAGCGCATGAAACATCAAAAAACCGCATCCTAAACACATTGCATCCTAAACAACACATCCTTAATACTTATAAGAGAACATATAGAACTCATCAGGAAAAATCCTAGGACAGCACCAAGAACACAGTATCAACACATATAGGAGAGTGCTACACCCCCCCTGGCCTCCATCTTTTCCTGAAAATCAACTTCTTAACGTACTTTACTCTCAGCTTTTAATGAATTCCATTTCAGTGATTCGACAACAAGAGTTTAGCCAAATGTAATCAATTTTGTTTTATTCCAGTTAGATACCCCTTTCGCCTAAAAAAAATATAAATGTTCAGAAAAAACTAGATATTCAATCAAAATTACAAAACAATCTCTATATATCTAAACTTACACTAACATGAATACAAGTGATTATGAATACAAGTGACTCACATCAAAAATTGAGGATGACACCATACTTTCCCCGGCATAAACATGGTACCAGAGAGCATATCTATAGAGATTATCATTTAACTAAGATAAGAAATATTAACTATCAGGTGCATGAATCTATTGTGAAAGTTAAAGAAAGAGTTCTGCTGTAAGATTTATAATTGCACTCAGACGTCACTACCTCAACCACTTTTGTTCCTTCCGTTGGCCGCTCAGTGAGGGTAGATATGTCGAGAGATAAAGACAGTCATGAAGAGTCACAGAACTGCTATTATGCATTTAACAAAACAGATGAAACCATGACAAAAAGTACTTTTAATTATAGTATACCTATCGTGGGAAAGGGTGTGTTAACTATTTTAAGATGTTTTTTAATAAGCGACGAGGTTTGCAATTTGTAATTTCAAATACAATCATTTACTCTAGACATTGATTATACTTATCCAAAGACATAATCACAATTTGAAGTGAGTGAAGTGCAACTTACAGTAAATCCAGGAAAACATCAGGTGAATGTTATTTTAGTTGCTAGAGTGAAGCACCAATTGATTATATTCTGTCTATGGATAGATACACTGTACAACATCTACACATAACGTCGTATTTACAGACTGAACCAAAATAATTTAATGCAATGAAATGTGAGATTCCTTACAGACAGCTTCAAACAGGTACCACAGACACAGGAGACTTCATAAGAATACACTTCATTAACACAAGAAATGTCACTGACTACACTTCAATAAGACAGGAGATGTCACTGAATACACTTCATTAAGACAGGAAATGTCATTGAATACTCTTCATTAACACAGGAGATGTCATTGAATGCACTTCGTCAACATACAGGAGAAGTCATTGAATACACTTCATCAACATACATGAGAAGTCTTTGAATACACTTCGTTAACTTACAGGAGAAGTAATTGAATACACTTCATTAACATACAGGAGAAGTCGTTGAATACACTTCATTAACACTTAAGAGATGTCATTGAATGCACTTCATTAGTCCATAGGAGATGTCAAAGAATACACATCTTTAACACATGGGAGACTTCATACCAATACACACATCATTAGCACCAACGAAAGTTCATAATTATATGCATCATTAGTAGGAGTTTCATTTTAAAAAATTCATATTATTAACACACATGATACTTCATAAAAGTACTCGCCATTAACACATACAGAACAGAAAAAAGCAACACATCATTAAAAGACACAAATGTCCTCTAGTCCAATCCTCCATAACTATTTTGATGTTATTGGGTGGTTTTTTTGACACTTCTCTCATGCAGGCACCTCGTCTGCTGTGTTCAAGGAGCCTACGACAAGAGTCAAAGCAATAAAATTCTTAGACAATCTGATTTTTTTTAAAATTCTCTAATCCTACCATTCTATACCACGTTCTTTTTAATAATTATTTGTAATTTCACGTTTTTCTTTCTATTTATTTTATGTATTCATTTCACAACTCCTTTCTATTTATTTTATGTATTCATTTCACATCTTCTTTCTATTTATTTTATGTATTCATTTCACATTTTCTTTCTATTTATTTTATGTATTCATTTCACATCTTCTTTTTATTTATTTCATGTATTCATTCCACGTCTTTCCATTTATTTTATGTATTCATTTCACATCTTCTTTCTATTTATTTTATGTATTCATTTCTCATTTTCTTTCCATTTATTTTATGTATTCATTTCACATCTTCTTTCTATTTATTTTATGTATTCATTTCACATCTTCTTTCTATTTATTTTATGTATTCATTTCACATCTTCTTTCTATTTATTTTATGTATTCATTTCACATCTTCTTTTTATTTATTTTATGTATTCATTTCACATCTTTCCAATTATTTTATGTATTCATTTCACATCTTCTTACTATTTATTTTATATATTCATTTCACAAATCTTTCCATTTATTTTATGTATCCATTTCACATCTTTCTATTTATTTTATATATTCATTTCACTTACAGAAACAAAAATAGCGAAGTCATTTAAATTATTCCAAACTAGAATTAATTTAATGTCGTTTATGCCTTTATCAGTGAATTCATTTGAATGCGAAAACAGGGATAAAATGCTAATGGTTGGCTAGGGCTTTCCTTTGCGACGGAGAAAATCTTTCAATTTAACCTTTAAAGAAATATACACAACTCCCCCATTGATTTCTTCTCAGAGAGAAGGAAGTGTGTTGCTATTTTTATAACCGAAAACCTTTCAGTATCTTGAAAGAGTTTTCTGTTTATTATTGCTATTGTTATTTCCCCTTCCCCTGAAGTTATTCAGGACCGTTGACGACAAATCTCTTATTGTTTAATGAAAGCGTTAATAAATTTGCATTATGTTTTTACCCTTCACATCCATGTATGTGTTCCCGGAATAGCTGACCAAATGTCACTGAAGATAAACAAGAGCACAGGAATGTACAACTTAGTACTATAAATTGTCATAACAATTACACACTTTGCATCGTTCAAGTTGCTTTATTGTTGACATCCTTAACGTGTTAACAGGAAATTGAAATTACAGGTCGTTTCATTGCTTCTGTGACAATTAAATCTTGTTTGACGATCTTTGCTTGTATACAGCGAACATTTTCTTAACCCTTTCGTCGCGAAACGCATTAAGCCCTCTATTGAAACCGTCTCTTATGAAGAGAGGCTATTTTAAAACAAACTCTCATCACATGCTCTCGTTAGATGAGAGATGATAGATGTTATCACTCCTAATAAATTACAAAGAAAGTAATGATTGTGATTAGATGGAAGGTCTCATTTATACGTTTTGCAATTTCTTATAAGTAATTAATAATGTTAATCGACAAATGAAAACTAATGTAACATCTTTTGTCATCCATCAGTGATGAGGATCAATAATGCCGTACGTATATTTTCCAAGACTGCTATGTAATGAAATATTAACCCATTGATGTTAATTAATAATATTAGCCTTTAACTATAATAAAATATTGTCCCCTTAATAACCATTATTTAAAAGGTAAAATAAAAAATGCGAGTCCTTAGAAAGCAGGCAATATGATGACATAAGCATTTATTGGAAGATAATGTATTCCTTTCTATGAGTTCTTTCAAGATAGAAAATGCCCTGTAATAGTCTTCAGATGACAGGTGATTATAATGCCCTGTAATAGTCTTCAGATGACAGGTGATTATAATGCCCTGTAATAGTCTTCAGATGACAGGTGATTATAATGCCCTGTAATAGTCTTCAGATGACAGGTGATTATAATGCCCTGTAATAGTCTTCAGATGACAGGTGATTATAATGCCCTGTAATAGTCTTCAGATGACAGGTGATTATAATGCTCTGTAATAGTCTTCAGATGACAGGTGATTATAATGCCCTGTAATAGTCTTCAGATGACAGGTGATTATAATGCCCTGTAATAGTCTTCAGATGACAGGTGATTATAATGCCCTGTAATAGTCTTCAGATGACAGGTGATTATAATGCCCTGTAATAGTCTTCAGATGACAGGTGATTATAATGCTCTGTAATAGTCTTCAGATGACAGGTGATTATAATTCGTCCTACAGGTCCTATGTTGACATGCTCTATAAAAGTTCTATTAGTAATATTTATTCCTCTGTTAGTCCTTCAACCATAGTAACATCCTAACTTTTGTAGGTCCTTGGATGACATATAGAGGATAGCCTTTGTAATAACAAATGATAACCTTTGGATGATAGGCAGTACCTTGCCTTTCGATATCTGTTTACATGTTGCCCATTCGTCTTTAACTTGCTGCCCTTTGCGTTTTCGATTAAAGGTAATAATGTGCCTTCTGCTAGGCATTATGTGGCAGGCCATATCAAATAATCCGATATAATTTAGATTATAAATAATATAGCTTATGTTAGCCCCTAAACAATCATCAGCATTATAGCCTTTTTGAGATATATAGCTTAATTTCTGTTAGTTCTGAAATGATGGATAAATATGATTTTTTGTTTGTCTTAGATGACCAATTGAAAACACCCACTTCCTTTATCTATGCTTTTGATGGTGGCGGCACTTATAATTCAGTACAAGGAAGCCTCCTGTTATCTTTTACCCGATATATTAGCTATATAGGCAACTATTCTTCTTCATCTGACTGCATTAAGAATGTTTTAAGATTACGTTTGGGAGAAAACAGTCAGACATTTGTGGACAAGAGACTTTATCCTTGGATCTTCTGGAACTGCCAATTTAAGTAAATATTCGTGTATTGACTATTATGCAGCTCCCTGGGAAGTCACAGGGGTTTTTTCTGCTCTTGTGCTCCTAGCTGTACACTTTGGATTTCAAGCAAGATTTTTATTTTAAAAAATTCTTGCTATAGTACATGATAACTAAATCTAAGTTATTGACTTAAAGATTACTATACGCCAGGATTTTGTGAAGAACTTTATATCTATTTATAGAACATTGATTCCACTTGTCAGTAAAGAAAATAAAAGCGAACAATGTATCACATTAAACTGGCTGGCTAGTAGATGATTTGATACATTGATAGTCTGACACAACCGTCATTAGACGGAAAATATAATGAGACTAGATAGTTACAGTGTCATTGGTAGGCAAGACAAACATAAAAAGGCTAGATAGTTACAGTATCATTGGTAGGCAAGACAAACATAAAAAGGCTAGATAGTTACAGTGTCATTGGTAGGCAAGACAAACATAAAAAGGCTAGATAGTTACAGTGTCATTGGTAGGCAAGACAAACATAAAAAGGCTAGATAGTTACAGTGTCATTGGTAGGCAAGACAAACATAAAAAGGCTAGATAGTTACAGTGTCAGTGGTAGGCAAGACAAACATAAAAAGGCTAGATAGTTACAGTGTCATTGGTAGGCAAGACAAACATAAAAAGGCTAGATAGTTACAGTGTCAGTGGTAGGCAAGACAAACATAAAAAGGCTAGATAGTTACAGTGTCATTGGTAGGCAAGACAAACATAAAAAGGCTAGATAGTTACAGTGTCATTGGTAGGCAAGACAAACATAAAAAGAGCACGGAATAAGAACGAAAATATGATTTTAGAACGAAGCCATACAGACTGATAACAACAAATTATAAATATAAAATTACGACATAAACAATACGGAAATTAAGACAAGAATTATAATAACTGTAAACCACGTATTTATTTCTTTTTTTCTCAAAGCAATATTTTTTTAATTATTATTTTACGTTTATCACAGAAAACGTGAAATACAAGTACCAAAACAGTTTGCATTTCTGGAAGACATTTGTATTAAAAAAACCTTTCGCTATAAACACTGAAATTACTGTTAACAACGATTGCTCGAACAATTATAAAGATACATAAAATGCCAGACATATTTATATCGGTAACTGGTATCTGTAAAGTGCTTGTTTAACATAAAAATGCCAGACAACATTCTTATAAATCAGTAACTGCAATGGTACACTTCGTGCACACTTGAAAAGGGGGAATAATCTTACGTTAATAAGTTTAATCATTATTGACAATCATTAGAATAATTTAAATGGGATTTTCGTTTGTAATCATCTTAATATTTATTTACAATTATGAATAAAGTGTGTATGGCGACCATCTACTTGTTATCATATACCTTTTTAAAAATGTGAATACTTTATAAGTTTATATGGTACTCGGCATTTTCCTTCGTCTTTGACATCCAGGAGAAAGGCAGCAGCTCTGTAAATCAATCATTAATGGCATTAATGACAATACGTTCTTCAGTGAAATAGTTTTCAAGGCACCTTTTAGTTATATGCTTAATTGGAACCGCGAATATAAATAGAATGTGTAACAGGTAAACAAACCATTTTTCTTGCGACAAAGGGAAGTTACTTTTAATTAATAAAATGTGCACACTAGGACAAAGGGAAGTTACTTCAATGAGTTTAACGCGTTGATTCTGTATTAGTGTCACAAAGGAACAATTTATTTAACATTTTTTAAGATGGTGCGTTTAACAGATTACCACGAAGCTAGAGATCTTGCAGGCAACAAAGTGAAATAATCTCCACTAGCAGTGTCACTTTTAAAGTAAATCAGGTGACGTCAACATAAGACATCTCTTGCAAATAACAAGTACTCCCTTTTCGCCCTGTCTTTTTATGAGATCGTCTGACGTCGGTCCGAAATATTCTCTGTGCAGATATTTTTAGATCATGGATATGTCGGGAGGGAAAATGATCGAAAGCTACGATTAATTTAAAAAATCGTACTTTGAAGACAAACATTCCAATATATCTCTTAAGATCTCACAAATTTATGTAATGTTTACTTCTTTAAATGTTCTCCCTATTAACTCTTCCTCTACTAGTGCAGAATAATTCAGTGGACTTACGTGAAGTGTTCGGGGTAAAAGAGTTAATAGTGCAGGCGATTTTTGTCGTTTGTACTATAAAGAAGTCGTCCATTTTACATCTGCTGGAGCGAGAGACGAGTCATTCACATTAGCAGTCCCAAGGTCAAGTACATGACCATGATAGTTTTAAATAAGAAACTACCCATAGTTGTTTTTGCACCCTGGAATCTGGCTGGTAATGAGATACAGACCTTCTCTTGTTTACGACTGATACATTATTTTATATATAAGGACAGAAAACTGCAGCAATTTTGTTATCGTAATAATTATTATAACTATCGTGATTAAAACGTTTTATTTTAGAAAATGTGGAATGGAAATATGGAGATCGCGAGTAGCAGTTCTGATCACTGGTAATGCAGTCTTCGCTGCAGAGGGATAACTCTCGTCTACTTCGTACTAACAATGGGCACACTGACAATATTTTCATACTATCTTATCACAGTAATAAACTTATTTTGGTATCACATCTTAAGTAGTATTCAAACAAAACGTAGCAAACTGTGGAATGTAAAAAATATATACCTGACGCAAATTTGTAACACACGAAATAGAAAACAGATCTTACATATCTTAATTAAAAGAGCGAACGGCAATATCGATTATGAAAAATATTCTCCTTCAACATTTTCCTTTAACTTTTTCATTTCGTCTTTCTCAGTGTCTGGCTTTACACAAATCTGCTTCGACCTCTATTTTCACTTTTGTCTCACACGTAAATTGAGTGTCAAAGCCTTACAGTCACCCTTTGCTAAGGAATTACAGAAATCAGTGCTTTTCTAGATTTGCTTACAATCACTTTCCCTCATTATCTGTTAAACAAATGTTATAAATGTCTGTTTGTGAATTCCTATACAATTATGTACATACATTTTACAGTACAATTAACCACTGTATTCTCGTTGTGCATAAAAACCCATTAGCAGTTTTCCAATTATAGTAATAGTCACTCATGAGATTATTACTTTCAAGTGATTTTATGAATTTTTTCGAGGAATTTTATTTTATTTGTAATGTTATCCCTGTGGTAAGCTGTCAGATCTTATTACTGAAAGTAGACTTAAGACTGAGAGTGTGCGTTTAACATTTGAAATTTCGGTTAACCACCAACTCTTCTTGTTCTTGTACAGCTGACTTCTCACCTTTCTTGCTCTTGTACAGTGACTTCTCACCTTTCTTGCTGTTTTACAACAATTAGCCATATGTAAAGACAACTGCCTGCCTGTTTTACAACAATTGGCCATATGTAAAGACAAGTGACTCTGCCTGTTTTACAACAATTGGCCATATGTAAAGATAACTGACTGCCTGTTTTACAACAATTGGCTATATGTAAAGATAACTGACTGCCTGTTTACAACAATTGGCCATATGTAATAACTGACTGCCTGTTTACAACAATTGGCCATATGTAATAACTGACTGCCTGTTTACAACAATTGGCCATATGTAATAACTGACTGCCTGTTTTACAACAATTGGCCATATGTAAAGATAACTGACTGCCTGTTTACAACAATTGGCCATATGTAATAACTGACTGCCTGTTTTACAACAATTGGCCATATGTAAAGATAACTAACTGACTCTCAGTGTATTATCAAGGCAACGTCTTTCACAGTGCATTGTTCCACCACGTGACTCATTATTGTTCACATTATGGATGTTAAAAAACGGATACATTCCTGATGCTGTCACCAAGGCCGCCATATTGGCTCCTCGCTAACACCTCCCTGGTGCACGTTATGCTGAAATCTAAATATAGGGTCACGCGCTTCTCTGTTGCCCTGGTGAACACTTAATGGGATAAACGAGACACTCTGAGGCGATAACGTCGTGCCGGTAGCTTCCGTCACAAGTGTTGAATCCTGAGCAGAGTTAGCAGTAAGAGAGTTCAAATGATTAGCAGAACTGATAAGGTTATTGGGATTGGTAACTGCTGGCCGAAACACTGTTGGGGGAGCCGGGCTCGCTGTCTGTGTACAAGTAGAAGGAACCCGAAACAAAGGCTTAGCAGACTGCCAACAAGTCAAAGGTCCACCAGTCACAACGTGTGCCACACTAACAGGAGGGATTACTCCCGTCTGAAGCCCGGACTGAGGAGACAAAGTCAAAAGGCCCGGTGAGGCTCCGCAGCCATTCACTGCAGCTCCGACAGAAATCTGGGGAGCTCCCATCACTGGAAGTGCAGAATGGACCTGCGCAGCCGCAGTCAAGGCAACGTTTGCCGGAAGCCCAGAAGGCGAAGTGTAGACTGGAATGATATAGCTTGGAAAGTGCCCGCCAGCCATCACATTAGCAGGTAGCACAAATGTCACTTCTCCTGGAGTAGCCGAAGTTGTCCTAGGTGGCGCCATTTGTAACTCTCCCACCGAAAAAGCTTGCGGTGATGTAGCAGTTGTCAGAGTGAAAGACTGACCTCCACCAAAATTATTGCTACTGCTTACGACGGCGGCGATATTGCTGTTTACGAATGACGGAATGTTGTTGTTAATTTCTGTGGTTGGAACTAACACTGCTGCAGCAGATAATCTGTCACTACCCCCAGCACCGTTCCCTTGTGACCCGACAACTGTCAACCCACCAATTATCTCTGTCTTTAGGGGTCGGACAGGTATAGGCGCCAGAGGTGCTACCGTCAGCGTACTGGTGTTGGCCACAGCAGGCGTTGAACTGTTGATGCTTGGTGCAAGGGGTAAGGGTTCGGGTGATGACGCAGGGAGGGAAAGGGGAGAAGGGGAATCGGAGTTGGTAATGCAGTTTGCAAGGTGGTTGAGGAGCCTCGCTCTGAGTTCCGCATCGTCATCATCAGATGCACCTAGGTAACGGCTGACTTCTTGTGCGCACTCGTTGAAGCCCAGTCGGTATTTGTCTGACAGCGTCGGGTCACTGCTGCCTCCTGTTGCAGAAATACACACGTGTCAAATGGATATGTTTACTGGTATACACATTGGCATGTGTTGCAATATCCCTGCGTGGCTATTTGTCTATATATCTGATTAAAAGCGAGTATGATGTGACTCGATTGACAATAAAAATGTAACGCAAATATTATTGTGAGATAAGTGTTTCATTTTCCTTTGTGGTAGAAATCTTATTGCACGTCCAACTGTCTACTGTTACAAACTAAAATATCTGTATTAAACCCAGTGTCAATTTCTTTGTTAATATTCGAAATTTATTTATCGTTGCTTTGGTTTAATAACAATCTTTATTTATGTTCAATATCAATTGGCATTTAAATCAATGTAATCCTTTAATTAGGTTAACTGTTAATCTTCGATTAAAACAATTTTACTCTCTTCAAAATTACGAAGAACTTTATCATTCTCAACTAATCTGCTCCAGAGTGTACTGGACAAAGTCAAGAGCAGCAGCATCTACATATGCAGACAAAAGCAGAATCTACCGAGGAAATATTTGTACGTAAAATGTGCAGTGGAAATATCTACACAAAATTTACAGTGGAAATAATCCTTACGTAAAATGTGTAGAAAAATATCTACACGTCAAGTCTTGTGAATTCAAAGGGACGTTAGTGTGCTAGAGAAAATGAGGCTTCCGTTTGACTGCTTACCAGAATACTGTTGGCGCTGTATCTGTCTTAGGTGTTTGACTGCCATTTCCAGTATGTCAGCTTTTTCCATCTTACTGTGCCTGGCACCCTTTCAAACATCAAAATGAAACTTAGCAATGGTAAAATGGTGCCCTTCGAAACAACATCAAAATGAAACTTAGCGTGGTAAAATGGTATCCTCTGATAATTAAACTTAACGTAGTAAAATGGATTCTTTTGAAACAAAATAGTAAAATGTGGCTGTGTTAAATATAAAAACATTTAGTATGGTATAATGGTTCCCTTTTCAACAAGATCAATTATAATGTATCATAGTAAAACAGAGAGCCCATTAATATAAAAGTTTAACATAAACCATAAAAAGGGTGAAATAGCATCTGTTAAAACTGTCAAAAATATTTTTAAAGGGTAAAATCACAACCTTTTACAGCAAAAGTTACACAGCACCATAGCGCCTTTTAAGGAAATGGTTTCTTTTGGGGGGATTTTATTTTGAAAGGAACATAAAATTATTTAGTGTGGTGCATGAACTTATTTAATGTTAACGAGATGGAGGGGTGAGAAGTAGGAGGGATGAGAAGTGGGATGAATGAGAAGTGGGATGAATGAGAAGTGGGAGGGATGAGAGGTGGGAGGAATGAGAGATGATTATAAAGTTGAAAGACTATATGAGAATATGATACTTTTTTTCATTTCTGGCATAATTCTCTCAAAACATAGCAGTTACTAAGACACTTTATCAGCCTTCATTCAACAATAATTATCTAGTAGTTAGAGAGAGAGCCGACAAATACTTTATGGATGGTAATTTTCTTTAAAAATGTATGTCAACTTTCGATTATGTATGCTTTTTAATTGAAAAGTATGCATTACGTCAGATTTCTTACAAAATAATCGTGACTGCATTACGTCAGATTTCTTACCAAATAATCGTGATTGCATTACGTCAGATTTCTTACCAAATAATCGTGACTGCATTACGTCAGATTTCTTACCAAATAATCGTGACTGCATTACGTCAGATTTCTTACAAAATAATCGTGACTGCATTACGTCAGATTTCTTACAAAATAATCGTGACTGCATTATGCTGCGATAGATAAAGGAAACTAGCCGAAAGTTGGACTGTAAAGTAACTGATAATTTAAATGACATATTTCGACTTGGCTAAGAGATAAGGCGAGGCACTGCTATGGTTAAACAAAGAAAGAAAGAAAAGAACAAACGGCAACGACTAAGCTGAAACAGTGACTCACTTCTTTCTTAATGACTTCTAGAAGCAAAGACTTCAGTTCTGCCAGACTGGCGTTAATACGCGCACGCCTTTTCTTCTCCATGATTGGCTTCGAGCTCTGGAAGATTAAAAACTTACAATTAGAAATGATCAATTTACACAAGTCTGTTAACTTACAATTAGAAATGATCAATTTACACAAGTCTGTTAACTTACAATTAGAAATGATCAATTTACACAAGTCTGTTAACTTACAATTAGAAATGATCAATTTACACAAGTCTGTTAACTTACAATTAGAAATGATCAATTTACACAAGTCTGTTAACTTACAATTAGAAATGATCAATTTACACAAGTCTGTTAACTTACAATTAGAAATGATCAATTTACACAAGTCTGTTAAACATAAAGTATTATTCTCAGTCCCGAGCAAGTAGCAACAGAGCAGGATAGAAAATAAATTGCGTTTTGACACTGGTATTGTGGTAATCTTATTTAAATGTGGTTAATATAGAGTTCCTCATTTAATGTAACAGATTACTTACTTCTTCACTCTCTCGCAGTCATTTAATGTAACACATTACTTACTTCTTCACTCTCTCGCAGTCATTTAATGTAACACATTACTTACTTCTTCACTCTCTCGCAGTCATTTAATGTAACACATTACTTACTTCTTCACTCTCTCGCAGTCATTTAATGTAACACATTACTTACTTCTTCACTCTCTCGCAGTCATTTAATGATAATTATTAATTATAATCTAATTACTCTCTGTGTGTCAGTGTCTCTTGCCTCTCTCCATCTCTTTCTCCCCAAACTCTAATCATAACCACGACATGAATGAAGACTACAAAACAGAAATTAGATTACATGTGTATGTAACAAATGCCGTTTGAAAATGTAAAAATGCGACATCACAGACAAATCAATATAAATATATAAAACAACATAAGTATAACTTAACTAAATCATATAAATAAATAATTGATATTATTATTATATTTTATCTAATACAAAATTTAGAACATTTGACAGTTGCGAAAAAAACTGACAGGGGTGTGAACACGCTCCACGTAAATCTGATAGTGATCAGGAGAACGTCCGACTGCAAAATCAGCACGCGTTGAAAGCGAATATAAAACTACCATCAATGAATCATAGCCCAAAAGTCTGGACATTGGCCTGTTTCATGTGATCGGGTTCGATCCCAGTTTGAACCGTGTAACCTAATGGGCGTTTCTTGACTGCTACCTACCTGCTGGACGGGACGATAGATCGAAACCCGTGTGCTACAGGCCAAAAACGCAATTCAAAAGTGGAAAGAGATGGCCGCTAGTGGGGCAAAATTGCTGCCCCGCCCCACCCCTCCCAAATCCCACCAAACACCCATTCAAAGCTCCACCCTCTCTTCCTACTGAAGTATCTCTCTCCTTCCATGCTTGTGTGCTTGCACCCGTCTGCGAAATCATTTTCCTTAAACTATTTTTTTTTAATCAACATTTTTAATATTAGTATCTGAGTTGGAGTCTTGAGACGCAACCTGCCAAAGTCAAGAGACGGGTAAGTGAGGTGTAAGTCTGGTATGTGAGGTGTAAGTCTGGTAAGCGACGTGTAAGTGGTATGTGAGGTGTAAGTCTGGTATATGAGGTGTAACTCTGGTATGTGAGGTGTAAGTCTGGTAAGTGAGGTGTAAGTCTGGTATGTGAGGTGTAAGTCTGGTATGTGAGGTGTAAGTGGTATGTGAGGTGTAAGTCTGGTAAGCGACGTGTAAGTGGTATGTGAAGTGTAAGTCTGGTAAGCGACGTGTAAAAACAACAAGAAATAGTGTCGGGTGCTAAGGCGGACTGAAACAAGGCAGCGTGTCACACTCTCGTTACCGTGTTTCGCTTTTAAGTGTACTTGAACACGTTCGAACCTGCTCTCCTTTTCACGTAATATCGGAATGTGAAAAACTGAACTTGAGATCCATCCACCACACACCACCCCCATTCCACTGTAAACACTCACACCTGCGCCAATACGGCATTGCTTGGAAGAAGGAAATAACTTTGTCTATTACACACACACACACACACACACACACACAAAGATACATACACACAGATGCACAAACATTACCTAAACAAGTTTTATATGAACACAACTGAGCATTTACTCAACTAACATTTTAGTTTCGCTGTGATCCTAGCTAATAAAAACAGTCATAATACAACCACACACTGAACGTTTCAGAGTGCATATTCTTGCTTTCAGAGTTATCTTCGCATGTGTGCCTTTGTAATAACTATCAGTGGAATGTGTCAATAGCAAACAATCGCTACCGTCACTCATTTTGCAATTTCAGCATGCAATACTGTCAGCAGTCTATCGAGATTCTGTCATTTCCTTGTAGCAGAATCCCATTCCTTATAGACTGTTATGGTCTGGCTATTGTTGAAAACCATTACAACAAACATTAAATTTTCATGCTATGTTAATTTAAGTTATGCATTCTTTCGCCTTGGCAATTTCATATAGTCTTAGTAAATATGGTCGCAATTTATTTTTCACAAGGACAAGGAACAAAGGAAGAAAACAATCGTCAAAGACAGATCTTACAAGAAGTTAGCAATTGTCTTACACTCATACACATTTATCCTTTTATGCAAATAATCTTATTAGTGTAAGTTCTAAAATAAGAAAACATTTCTACATTTTTTGTTTCCTTTTGCTGTTGTTAAGTTAATTTAATGGGTTTTATAAATTACATGAGTGTGTGTGTGTGTGTGTGTGTGTGTGTGTGTGTGTGTGTGTGTGTGTGTGTGTGTGTGTGTGTGAATGTGTGTGGATGCGAGGGAAGCAGTTGTTTGGTTTGAAATCAGTCTATATAACAGAGCTAAAACTATTAAAATTATGTTGTTGTTTTTTTAATCCCAAAGATTTAATAAATTATCAATTTAGGCTAGAGAGGTAGTTGAGTTTGCAAATGAAATCAGTTCGAAATTAATTCAAATTAAATAATATTTGCTGATGTTTAATTTATCTCTAACTTTAGTAACGGGCCAGCCTTTGTGCAGTATTTGTTTTCCTTTTGTAGCAAGTCGTCAACGACCAAATGACTGAGCGTTTGCTAGGAGTGGGGAGGACGGAGGTGGTTCTGACATCAGGGTCCCGTGTACAAAACTGAACAGACCATCTGGAAAGTCAATGGAGCGTGTCCATGAAGTCAGAATTATCTTCTAGAAAGTATCTACAAGTTAGTAAGCAGATTAGCAAGTATGACGCTTGATATTTACTCATGAGCTTATGGGCAGTGAACATACGGCAGGCCTACAGAGAACTGTGCAGTGTATCCCAGGCACTGATAGGTCGGGATCTGTACATGCAGTCTTCCATCGAGTCCCGACTCGTTTAATGGCCTTTCCCCGTACCATCCATACTGATATATAATTTCTTTGACTCGTAGACTAAACATAATTAATTGCAATTTTACAGATATCAAATACAGAGCTACTTGAGCAAGTTTAGTAATAAAATAATATGGCTGGTCAGTTTTGACAAATATTAGTTATTTCGCAATGCATTTTATTGTAATGCATTGGGTTGGGAGAGCACACTAGCCGGTATGTTTGTTCTTCACTTCTTTCTTGGTCTTGGGTTTAATAGCAATTTCTTGTTGGCCACTGTGCAGTACCGGTCCATTGCCATTCTATTTTTGAATGTTAATCTTTGAGTTACTGCAGAGTGACACGTCTTTCCTACTCAACCTTTCAAATAGGCCACTCAGTTGTTTTATTTAAAAATGAAGAAAATGTACGTTCTTATTTGGAAACATTATAAACTCCCTTTTATATAGTGAGAGTTACTAGTGTAAGGAAGCCCATTCTTGTACGAAATCGGACGCAATTAGATAATATTAAAGATGCATTTGCTTTTATTTATAAATCTTTACTCGAACACATGATGGTCAAGTCGCTGATTGCAATACGACAAGTAAAATCTTTCCTTTGTCCAGACTATCAGTACTACAAAGGAGTAACTTTCTTCTCCCGCCCCTCCTCGGTCTTTTTAGGTCTTCATATTTAACAACCTATCTGTCTTCCCATCTCTTTCACTCGCTCGCTCTTTATCTCTCTAAATTATGTTTATTGGCCTATGTCTCTCTATCTATCTCTTTCTCAAGTATCACTTTTCTTTTCTAGAAGTTTCTCTGTGTCCATTCATCTCTCTCTTTATTTCATTCTCCCTTTCCGCAATTTATTCTTTATTTATATATATATACACCTCTCTCTCTCCTCTCCTCTCTCTCTCTCTTCCCAGTTTCCTTACCTTTCTATTGTCAGAGGCTGTTGTCGATACCCGGTCGGAATGCATTGTTGCTGTATTGGGTAGTATAAGCCTTCCACTTTCAATATTTTTCGTGTCCGTTCTTTCCAGCAAGGAGAGATGCCAATAGAAAGTCCACTACGTCACACTCTGCAGGGCGATTCACTCTCGTCACCACATTACGAACTGTTTCAACATTTCCAGCATCACTTTCTCTTTCAGATGACCGTGTGAGCCTTCAGCTAGCGAAACCAAACTCCTGGGTCGTTTTGTTGTTGGCTCTTAACTAGTCAATTATCAAATTAAATCTATCATGAAAAAAGTTGAATAACCTAACACATAAACAACTGATCTGTCTTTAGTTGTTTGTAAAGTTATACTCAGTCTTAACAGACCAGATGAATATTGCAACAAGCTGCGATGAAAAATGAATTAAAAGAAAACTGCTCGGGATTATTAAGGACAATAGAAAAACGCCATTTTGTCCTTGGCTTAAAAATGTAACGGGACTTAGTGCGTATGAACGCTGCTACCTGTAGAGAGTAAAGGAATTCGATCAATACTTGGACCCAAGCCAAGAAAACAGTTACGTGGCTTTTGTTTCAGTGTACACTGGTTCGAGGGTAGGTGTGGGTGGAAGAAAATGAGATAATATATTAATGAGTAACTGGTCGTTCAAAACAGGCACTCATGTAGATGAAAGAATAAGTTTAAAATATCCTCTAGTCTTCAAATTAATTTTCAAACGATGATGCTGTACAACAGGTGCTTTGCCCATGTAAGGTAAACACCAATCAAATCTCACTGAATTTGTTTGTTGAAAGGGTAGAGTCACTATTTCAGTTGCTTCAGATGTCTTTCAAGCAGGTACTACTGATCCAGCCAAGAATAATTTTTGGAAAAACCTCTGCCGGTGGTCCAAACGAAGCGTTAGTATCCCCCACTGAGCTTCCCCTTAAAGCCCGGAGGTTTGACTTCCGAGAGTGGTGGAATGTTACTTCTTTGAATGCTGCTGCCTTCAAGCACACTCGTCTTTCTCTGTCTTTCGTTCCGAACAGCGCGTCCTATCATATCTTCAGCCTGGCGCACAGCTACAGGTAGACGTCATAAGCGTGTTGACAGTGACAGTATGGCAATCACGCGTCGTTAGCCACGCCCCACCTCGCGCTTCCCGCGCGCCAGTTCCGCGTGCCAGCTCACGCTGGGCAGATATGGCATTGCTTCGGCAGGAAAAAGATTGGAAACGACCTCCCTCTGCTTGTTCACGCTATTGTTGTACAAATTACACCCGCAATTGTCACGGTCACGTGATCACAAACAGGGGATGTCCGGTCCACATGGCGTAAGGGTGACCAGTTAGTTGGTAACGTGGGATGTCCGACAGACGAAAAGCGACTAATCGCTATGGTAGCTCTCTGTAAAACAACTTTCAAAGTTGATTTTAGGCCCGCTGTCTTGTTTACTTTATTCCTGACGTCATGGGCTGCTGATTATCGACTGATGGAAATGGCGATTTCACAGTAAGTGATGATAGTCGACTAAAAGGCCATGGTTGAATCAATAATTATTTGATAAATAACATTTAGGGTTATGGAGCAGTTAGGCAAATCTTTTTATATCATAGAACATCCGTCCACATGCTCACAAACAGACACACACAGGCGCAGATATGTACACACACACACACATTCACACAAACGCATATTTTTTTACAGATACACAGGTTATTGACAGGTTATTTTATAATTCTGTAACCATCCTGTTGAAAGAAAACAAGTTACATTTTATGCAGTGAACAGGTATGTAAAGTCAATATTCAGTCAAATTAACGTGATGATGAGCATGTCACTATTGCGGCAGAAAAGGAAAATCTTCACAATCAAAATGCAAGTAATTAAGTCAAAGTGTGTATGTACTCAGGGATTGCCACTGGCCTTAGGCCTTAAACATGAAGTCGTTAGTAACTTATGTAAGCAATGTGTTGTCTCAGGCAGTCACTAGAGGAATGACTCATTGCCAGAGGTTAGAGTGAATAGGAAGAATATTGAGAGTAAGTGGGGATTAATATAATGAAACGAGATTGTTTGTTTGACTCATTGCTAGAGGTTAGTATGTTCAGAAATAGCCTATCTTAACCTAAATCAATGATATCAAAACAATGGTTTCCATAGTTTCTCCCACGCGCCATTGGCCCAATTTTAATAACATTTAACTGGTGGGGAAAATTCGCATTCGAGTTAAACTGGCATTCAGTTTACACGCAGTAACAAAGATGATTTTCCACTGACTCTTTTCAGTTAGGTGCCACCAGAAGACCACCAGATTATTTCGTCCCGCGAAACAGTCAGATCTATGAGAGAGTAAAATTAAGCCTACTTTTCTTCGACATTCAGCATTCAGTTTTGACGTCCCAGCTCCGCCATTTTCTTGAAACCAGTCCAACCTTAGCTATGTACCTGGACTAAACTACTCTGTTTATCACGCATTAAGAGAGATACATCCCCACTTTATTCCCAGATATGACCGGGTTCATTAATATTTCCACTCCGGGGGCAAATGTTCTTTTCCTCTGACTGATAGATGTTTTATTACATTTTTATTTTTAAAACACAAATCCAAAAAACAGAAACAATGCCTTTGTGTAATTTTTTTTTTAATTTTTGATTGCTCATATTTTGTTGTTGACTGATTTTAACTAGAGCGTGGAACTAGACTTAGTGATCATAGTTTTTTGGTAAAACTTTGATGATAATAATGATGATGACTTTGACAACAATGACAATGATGAAGGTTGCAAAGTCCGTAAGTGAATACTTTAACATCTTTTGTTCTTCTTATTAAAAAAAATGGCTCCTCGTAGGAGACTTTAATATTTTAAAACAGAGAAATTCGGCAGTGATAACCCTAACAACTGCCAGAACGCGACTGATAGAGAACGCAGCATGATGTCCCCAGACAGTCTGTGCTTGGAGTGTTTCACCTCCTTCCATGAAGCAGCTTTCACCTGGCCAAGTAACCGCAAACACCTGTGGCGCCTACTCCGACACGCCCGGACAGCGAAGCAGGGTGTGGGTGGGTGGGGGACGGGGCTTTGCCCCTTTTGTCGTTAGGACAAGCGGCACGCGACTTCTTCGTTCTCAGAATGTGGGAAAACCACGCCCCCTTTCTTTCCCTACTTACTCAACGCTCACCTGTGCCAAGAACACGGGCCTGATCCAACACGCTCTAGCCTGGCTCACCTGGTCGTGTTAAAATACGTGCTTGGCCGTGTATAAATATAATTTATGTGCATGTACTTGTATGTGTGTTGGTGTGCATGTGTGTGTGCGAATTTTATTAAATAAATTAATTAAATTTTAAATAAGAATATTGTATTAGAACTAGTGTTCGTCATTTAAAAGTAAACTTAAACTGCATGTATTGACAAAAGCAAAGACTGTTTTGGGTTATAGAATACATTTATGGAATATGGAACTTATGGGGTTGAAGACCTGTTACTTTGAATATTTGTGAAGGATTCAAAGCAGTGCAAAACAGTGCGCGAGAAAACTTGATGCGAAACGAATTTAGTGTCCAATCACAACTATTGTTTTGTGGACATCACTGGCCAATCAAATCTTACGACATACTCTTTAGCAGCAAAAATTACACCAGCTCTTCTATTTCGCTGTACATCCAAACAGCTTAAGTTTGTGAATGTATGCCTCAGTTACGAAACTAAATTTATTTTGTCATTTTGCATTTAGACTCATTATATCGTTTCTTTATTTATCATATTTATTTATTCATGTACCTTGAGTATTTTGCAATGTACCTTGAGTAGTTTGTATGAAGAGCTTTGGTATATCATTGCATGTGAATAAAGTGTAAAGATTTTGAGGTTTATAAGAATAAACAGCACATTACATGTTTTTATAAAGTTTAAAGAGTTTGAGTTTATAAGAGTAAACATCACATTTATTTGTATAAAATGTAAAGAGTTTGAGGTTTCTAAGAATAAACACATTACATTTGTATAAAATATAAAGAGTATGAGGTTTAATAAGAACGAATACCACAGTATGCTATCATTAGTAGTAACGGTACTATTGCACCATGAGTGTTGCTCGTCAACATGACTCGCCTGTCAAGACAATGCCAGCAGCCAGAACACAGCTCTTGAACATGCAGAGCTTTGAGCCCGAGGAGCTTTGGGAGTAGTCATTGTGCACAGAATGTACAAGTTCGAATATTATATGGTACTACAATATTGTATGGTACTACAATAGTATATGGTACTACAATATTGTATGGTACTACAATATTATATGGTACTACAATATTATATGGTACTCCAATATTATATGGTACTACAATATTGTATGGTACTACAATATTATATGGTACTACAATATTATATGGTACTACAATATATATATTTAAAATAGTAGTATTCGTAGAATTATTTAATTATGCATTTTGACTGGCTTTGTGTGTGTATATAGGTATGTGTAAGAGAGAGAGAGAGAAACATTTGTATTGTATTGGCACACAAATTATTGGAAGACTACTAGAGGCCAGAAATTGGCCATGACTAATATTAAATGCACCATTTTTCCTTCAAAGACTAAAAACAAATGCAGTTTTATAGAAATGTCAATTCAAGAAATACTAACAAATTTAAATCGTGATCCATGAACCACGTTTCATAATTTTTAATGACAAGATATGTTGAAAGATGTATATGCAAAGGCACTACAATATTCAGTGTTTTATCTTTGTGTTCATACATGTAGAATAAAAATATTACAGAAATATACTGTTCTACAATAAAACAAACTTAAATATACAGTAATATAAATAGAGAGAGAGAGACAGACAGACAGAGAGAGACAGAGACAGACAGACAGAACGCGACCTTAGTTATGGATATTCTTATTATTCGTAACTAATTACAAGTGATGAGAATCTCAGTTTATATTATTAACACTTCGGAAGACACCACTCGTCTCTCTCACTTGGCAGACATGTGGGCACTGTGAACGTTTTCTCTCTTCCACAACATTAAAGACAAATATTCATTGTCACACAATATTTCCGTCAGTGGAAAATACTTACCAAAGAACAAATCCATCTTTTATATTTAGCGGGCCCCCATCCACCCACTATCTTTCCAACATATGGTTATTAATACATGTAAGAAGGTCAATAAAGTTATTAAATCAACAATGAAATATACGTATAACAAATACAATCAAATGAGAATTAACATTTACATTGCTTCACAAAATTGTTCGATTCACGCTAGACAATCCTACAATTTATCTTAGCATAGACATCATCAGTCAAATGATCATATACATAAAGACATCCATGTATAATCAAATTCATAGGCATAATATTTCATAGACATGAGAGTGGGGTTTTAGAGAAATAATTATATAATCAATGTACATAACATTTCAAAGATGGCCACTTTCACTAGTATATGTTCACAATCACTCAGTTTGCAACAAGCCTTTCTTATTTCAATGACAATTCAACACACCATTTCGATACAATTTACACAACTGTTCCAGAATCTTTGATGCACTCTCCCAAACGTTGTGGGAAATTATCCCAAATTTACCTACACACCTGGAGAAATGTTCCCAAATTTTCATGTATGCTACTCAGCACACCATGAGGAATATTCAAAGTAATGTTTGTGAATACTCGAGACCAAACTCAAGCTACCATGTCTGCCATATTGGCTCTTGAACATAATTCACAGAAATCAACTTACAGCAATACGTTCCGAATAAGTTCAATGAATTTTCTACAGGAAGTAACTTTTTAATCTCAACCCATTGGCTTATCTCGTTCTCGTAAATAATAATCATTGGATAACTACTCACTCAGTTTTCATTATGTCAGCAATCTAGAATATTCGTGCCTCGAGCTGTTTACTTCAAAACAGATATTTTCAAAAATAACACCACAAGGAGTGCCCAAGGACAGGTTACTCTGACATGTTAGCAATTTATATAACAATTTAAATTTAAAAGTAAGGAGAGGTAAATTTACTCTGTTCAAAATATTATTTTTATCGTGTATGTATGATTTATTCATGTGAGCATGGTTTTCACCATAGTACACCAATAGAGTTATTTATTTTATTCTGTACTTCAGTTTTCAAATTATATGTTAGGAAAGAGTTGTATTTAATGCGTAATTAATGTAGTTTCTGTAGACAGTCAAATGAGGATATGGATTTTATTAGTTTAGAAGTAATTAATTTCTAAACAAAAGAAAAAACACAGAACTTAGGAGTAAGGACCATTTTGTAACTAGTATAGCCAGTTGACAGCGAGGTTTATTTGGCAGCCAGCGCTGAGAGTATATTGGATTCACTAGATAGTGTCAGTATCAAAATGCATGCAGATGAACAGAGTACTATGTAACTAAAGAGTGAGAATGCGTTTGGCGGTGTGCCGCTATGAATAAAGCTTTCGTCTAATCTGTGAACATGGTGTTTCATGTTCATCTCTTGCTGTGGCTGTCATCATGCATGTGATGCATTGTCCTCCATCATCATCGTTTTTCATCTTGCATCTTGTGGTGACCCAGTTCACACTACTATACTACACCCGCCACCCCATCATATATAATTCAGTGAACACTTTAGAGTAGCTATTTAAAGCAAAAGAAGTCTTCACATCTACAATGTAATCTGGTTAAGTTATAAAATATCAAAGAAAGCTTTTACGAACATACTTGTGAATAAACGTCGCAAGTAACAGCAATGTTTCTAGTATCACGTGACTTGTAAAGTGGATGGGGATGTGTGGGTGTAGTTTCATAGCATATTCAATTCACTTTTGCTTAAGAAAGAGGGGCCAGTTTTCATGTCATCAGTCAGCTAATCAAGTAAAGAGGTTTGTTTTCGTACACTCACTTTAAGCTGAACTGGTTTCAATGCATTTTGAATAACAGCTGATTAATTCAAACGGATCTGTTTAAAGATGCTAGTATTAACCTTCCTTTTTACGACTGGTATGCCGTTCAGAAAGATTTTATACTGGCTGGCTGGTAAATTAAGAAATGATTATAGACTGATTGGTTGGAAATAAAGAAATGATTATTGTTTCTATGTCAACTGAACTCCATGAAAAATTATTCATCATAACTTCTTAAAAATAATAAAATAAGCAACAGATAAAACACTTTTTAAAAAAAGGAGAGAAAAGTTATAGGTTGATTACATAATCAAGAATTAACTAGCGGTACCATACAGAGCACGAGGTTTGTACTACGCTGTACCACTACGTCACTTCTTCAACACCAAGAATGGCATCTCAGTGATATCGACGCACCTTGTACTAGTCTAGCTTGGAAGGCTATGTCACGCTGTCAAACGCTAAACACAAGTCGTCAAGACGACATTGCACTATCGCTACTTACCACCAGTTCCCCCCCCCCGTCCCCACCTGTGCCTCCCTGCAGGCCAGGGCAGGGGCAGCTAAGGAGCGTGAGAACGGCGCGAGTCACCTGGTAGGGACACTTGATCTGTCATATACCGCCAGACCTGCTCTGTCCCCCTCAAGAGGAACGTAGGTAGTTCTCAAAATTTTTCATACTATTATCAGTCCTCGTTATATCTTAGCAAAGAATAACACCCAGTATAACATTCAAAAGTGTGTCTAGAGATATAAAAAGTGAAACAAATTAAAAATGCACAAATAAGCAACACCGTATACCTCATTACGTACAAGAAATCTTTGTTACGTGTGTAATTCTTATTGAATGACATAGCGCGTAATCCCTGCTTAAGTTTTTACACAGGTTTAAAGAAAACAGCATACATAATGTGTCTTGTGGGGTAATGCAGATCGTCTAAACGGAAAGATTTTTTTGTTTGGAAACAAAAGAAACGTATTGCGTCTGTGGTTTTACATTTTGAGTTGGGTTTTTTATTCAATGCGAATATATAATTCGCAATGGGCAAAATAAGAGATTTCCCAAAGGGAGACTACCAAAATAATATCCTTGCAAACGTCGTAAGAAAGTTTAATTCGTGCTAGACGATTTTAAAAGAATGAAAGGAAAGAAATTTTTGGTTGGGATAGATGACCAAATGCCTATGTAATCCAGGAGAGGGGAGGGGGAATAATATTAAAAGTGATTTTCTTGGTTTCTTTTTTCTTACAAATAACACTCCTTCCAGCAATAATAGAACTCTCCTTCCAGCAATAATAGCATTCTTCTTCATAAAAATAATAACCTTCTCCATCCAACAACAATAGCACTCTCCTTCCAACACCAATAATACTCTCCTCCTAACAATAATAGTACTCTCCTGCCAACAACAAAAGCATTCTCCTGCCAAAACTAATAGCACTCTCCTTCCAACAGTAATAACACTCTCCTTTCAAGACATTATTCTCCATCCAACAATAATAGCAATCTCTTTCCAACAACAATAGCAATCTCCTTCCAACAAAAGTATTCTCCTTTCAGCAATAATAACACTCTCATTTCAGTAATAACACTCTCCTTCCGACAATAATAACAATCTCCTTCTAACAATAACAACACTCTCCTCCCAACAATAATAACACCTTCCCAAAAAAAAATAACACTCTCCTTCCAACAATAATAGTACTCGCCATCCTACAATAACAGCACTCTCCTTCCAACAATATTAGCACTCTCCTTCCAACAGTAATAGCAAATGAGGTGGACGAGCAAGCATAAAAATTGTCGACAAAGAACAGAAACGGTTATACTGATGTCGTAGGTGAAGATGAGAACAGTTGACTACGACGACACTGCTGCTCGTCGAGATGTTCAGATGATAGTAAAGACTTATTGATGATGACATGATAATTGAAGAGGACGATGATGTGGACAATAACGATGTCTACGGCGACTATGGTTATTGCAATGTAATGGTGGTGGTGGCTTGAAGAAAATTTTTTGACAGTTATTTTCTTTCTAATGTTCCATAAAAGTTTTACAGTCTTTTACGAAGAACACACTTCTGTCTTATTTATGTGGCTATACTGTATGTTAATGTGGCTTTATTTATTATGTTTAATGGTTATCTTTGTATGCATTGTTAATGCTTTAACATGTTTATGTTTTGATGGTGGCATTTGTGTGTTAGGAAATAAATGCTGCATTTTAAATTATTTAAACACTCACCCTCCGATCAGATCAAATGAAAATGAAAACTGCTTAGCTAGAACTGCAGCATATATAAATGAATGCCCATGATTATATGCGTAAAATTCCTATAAACATGTAACAAATTACTATATGCGTATAATTCCTATAAACACGTAACAAATGACGTTTGCATGCAAACTTTTCCCTGTACGTTTTCTCATGACATTTCTTCTGAAACTTTCTGTCCTAGCAAAATTTGTTCCTGTCCTAGCAAAATTTGTTCATAACATTTCCCCTGCCAGCAATTATTTTTGAATTCTTGTTGATGATGACCTCTTATGTTTGTACACTTTGAGTGTTTCTGCTTAATGAGTGGCAGAATACAGTTAAGTATTAAGATTTCTTTCTGAACCATTGTTAAGTTAGGATACAAAATACCTGTTAAAGTGCTAATTAAGAATTGGACAGTCCAATCTGGTGATGTCTATATGATTATGTAATCAGCACCACATAGCATAGCCACTAAATGTACATTCTAATAGGCCCTCAGTCATGCATGAGCAGATACCAATTGCCTGCAGACATTTCTCTTAGCCATCGCTACACCTGTGTAAAATGAAGTCAATTTTCTTAATTAACTGAAACATGAAAGCCCAGAGTTGGACAGCATTGTCTGTGAGAAATCCCAAGGACTGTCAGTCTGATCATTGTCTCTTTGAGTGAACAGGTGTTCCCCACCTGAGAAATGAAAATAATATCAATATGATTTGGAGCTCTTACCTGGGCTAGTCAAGCAAAATGATCTTTTCCCCAGCTAGAATAATGAAAGCAATTATGTGCACATGCACACGCGCACACACGCACACACACACACACACACACATATACTGGCTAAAATTCTGATACATCACTTACTAAGAGTCCTGATTTGGGGGAAGGCTTGAGTCAGTAAACAGCTCATTGGTATGTTTTGCAATAGGTAACATCTTGTAACTAAACTTTATGCACTTAGAAAATTATAGAGCTAAAATTCTTCTAACATTGAAAGGCATGTCTGTGATGCTCTAAGAACCATAATTAAATGGTTGTAATAGAGTTGTTTAGTTAAGTTTCTATAATTGCATTCTCCATTTTCAGAAAATCCTTTAAACTATAAATCTATACTGAGAAATTTCCCTAGATGTAATGTATACAACACATACTTAGAATTTTCCATTGCAGCTCCATGTGAAAGATTCTAATTGTATTTTCTTTCTTTTCTAAGAGAAATCTATTGATTATATTTCTGCCTATTTTTCTGTAGCTGAACAATGTATTGGTTCACAGATACAATGTGTGTGAATATGTCTGAGAGAGAAAGAGGGGGGGGGGGCTAGTTTATTTCATATACACAATGGCTCACATCTGCATCACCTGTTTTTCGAGAGTGCTTCAGAGCCTTCATTTTTCCAGTTTGCATTCTGCATTCAAAGTCTGTTTTCTACATTCAACATTCTGCATTCTTCTAGTCTTTCAGTTTTGTTACACTTCTATCCGGTCTTTGTTACATCACCAGTCATGCAACATTACAGTGCATGATGTAGTACTACTGTCTCACTGTCTACACATCAATACCTCATATGCATATGTCAAAGACCACTACAGCACAGCAACTGAGCAACTGACATTTTGCCACAGCATATGGTGCACATTGCTGACTCACAAAGTGAGACAATCCATCATCACAGATAAACATTTTATCAAGTGATTGGCTAAGAGATACATGACAATTTAGTAATTTAACAATTTAGCCCTCAAAGTTTAACAATTTAGCCTGCCTTTCTGACTACTACTTATTATATATCAATGTTTGCATTGAATAAATTGTTGTATCTGTTACCACTCCCACTTCTTATTCAGCAAGAAGGAGGTATGCAGATGCAGAGGTGTGGGGTCTAAATTTTAATTGCATTAAAAGGTCAGGCAATAACATATTTTGGGGAGTGTCCCCCCCCCCCCGGGCAAGATAAAGTGTGTAGACCAGGGTTTCTATACCATTCAAGAGGCGGGGATAGAAAATCTGAACCAGTAAAACCAAGAGACAAAGTGAAGATAAAATTAATTAATGTTTAATGTCTCTGAGGCCTGCCCGAGTTTCTCTGTCTGCAAATTATGAAGACCTGTACGAGCGTGATTACATCTATGTGGGTTGTGTAGCATAATCTGTTAAACTGCCTTCACAACTTGATTAATTGTCGGGATGGATTTGAATAAATTTAGAGCTTTAAAAACTTGTATTTGGTTTCATGAGAAGTGAAAACTCAAACAGTTCATGTATAGCTAATCAGTGCAGTTTTAAAATATCTCTTCAATCTAGTGGCTCTTTCAAGCAACCAGTCATCTGCAACACAGCTAACTAAATTTTATATAATTCACTCGCACTTCTCAGCATTAATCAGTCCAACGTTTGACTGGTAAACTGCTCCTTCAAAATTATTAACTTCTTACCGATGTTTGCACCAGTAGTCAGGTCTTTGAAATCATAGAACGCGTCATTAGCAACCTAATGTATTTCTTTTATCATTCACTTCTGCTTTTCATATGTGATTTCGCAGTCGAATTGGATTTTATACATTGGAAAATGTTAAGTTGCGTTTGTGAACAGACACGTGATACTTTAAATTACACTTCTTAAGAGTGGCAGAACTTTACCTTTCTTAAGAGTAACAGTACTTTAAATTACACTTCTTAAGAGTGGCAGAACTTTACCTTTCTTAAGAGTAACAGTACTTTAAATTACATTTCTTAAGATTTCTTGAGTGACAATACTTTAAGTTGCATTTCTTAAGAGCAACATTACTTTAAGTTATATTTCTTAAGAGTAACAGTAAATTAAATTGCATTTCTTAAGAGCTGTTACTCTTAAGAAATGCAATTTAATTTACTGTTACTCTTAAAGTACTGTTAAAGTTGCATTTCTTAAGAGTAACAGTAATTTAAATCACACTACTTAAGAGAGGCAGTGTGTGTGTGTGTGAGAGAGAGAGAGAGAGAGAGAGAGAGAGAGAGAGAGAGAGAGAGAGAGAGAGAGAGAGAGAGAGAGATTCTGTAGTGATAAAATATATATTCGGTATCCGAGCTAATTGCAATAATTGTAGAGAGCTACTGGAAATGTAGACCCTATTGTCTAAAAATGTTTACTATAAATGTAAAGGGTTTTTCATAAAATATACTTTGATCCTATTTGTTTATCAGTAAAGATAGCTTTACATCTCACCTCGAATAAATTTTATCTTCTTCTATGACTAATTTATTGGAAACCAAGCCGTAATTCGTAACACATTTAAACAATCATATCATTTATCGTACGTTGTGCATAAGTTCATTTCGTGACCCTGGCGAGTTTCTTAATTTCTTAAGAGGAACAGTATATTAAATTACATTTCTTTAGTGTGACACTAATTTAAATTACATGTTTTAAAAGTAACAGTTCATTAGATTGCATTTCCTAAGAGTAACAATAATTTAAGTTGCATTTCTTAAAAGTAACAGTAATTTAAATTACATTACTTAAGTGAGGCAGTACTTTACATTTCTTAAGAACAGTACATTAAAATTACATTTCTTAAGAGTAAGATGCTGTGAGTTGCATATGTTAAGAGCAGCGATACGGTAAGTTACTTTTATTAAGAATGGCGATACAGAGAGTTACTTTAATTAAGGGTGGCGATACTGTCAATTACTTTTATTAAGGGTGGCGATATTGTCAGTTACCAATATTTTGAGAGGTGATACTGTAAGTTACCTTTATTTAGAGTGGCGATATTGTAAGTTACCAATATTTTGAGAGGTGATACTGTAAGTTACCTTTATTTAGAGTGGCGATATTGTAAGTTACCTTTATTTAGAGTGGCGATATTGTAAGTTACCTTTATTTAGAGTGGCGGTATTGTAAGTTAGCTTTATTTAGAGAGGCGATATTGTAAGTTACCTTTATTTAGAGTGGCAATATTGTAAGTTACCTTTATTTAGAGTTGCTATGTTTTAAGTTAATGTTATTAAGAGTGACGATGCAGATAATGACTTTTATTTAGAGTGGCGATAATGTAAATTACCTTTATTTAGAGTGGCGATAATGTAAATTACCTTTATTTAGAGTGGCGATAATGTAAATTACCTTTATTTAGAGTGGCGATAATGTAAATTACCTTTATTTAGAGTGGCGATAATGTAAATTACCTTTATTTAGAGTGGCGATAATGTAAATTACCTTTATTTAGAGTGGCGATACCGTTTAGATACTTTTATTAAGAGTGACATTATAGTAAGTTACTTTTATTAAGAGTGACGATGCAGATAATGACTTTTATTTAGAGTGGCGATAATGTAAATTACCTTTATTTAGAGTGGCGATAATGTAAATTACCTTTATTTAGAGTGGCGATAATGTAAATTACCTTTATTTAGAGTGGCGATAATGTAAATTACCTTTATTTAGAGTGGCGATAATGTAAATTACCTTTATTTAGAGTGGCGATAATGTAAATTACCTTTATTTAGAGTGGCGATACCGTTTAGATACTTTTATTAAGAGTGACATTATAGTAAGTTACTTTTATTAAGAGTGCCGATACAGATAAAAAGTGGCGATACTGTTAGTTACTTTTATTAAGATTGGCGACACAGATAGTTACTTTAATTAAGGGTTGCGATACTGTAGGTTACTTTTATTAAGATTGGCGATACAGATAATTACTCTTATTAAGAGTGGCGATATTTTAAGATACATTATTTTATTGTGGGTTTTCGCAAACTATATTTTGCATATGTTAAGAAAGGTGATACTTTAAGTTACATTTCTCAAGGGTGGTGACAGTTGAAGATATATTAAATGTCGATATATATTACGCAAGAGGTTTTAGGAATGCCGATACTTTTGCTAGGAGTAATGATACTTTAAGACACATTTATTAACAATCATGTATATTAGACTATACTTGTTGAGTCGAATACTTTAACTTGTGTTTATTGAGAGTGGCAACACTTTAAGTTGTGTTTATTAAAAGTGGCAACACTTTAAGTTGTGTTTATTGAGAGTGGCAACACTTTAAGTTGTGTTTATTAAAAGTGGCAACACTTTAAGTTGTGTTTATTGAGAGTGGCAACACTTTAAGTTGTGTTTATTAAAAGTGGCAACACTTTAAGTTGTGTTTATTAAAGTGGTAATACATTATGTCGTGTTTATTAAAAGTGGTAATACTTTAAGTTGTGTTTATTAAAGTGGCAATACTTTATGTCGTGTTTATTAAAAGTGGTAATACTTTAAGTTGTGTTTATTAAAGTGGTAATACTTTATGTCGTGTTTATTAAAAGTGGTAAGACTTTAAGTTGTGTTTATTAAAGTGGCAATACTTTATGTCGTGTTTATTAAAAGTGGCAATTAAAAGTGGTTCATTTCTGGTCCCGCTTTTATCTTTTTAGCCCAAAATAATTTCTACTTGCAATTTAAACATTCCTTTACCTTTCTTATTTAACACTTATCTATGCTATTTTTATTTCTTTCAGTGTGCAAGCTAGAAACCGAAAGTAAAATTATATTTTGTTTAAACATTTGAATGGCACGGTTAAGGAAGCGACCCATTCTGTCTCAGTGCATAATAAAATAAATGTCAAGAAAGCAATCCTCAGTACAAACACTTTATTTCAAAGTGCTCGTAAAAATAGAAAATATTTTTTTTTCATCCAGATTGGGCAAACATGGTTTGTGAAATATAAGTGGGTGGGGCTCACTAAACTGAACATAATAGAACCGCCCACTTAGTGTACGCAAGTGTCAGACGCGAAGTCATTCCACAAATATCTCACATCTTCAGAAAATTCCTCACCTGGAGTGTCTGTTTATAGACTAAACTAGCTTACAAGATTAAGTGAACAATAGTTTGAAAGTTGACAGCTAAAATGTTGGAATTTGTGCAATGGAAACTAACTTTTATTTTTCCGTCAAGTTTGCAACGATCTGCATTTTTAAAGTGCAATAAGAGTTTGAATTAACAAACAATTTATTCTTTTACCAATTTTCCACCTTTTATTCTTAGTTTTAGATAGCAATATAATTTTCCTTTATCTATCTATCTATCTTCCGTCCGTCCGTCGGAATAAATTTGCCTGAATAAATCTTTTATATTTAATTGTTATACAAATTGTTAAATTGTCAGAGTAACGACCTTGGGCACTCCTTATGACGGTATTGAATATAGGAAAGAATGAAATTATAAAGTGATAAACTGGAATCTTAAAGTTGCTCCTTGATTAATATTTTTTTCAAGGCAAGCTGACCTTTTTTCCCCGTGTGTGATATGAATCTTCTGGTTCACTGTGTGCTTGTGCGTGGGAGAAAATACGTAATAAAAGGCAATCTTTGCATTGTTTGCTAGGAATGTGAAAATTATGTCTCTGTTTCAATGTATTTTCTAAGCATGGAAGATAATGGCACTCTCTGATACACTAGACATTGTGTTTCACAATATGGCATAGTAGATTTTTTTTAAAAATTATTATCGTTTTGGCTTTCAGTCTTTAAAATTTAAACTTTACAAGTCAATTTTTAAAAGCAATTATGTGATGAACACTTTCAAATGAATTTTATATTTTCATTTAATGTTCTGCAAGAGAACTAATGATGGATAGATTTTAAAATCCCTTGTAACGTTTTTCTCTTAGTTTGTCGTTGTTCACAATGCCAGAATACTTGCGGTTAACTTTGCGACCCTCATTTTTAACACGTTGTTTTGCAACTAATAATAGGCTCTCGAACCACACACATAAATGGATAATAATTCTTCCTACACACCCCTTGACCATTCCTCTCTTAAATGTACAGAATGTTAGCATCAAGACATGGTCTTAAATACTCAGAGCATTAACAGCAAGACATGGTCTTAAATACCCAGAGCATTAACAGCAAGACGTGGTCTTAAATACTCAGAGCATTAACAGCAAGACGTGGTCTTAAATACCCAGAGCATTAACAGCAAGACGTGGTCTTAAATACTCAGAGCATTAACAGCAAGACGTGGTCTTAAATACTCAGAGCATTAACAGCAAGACGTGGTCTTAAATACTCAGAGCATTAACAGCAAGACGTGGTCTTAAATACCCAGAGCATTAGCAGCAAGATACTGCACATGAGAGCAATGAGAGAAGAATAAGAAAGGCCTTTGGGTCTTTAGGGGAGATAACTTAGGTTAAGATCTGTGATAGACTCAAAGTTTAACTGGATACTAATTTTAAACTAAGCAAGGAGACTTTGTATAGCATGAGACAAAGAGAAAGGTGAAGAGTAAGGGTGGAACACTGAAATTAACTGTAAACAAATCGGATTAGATTTAAGACTTTGAGCTACGAACTATTTCTGTGTTAACTTGAAAATGTTATTTATGGAGTAGGACTTGTTTCTTTATGTATTGTGTACTGTGCATCGATTACATGTTTTTGGATATGCTGTGTTGTGTATTGTTATTGCTCTGACACCCTGTGTTTAGACGGCGGTTATAATAAAAGAAATACATGTAATAGGTATCCAAATGAAATGTGTATGTTGTTGTGGTGTAATCGTCTTCATTAGTCCACCCCACCACCCCCATGAAGAGGTATTACAAAAGAGAGAGATAGATAACTAGTGAGTGAGCGAGCTACAACTCGGTGTAACCCGTATTTTTTCGGTACATCAAAAACTGATTTATATTTTTCTCTTAATTGTGTTTGTAAGTATTGTTTCCGACCTGCATTTTCACCCATATCTTCAGACGTGTTTATTCCAGTGTGCACTCGGGTTCAGTGTGTTCTCATTGGCAGACTCGCTTGTCATCCACAGGGTCATAATGAATGGAACAAAAGATATGGCGCCCGGAAGTCGAGCCCGTGGCCTGCGACTATTTGCATAGTGAGGTCAGGCAAGTGCTCGGGAGTGACTGATACCTAAAACATAAAGTGTGTTGTCTGAGCACGTGCACATTTGTCCATATTGCGTGTTACTTAAAGGTTTTAAATACACTTCATAATACAAACCTAACATGAATTTTTGACTTAATTACTGACAGTATTGGTTTTCCGGTTACAGATTACCCCTGACAACTTTTATTTATTAACAATGATTTATCTATCTATCTATCTATCTCTCTATTTATCTATCTATCTATCTATCTATCTATCCATCGTTTTTGTTAACTTCTTGATGGTGGTGACAAAGCATTAAAGATGTATATACCAATGCAAGATACAGACACGTTTCGCTTAGATAACAACAGTTTATTTTATTATATTTTCTCTCTCTTTATTTATCTATTCATCTATTTTATAAATGTTGTATTGCTCTCAAATATATTAAATTTCTTAAAGTAAGTGTTATTGTGTTAATATATTATCGTTTTAAATGTATTTATTTTATAACTTGATTTATTGTTATTCAATACATTACTGCTGGTTAAATCATTGCTTTTAACTGTGGTAGTGATTCTTATTGTATTAATGGTGTGAAACACATTGCTTTTATTAAAAACAGTATTAATGTTGTAAAATGCATTGTTCTTAACTGGATTAATATTCTACAATACATTGCTCTTGTTAGCAGTAATTAATACCATTGCACAAATCAATGTTGTTAATGCATTCATATCGAAATTCGTGTTTGTCTCTGTGTGTGTGTGTGTGTGTGTGTGTGTGTGTGTGTGTGTGTGTGTGTGTGTGTGTGTGTTGTGTTAAATGTGATGACAGTATATAATATACTAAAAAGAACAAGAATATTACTATTAGCAACACGTATGTGTGTTAATTCTCCAAAGAGTTCTACACCTTAAGCACTTTAACCATGGCTGTTAATTCTCCAAATAGTTCTACACCTTAAGCACTTTAACCATGGCTGTTAATTCTCCAAAGAGTTCTACACCTTAAGCACTTTAACCATGGCTGCTAATTCTCCAAAGAGTTCTAAACCTTAAGCACTTTAACCATGGCTGTTAATTCTCCAAAGAGTTCTACACCTTAAGCACTTTAACCATGGCTGCTAATTCTAACATTCAAGCCTTAATATGAAGGTGAGGTACAATCAAGGCAAATCCCAATGCCCAAAACTGGGTTCGAACACAAAACCTTTAACTCTGTAACAGAGGTCCCGAAATGCATTGTTGTAGTTAATGTATTCAGAGACGCAGCTTGTCCGTTGCCTACTTGTTTCTTTACTTGCTTTGTCCTTGCACCGCTAAATATAACGTGCTTTCCTTGCTAGCAAGGGCAAATCTTCAGATGTCTCTGTCTCCTGGCTGTAAAAAATAGCATGCTTTCTGTGCTAGCAAGGGTAAATCTTCAGATGTCTCTGTCTCCTGACTGATACCACTGATATCTAATAAGATTTCTATTAAAATATGAATGAAACAATATATAGCATATTAATGAATCAGTTCAGTAGGAAATAGATCGATAATCCTTAAAGTAAATTTGAATGATTTATTTAGATATTAATTTTCCTACGATTAATTTCATATTAAGCTATTAGTTTCAGTACATTCTCTATTGTAACAGCAATTTTCTGTCAAAGTACACTGAAACAATATTAGGCCTGCACGTACGAGTCTGTCAAAGTACACTGAAACAATATTAGGCCTGCACGTACGAGTCTGTCAAAGTACACTGAAACAATATTAGGCCTGCACGTATGAGTCTGTCAAAGTACACTGAAACAATATTAGGCCTACACGTACGAGTCTGTCAAAGTACGACTGAAACAATATTAGGCCTACACGTACGAGTCTGTCAAAGTACGACTGAAACAATATTAGGCCTACACGTACGAGTCTGTTCGGACTTAGAAGATATCCTCAGCAAACATAACAATGTGTTCAAGATCTGTTCATTGTACATCCGAAGCAGCTCTAAAATTTTGAATATGCGTTTGTATTTTGTAATAACAGTTCAGTTCATCAGTTCGGTTCGACATTTTTGGTCAAAACGTGTGACGGATGTGCGTGTATTGTATTGTTTAGCGTACTATTGAACAACTTGAAGCTTACAACCGATGGGATCTTTCAATGGAGACAGGATTAAAAAATCTTCGTCTTGAAACAGTGATCACATTGTGGACTTAAAAAAAAAAAAAGATTTATACTGTGTTCACAAATTTCGGATACCACCTTACCCCACAGACGACAGGTAGACAACAACCTGTTAGTATACGAACAAAAAGGCAAGAAATTGTTTAGTCAGGAATATGGGCGACTTGCGCTGTTCCCCATGTTTTGAGCTGGTCAAGAAGTATGAACACTGCTTAAGACGCGATTGTGAAGCGTCAGTGAAACACGAAGAAGACAAAATGTCCTAATTGCCATTCAGTTAAATGTACAAACCTAACTGCTGCACGACGCCTCTGCATAATTACTGCAGATAGGATCTTCATACCAGTCTAGATTTAATACGACAGTTGCTACACTTCGCTGAGCAGAGCTAAGGTAACTCCTAGGGTAAAGGAAAGCTCATTTGGAATCTGTCGTTTGACTACACTCGCGCTTAACAGAACAGTTAAATCCATGCCCAATGTGATTACATACTATACCGTGAGAACTCGACTGCGGGCCTTGTTTCAGACCCGTTCATCATCATTATGTATGATAAAGTTATGGTTAAGATTCATTGCGCATGGTAAATCAGGCCATCTTTCTGTTCTGTGCCACATAGACTCCTGTTTTAGAATTATCAGTAGGCATACATCCTTGGTAGATGTGTATTTTTATGCTTTTTATGTGTGCGTGCGTGCGTGCCTGCGTGTGTGTGTGTGAGAGAGAGAGAGAGCGAGAGAGAGAGAGGGTACTTTTATAGGATCATATTTTACAGTTAAGACGGAATGCAAATGTCTTTATCTGACAGACCGTCTGATTAAGGTACGTGCCAAGAAGTCAGCATTTTATTAATTAGGTCTCTATGTCATTAATGTACGTTGATAAAATACATTTATGATCATTAATATGTCAATGCAAAATATCAAGTGTGCATTTATATATATCCTAGTACATTAAGCTGTTTATGTATGTTGATAGAATACATATATGTGTGTATGAATGTATAAATGCATAATGTCAAGTTTTCATTAATATCTGTGGCGCAGTACACTAAAGTATGTGTGTATAAATGTATAAATGCATAATGTCAAGTTTTCATTAATATCTGAGGCGTAGTACACTTAGGTATGTGTGTATGTATGTATATACGTGTATTTTATGTATTTCTGGGAGTATACATCTATATATATATCTTACTTTTCTAGTGTATGGTGGATGATCCAATTATGCATATTATATACCCCGTATTAACGGCAAAGAATAGAATTGTTGACAAACAAATGACCAGGGACAAAATCTACTATTGCTGACAAATACATGACCACAGACAAACATTAATATTGCTAACAAATACATGACCACAGACAAACATTACTATTGCTAACAAATACATGACCACAGACAAACATTACTATTGCTAACAAATACATGACCACAGACAAACATTACTATTGCTAACAAATACATGACCACAGACAAAAATTACTATTGCTGACAAATACATGACCACAGACAAAAATTACTATTGCTGACAAATACATGACCACAGACAAACATTACTATTGCTAACAAATACATGACCACAGACAAACATTACTATTGCTAACAAATACATGACCACAGACAAAAATTACTATTGCTGACAAATACATGACCACAGACAAAAATTAGTATTGCTGACAAACTCATGGCTATATATAAATATTAGTATTGCTGTTAAACACATGACCATAGACAAACATTAGTATTGCTGTTAAACACATGACCATAGACAAACATTATTATTGCTGGCAAACACATGACCATAGACAAACATTATTATTGCTGGCAAACACATGACCATAGACAAACATTATTATTGCTGGCAAACACATACCGTAGACAAACATTATTATTGCTGGCAAACACATGACCGTAGACAAACATTATTATTGCTGGCAAACACATGACCGTAGACAAACATTATTATTGCTGGCAAACACATGACCATAGACAAACATTATTATTGCTGGCAAACACATGACCATAGACAAACATTATTATTGCTGGCAAACACATGACCATAGACAAACATTATTATTGCTGGCAAACACATGACCGTAGACAAACATTATTATTGCTGGCAAACACATGACCGTAGACAAACATTATTATTGCTGGCAAACACATGACCGTAGACAAACATTATTATTGCTGGCAAACACATGACCATAGACAAACATTATTATTGCTGGCAAACACATGACCACGAGCAAAGGGCAGAAACGCGATGATGGATATCTGTCAATCTTCTATCATTCCGTGGTCACCTCTTCCTTTCTTGTTGTTTGCTTTAAGTCCATGTATTAATTAATAGCCTTCTAACAAACTTCATTCATTAAACTAAAATTATTAGGTAATGTATTAGCGAGGGGAACACATATTTAAATAAAATAAGAAGGAATTCTTACGTCTTTCAAAAGCCGTCTGTCAAGGAAAAAAAATGTTTACTAAAAGAAAATCCATTAAAATATCTCAGTTTCTTGATGTTCTTGTCAGGCGGCAAAACTGCACATCAATACTTAGAGGATAATATTAGCAAGACTGTCAGTCATACAGTACTTAGAGGATAATATTAGGAAGACTGTCAGTCATACAGTACTTAGAGGAGAATATTAGGAAGACTGTCAGTCATACAATACTTAGAGGATAATATTAGCAAGACTGTCAGTCATACAATACTTAGAGGATAATATTAGCAAGACTCTCAGTCACAGAATATCTAGAGCAGAGGTCGGCAAACTTTTAAGTTTACTAGGCCATTTTAGGAGGTCAAGAAGGCACATTAGGATAGAAATGGTCAAAAAATACATCATTACTAGGCTTGAATAAAAGCCTTTGCACTTTATTTTGCGCGATTTAATGTGTAATAAAGAGAAGACACTGTATAGTATACAACTTCAACGGGTAGGAATGGACAAAAGTTAGAAAATAAATTGAAAATAATTATCTATGCGGATTGATTAGGCCAGTCACACCTACAGTACATACACTAATGTTGAACTTTAACTAAGCCAGTGCTTGTACAATTAAATTAATTTCTGCTTTCATACTTTTTAAAAATAAACTATATTTAGATTGTTGAAATGAAGGGGAACAAAACCGCGACAATTCAGTTAGGCCGGATCCAATAATAAATAACTAGGGAGGGCATTAGGCCAGACTGGAATATTAGCTAGGCCGTATCTGGCCTAAAGGCCGGACTTTGCCGACCCCTGACCTAGAGGATAATATTAGCAAGACTGTCAGTCAAACAATACTTAATGGATAGCATTAGTAAGGCTGTCATTGACTACTTAGAGGACAGCATTAGTAAGACATTCAGTCCTTTAATGCTTAATTGATTGCATTATTAAGACTGTCATTCCTACAATACTTAACATAGCAAGACTGTCATTCCTACAATACTTAACATTAGCAAGACTGTCATTCCTACAATACTTAATGGATAACATTAGTAAAATTGTTATTTCTAGAATACTTAATTATAATATTATTAAGACTGTCCTTCCTACCATACTTCAAAGATAAAACTAGTAAGACTGTCAACCCTCTAAATACTTAAACATAGCATTAGTAAGACTGTCATCCCTATAATACTTAATTGCTAACATTAGTAAGACTAATGTGATAACATTAGCAAAACTGTCAGTCTCATAATACTTATTTGATAACATTAACAAAACTGCCCTAGAGTATTTAGAGGATAACATTAGGGCAAATCAAACACGAATAATATTTACATCTACAAATACACAATTATATGTGTTCGAGTTGTTCATTAAAGTTACATCCTCTGAAACTTCAATTGCAACAATCCCATAAAACAGTGATCTGCTATGACCACTGGAAAACACACACATGCACACAATATGCACATACACACACAAACTTATGAATACAAGCACACATTATGCACATGCAAACATTCATACAGAAACACACACATGTACCCAAACACATACACATACATAAACATGCACAAAATTACAAGCATACATACACAATCACACATTCATATACATACACACAAGCACGCACATCCACTTAACTGTTAAGCTTTCACATCGGAAAATACACTTAAATGCTTTCACTTCACATGGTAACATCCTTGAAAATATTAAAATTTATCAATTGATCAACAAAGTATTAGGTAAATAAATAAACAAACAAATAAACAAGTAAATAAGCAACAGAGCAGGATATATTTATTAGTGCAAAGTCGTCTATGTTTGTATCCGCCACAAGTACAGTCTTAACTCGTGTAAGTTTTGAAAGTCATTGTCTGACCAGGAGTTCGACAAGTCGATGGGACTAGGCGGGATACGAGCCCTCAAAAGCAATAGTAATCGAGAGGTCGCGATCAGTATATCGACCTCCCACAAAGTTCCCAGTCTTGTCAAAATCTGGGTCAGGCAAATCCTAATCAAGGTCATCAGTTCGAGAGGTTTTCAGATGCATGGCGATAACAACAGTTCTATGGTAATAAATACCCCTTTCTCACGCAACCATAGCTGATTAGTGTTGTTGTTTTCCTGGTTTTAAACAAAAATAGTTATTCGCACTTGATTTGTAGGAATCAGAGGCTATTCATTAATTCCTAATTTGTAGGAATCAGAGGCTATTCGTTAATTCCTAATTTGTAGGAATCAGAGGCTATTCATTAATTCCAAATTTATAGGAATTAGAAGCTAATCATTAATTCCTAATTTGCTAAATGACTACGAAAAAGCTGTACGCAATGACACTAGGTTAGTGTGTAGTATCGGTATGTGCGTAGTGTTCATTGTTGAGAAATTTATAAGAAAATATTTGCTTTTGAAACAACAGTACCAAAAACCTTACAATTTTACCCGACATCACTATTTTATTCTGTCTGTATCAACCTGTCTGCCTGTCTGCCTGTTAGTCTCTGCATTTATCTATCTATATCTTTCTTGCCTATCTATCTATAAATCTATCTGTCTGTCTGTCTGTCTGTCTGTCTGTCTGTCTGTCTGTCTGTCTAGTTTCGTCAAAAAAATTGCTGTGATATGTTTGTCACATTAAAGGGCAGGCCTGTATACATTTGTGTATTTGTGCCCGACTGATAGCCGGTAGGCAGTATTTTGTGACTTTACAACAAAAAAAATAATTCTCTTTAGGGTTTGAGAGAGAACATATTTAAACTGAGCAGAATTAAAAGTCTTAACGTGATTATTGTTTTGTTCGTACATACTCTAATATTTTTTTAACTATTTATTTATAGCTGTTTTAAATTTTATTACAATACAAATATACTCAACTCAATTTATTCACGGTCTAGTTAACGACCACTGAAAGAGAGCTCTATAAGGCTAAACAATGTTCTTTTGCTTATGTATATCATTGAAAGATAGCTCTATAAGGCTAAACAATGTTCTTTTGCTTATGTATATCACTGCTACCACGAATTGCATGGTTCGATTATAATTAATCACGTGATATATGCATAATGTAATAACTGACTTGATCTTAGTTTGATTATTTTTGCAATTTATTTAATAATATAATTTAATCTAATTTTTTGTAATTTATTAAGTATTACACCATTCATCATTGAAAAAGTAATATATTATTAATATTATTTTTACTTTTATAAAAAAAATCATTTCTTATTATAAGGACGAGGGAAGGTAATCAAATATGTTCAGAGTGTGCATATATGAAAGTATATAACAATGTCAGCCAATTAGTAAGTCATTCATTTCGTTTATTGTAATTACACAATATTAATAATATTGAATTTTAAATAGAAATATACTCCTGGAAGTAATAATACTAACAGCATGCTCATGCTCTATTTAAAAATTCAAGACAAGCACGCCAACAAACACACAATTTATACATGTTTTTTCTCCTCTCAGTAGGCTTACTCTGAGATGTAATTTGAGCTTACTAACTAACTGACTGACTTCTAGATGACCCCAAAGCTTATAGATTAAATATTTAACCTGTTTGATAAGAATTTAGCAATACCATGTACAATACTCAGCTTAATTTAAGTTCATAAAATGTATATGTAACTGTCAGATGAGTTCTTAGCAAATGATGCTGTTTAGCTCAACATTTTTATTATTTAATGTAGTTAAGTGTGCTCTCTCCAAATAAACTAATCGGTTGAATACAAACTTTATAGGAATAATCAGGCAGGGCAGGATAGATGGACTCATTGTATATTCCGCCATTCGGAAATTAATGTTCTTTCTTTATTATTATTGTTATTAAATTTTACTTATTAACCTTCACCTTCGTTGTATAATTTGTTGTGAGCGTCGACTATAAAGCTAGCATGGGGGCGGAGAGGGAGGAATTAATATTGCAATTATAACTGATAAAAAAGGGGGAGATAACGTTACCAGCTTGGGCACATCAGCTGATTTATCTGTCGTATGTCATTTGAATAATAGCCCGAATATCTGGCATATTAGCAGAAGGATAAGTCAGGCCGTCAGGCTGTCGCTTGTATTGGAAGTGAAACAATAATCTAATATTGATACTTGGGAGTCTGATATAGTGACAGGGTCGTTAAATATAACCGGACGTGATAGTGACCTCTACAACAATTGTTATTAACAAATAAATATTTGTGAACAGTAAAACAATTAGTCAACATGTTTTACAATTAGGGAAAAAAGAAAAGAAAGAAGAAAGATAGGAAGCAAGAAAGAAATACAAACGAAACAGACAATTTCTATTTGTACTCAATGGTTTTCTTAATTATATATTTTTAATGAAATTGGTATAATATATAGAAAGCTTGTTAAGTTACAAGTAGATTTAAATACAATTTTGGTATAATGTATAGAAAACTTGTTAAGTTACAAGTTGATTTAAATACAATTTTGGTATAATGTATAGAAAACTTGTTAAGTTACAAGTTGATTTAAATACAATTTTGGTATAATGTATAGAAAACTTGTTATGTTACAAGTTAATTTATATACAATTTTGGTATAATGTATAGGAAACTTGTTAAGTTACAAGTTAATTTATATACAATTTTGGTATAATGTATAGGAAACTTGTTATGCTACAAGTTGATTTAAATACACTTTTAAAATGAAAATCCATGATTGAAACTTGAAAATGGTACAAACGTGACATTTAACCCATGCATATTATGCGTGTAGTCAATATAATGTCATTGTAGGAAAATGTGAATTTTGTCCAAGTCATTATTTTATAACATATTATTTTGTCCATGTATCTTCTCTATAATTTATTTCGAGTAATCGCTCTATGGCAACTTATTTCGTTCAAATAACCACTTTTAAATACGATAATTTGTCCAACTGATCAGAACAGGATACTTTGTCCAAATGATGATTCATTAACAGATTATTTTGTTCAACATATCAGTAATATTTTAATGAGTCCTAGTGACTGTCCAAGTAATCACTTTATAACGGATGTTTTATAGTTACGACATGAACACGAATTGTGCAGCAATGAGTTTTTGAATCGATATCTACAATGAGATCGAAACTAATGACGTATCCCCAGACTGTAGGTCGTGAGCAATTATCAAAGGCTTTGCTTGTCACTGATCACGCAACCCGGCCACGTCAGTGACTTCTGTAGAGTTTCTTTTCCACTCCCTCTGAAACATTTTCTATCACTCAGAAGTTAAATGAAACATTTCCCTATCACTCAGAAGTTAAATGAAACATTTTCTATCACTCAGAAGTTAAATGAAACATTTCCCTATCACTCAGAAGTTAAATGAAACATTTCCTTATCACTCAGAAGTTAAATGAAACATTTCCTTATCACTCAGAAGTTAAATGAAACATTTCCTTATCTCTCAGAAGTTAAATGAAACATTTCCCTATCACTCAGAAGTTAAATGAAACATTTCCTTATCTCTCAGAAGTTAAATGAAACATTACTTCCATGTTTTCATGCCAATTGCACACTATAGAGCAGTAGACAACTCTCTCCTAGCATAATGCCACAGATTTAAACCAAGGTAACATCTTTGTCTCTCTCTCTGTCTCTGTCTGTCAGTCAATCTCTCTTTCTCTCTCTGTCAATCAATCTCTCTCTCTCTTTTTCTCTCTCTTTATCCGTTATCCGTCCATTCACCTGTCTGTATATCTATCTATCTATCTATCTATGACAGTATTTTTTTTTAACGTGATGACTGTTAGAAATTAGTAGTTTATGTTAATTCATCTTCCTGCGGACGGTTAATGGAAATGGTTAAGGAAAAGCAAAGTCCAAAGAGTTGTGGTCTAGCAACAATTCCCCCTCCCAGTCACTTAACTGAGATCTTGTGCCCTAGCAACAATTCCCCCTCCCAGTCACTTAACTTAGATACTTGTGTTCCAGAATAAATGCTGATTTAACACTCTTTCTCCCAATGCTAGACATTTCACATTTAATCTCATTTGCCCGTCTTTCTAGCACCATACACTTAGCTCCTACCTGCACGCCTGAGATTTCCTTCCAAATTTAAGTACAAGGAAGTGAGAAATGTGAAAGAAAACCAATCAGAATTTAAGTAATAAAAATGCATAAATTCTTCTTACAATAAACTGTAGTAGCAAACTGAACCAAATGTGCATAAGATGGTCTGAAACAAGATAGTAGAGTTATAGCAGAGTGATTACTCTGGTAGACTTTTAGTGATTATTGTCGTAGAATTATAACAGAGTGATCACTGTTGTAGAGTTATAGCAGAGTGATTACTCTCGTAGACTTATAGTGATCATTGACGTAGAGTTATTACAGAGTGATCAATATTGCAGTCGTAACTGAGTCAACATTGTCATTTAGTTATGTCAAAAACGACAAAGTAGTACTAGTCATGTAGTCATCGTCATAGTACTCAAAGTGTTTGGAAGTTTATAGACATTCTCTTACTGTTCGAGTAGTTCTGGCAGAATGATTTGCCATGGAAGTTTCGGATTAGTGCTAGAATTAGTATTATATATTAATGTAGTTCATGCACACTGAGCAATGTTTAGTTAGATGAGTAGTTGCAGTACATATTACGTATTGACAGTCATCAAAGTCGTCATATTTGTAGTATGCTGTAGTGAGTAAATAGACGGTCATGAAAATCATCATATTGGTAGTATGCTGTAGTGAGTAAATACACGGTCATCAAAGTCATTATATTTGTAGTATGCTGTAGTGAGTAAATAGACGGTCATGAAAATCGTCATATTGGTAGTATGTTGTAGTGAGTAAATAGACGGTCATCAAAATTGTCATATTGGTAGAATGCTGTAGTGAGTAAATAGACGGTCATCAAAATTGTCATATTTGTAGTTGTGCGTGTGTTATAGTGAGTAAATAAACGGAGCGGCATGCCTATAGTTTACCGACACCAAAATGGTGGAAAGAAAGAAATTCCTAACGAGAATTTGAATGACAGCTCAGGTCTAACCTCAGTTCTCGCTGGAAATTCTATATATAACTATTACTTTAAGAGCTTGTTTTGTTCAACAAATTGTTGCCTGCATAAATTGACATTTTTACAGTCTGTCTTTATCCATACATAGTCACACACACACTTCTTGTAGTTAATTTATTACTTTTGTTTATTAACTGAAATTATACTCATTCATATTTTTAATTATACTAGTACTTATAATCTCTCATATTTTCATCTTATTTAAATTAAATATTATTGCTACTATCATCGACATCAACATCAAAAGCAATAGCAGTATTAGTAATTATATAGCAGTATTAGTAATTATAAGGCAGTATTAGTAATTATTATTATTATTGTAAAAACCTGTATAAAACTCTTTCGTATAGTTTGCAGACTTCCACAAGTTACACATATACTAATAACGCCTTCAGTCCGCCTACAGTTGAACTACATAACCCTTTTCACTGCTAAGAAGGTCTTGGGTCGTTTTCAAGTCAAAGCACTGCATACGTTCGCCAGTTTGAAGATCCAACTGTCCTTTCTCCGCATTTTTTTCCGGGATTTTCCCAAGTGGGGTCCCACAAATTGCAAAACAAAATGTTATTTTATTGAACGAAAGAGCGCAGCAGGTTTTCAGGGGTGTCAAATACAGAATCTTAACGACAACGAGGGCAATTGTCATCACTTAAACCAACAAGAGGTCAGAGTGCAACCGCAAACATGCACTTATGCACCTTGCATCCCTGCGCTCCGTCGAATCCAGAAAGTGACTCCCTGCAAACCCACACCTGGAACTAACAAGGATGGACGGGTATTAACCGAATATTTTCTTATGGTGAATAGATGTATGCAACTAGTTCGTCAATCTGACACATTTCTCGCACCCGATTTCAGTTACATTCTCTATTCTTTTACCGTCAGTTCTCCAGGGTATGTTTGTGCAACAAACGACTTGGTACCCACATTTAGTTGATCCGCCCAGCTACTGATTGTTGAAAACATGGTGACGTCCAATCACCGAGCGTGGGAATCACGACAATCTTGCGACATCGCCAATTCAAAGGGTTAGATCCCAACAAGCTGGCTTTAAAGCAAGCTATAAAATACACCGCATGGGCTTGTTATGCGCAAGATCGGTTTCGTACTCAATACAAGGGCGGGTGCGATTTGATTGGGGGAGGGGAGGGAATAAATTTCTTGTAAACATAAAGAGAAAAAGTGTGTGTGTGTGTGTGTGTGTGTGTGTGTGTGTGTGTGTGTGTGTGTTGTGAGAGAGAGAGAGAGAGTGGGAGAGAGAGAGAATGTCATGGAAAATAACGCGATCAGTTACCACAAAAGATCAGCTATAAGACTCAACTTTTCTAATACAAAATCTCTCTCTCTCTCTCTCTATCTATCTCTCTCTCTCTCTCTCTCTCTCTCTCTCTCTCTCTCTCTCTCTCTCTTAATTAATGCTCACTACAGACATTTGGAAATGTGTGGGAATAAAGGAACATATACATATCTTCCGAATAAAACGAAGCGAATATCAAAAATAATTTAACTCTTTAGTACACGATTATACAAATATCAAAATTAATTTTACTATTATCCACTAGACAAATACTTAGTAATTATGAAGATTCACTCAACTATTTAGCACTAGATTATATAACTACCAAGATTGATTTTACTATTAACACTAGACTATAACTTAGCAAATATGAAGATTCATTTAATATTTAGCACTAGATTATATAACTATCAGAATTCATTTATTTATCAATAGACAAAAACTCAGCTACTATGAAGATTCATTTAACTCTTTAGCAAACCTTATTATTATTAAGACCATTATTAAGATTCATTTAATTCTTTAACCTACACTATACAATTATGAAGATTCATTTAACTCTTTATCCCTAGATCATTCAAATACCAAGATTCATTTAACTCTTTAGCACAAGATATACAATTATGAAAATTCATTTAACTCTTTAACCTAGACTATATAATTATGAAGATTCATTTAACAATTTGGCATAGACAATACAATTATAAAGATTCATTTAACAATTTAGCCTAGACTATACAATTATAAAGATTCATTTAACAATTTAGCCTAGACAGTACAATTATAAAGATTCATTTAACATGTTAACACTAAATAGATAAGGTTTCAGAAACTGTTCTGTAAGAGGTTTGATTTGAATACAGGTTAGCAGTATACTTGAAATTAATAAACTGAACCGAAAATTTCATTATAAATTTTCAATCATACTTTTTCTTTTCTTTTTTTAAACCATCTTTAAGTTTGTTTTTTTAAAAAAAAAAAAAAAGAGTCGTGCCTATTTTTAGAGTACGATAGGCCAGTGGACACTTCTGTAAACATCCTATCACTTTCAGAACTAAACCTATAAAATCTACAGTTCTTACTGGCTTGAATGGTGATCAATTTTAGACCTACATTTAAATTTAAGGTTTTCATCAGATTCATTTAAAAACCCAAGTTTAAAATATCTACTGTTCCTAACTATTGGCAAGGCTTTGATGTCAGATCTATATTTAAAATAGTTCTTGGAATGTTACAGATCTTCAGTTCCAGAGCTCAATTTAAAATCTATACTTCTTACATATTTAAATAGTGATGAAGCTTGTATATAATAATATTGCAGATACTATATTGAAGTTCCTCTGTTGCTATACATGTTTCGTGTTTTTAATGTTTATTCCAATCTTATATCCAGCTGAATTAAACTACCAGTGTCTTTTACTTCAGACATACCCTGTAGTAAAGTGTATGCTAGGCCACCTGTTGATGTTTGGTAAAAGCGAATGTTCACTGTAGAGTGTAGACTGTGGAACTTGACATATCACTCGCCTCTGTTCTGTCCCCAAAGAACGGTCTCAGACTGGTACACGTTGAGAATAGACGCACCCTTCAGCACACTTAAGTCTCTTTATTGTCCCCATCATAAAGAATAGTCACAAATCTCACTACCTCCATTTATAGGGTGGTCAAAGAGACAGTTATGGAAGTTGCTGAATTCTACATGAGCTTGAAGGATTTGGGTGTTTTTACATCTTATTCCCAAACTGGTTATAATAGGCACACATTTCACTCGCATGCGCTTAGTCATGCTTACTTAGTGACGTGTTGTGTCACGTTTTAGTCATGCTTACTTAGTGACGTGTTGTGTCACGTTTTAGTCATGCTTACTTAGTGACGTGTTGTGCTCACGTTTTCAGACATTGATTTTGATCGGAAGCCGCAAATCCGGCAGTAAGTGGGGATTTCTGATCTAACTCATATTTTCTAAAAATAAGGTTTCTTCCATTTAATTTTTCGGGCTCTATTGTTCGTTAATTTTTAGTGTTTATTTTTTTGTCATGTGATCAATTAATCGAAAGAACATTACATACTTTTAATGTTGTCTGATACTCTTAGGGTCAATGATTAATAATTTAATTGGCAAATTAAAGAATATCGTTATTTATCACGTGACCTTTGTTTAGATCAAACGTTCTAAAGTCATCGTTCTTTAATACCAATCTGTGGCGGAGAAAATTTGCGAGTAAATTTGCGTATCCATATTTCTAAACATAACTGTTAAATTGTTAAAGTGACCTGACCTTGGGCACTCCTTATGATGGCATTTTTGTAAGTGTCAGAGTTGGAAGTAAACAGCTCGGTTTGAGAATATGCTAGAAAATTGCTGATGCAATCCAAACCAGTTCCAACTGGATGGGTAGTTTTTCTAACTAATAGTCTCACACTTGTTCATAACAAAATTATCAAATGGGGATGGACCGGAAGTTTCTTTGTTGAAGAAATACTCTATTCTAATTACTTTGAATTTGACATAACTTAAGTCCACTCATTAAGGTGATCGTTAACTTATGGTAAGTTAACTGACTGGTAAAGAAAGAATGGAATTAAAATATTTCATACAAGTTTGCTATTGATCCTTGATTTTAATTGGAGAATGCTTATATAATTGAACCATTATTTCTACATTCATTAATTTGACTGTGTTGTACATTATACTTGTAAAATTTGATCCATACTATGTTTCTATATGCAGTGTGTTTATCGGCTTAACAAAATTGTTGCAGGATTTGTAAGTTGAGAATGTTTGTAAGAGAGAAAAGAGTTTAGAGATGAAATATGCCTGAAATTTAGTGCTGCCTTAGTGTGACTTTTGCAGAACAGAGCAAAGCCTTTTCGTTTTACTTTTGTCATGTGGTACTATGGTGGCTACTGAGCTCTACTAGATTAAGCTGGTGTGTGAATCTGGCATTGTCATCATCTTATCAGTAAAACATTTTGCCATAAGTTGATTCCTGTGAATTCCATTCGAGTAACAATGTGGCAGAAATTGTGACTTGAGTATGGTCTCAAGAATCCATGAAGATTATTTTTAATGTTCCTTGTGGTGTGTTGGACACATGGAAAATCAAGAACATTCCTCCTGATGTGCTTGATAGCACGTGTGAAATTCAGGACGATTCTCTACGGCATGCTTGGAGAGCACGCCGAAGATTCTGGAACAGTTGTATAATGTGCTTCTAGGAGGGACACATGGGACTTCGCCTAAATATGAAAGGCAGTGACTTGTTGCAAACTGCATGATTGTGAAACACATGCCAGTGACAGCATTATCTTTGTACAACTATGTGAACTGACTTTAATTATTTCTCTGAAACTCTACTCTCATTTCCATGATGATATTCATGAACTTGATTATGCATTTATGTTAATTAACTGTCTTATCTATGCTAGGATAAACTGAACAATTGTTCAGCATTAATTGAACATTGTTATGAAGTGATGTAAATGTTAATGCCCTTTTGATTATATTCATATATCTGATTGTTGATTTAATATATTGATAATCTTATGTTGGAAAAGAAAGTGGTGGATGGAGGCTTGCTAAATATAGATTAAATGATGGATTTTTCTACTCTTTAGGTACGAAGATTTCTGTTCTCTGATAAGAATTATCCTGTTATTTATATTGACACTAATCTGCTGAATTATGTGTTAGGATATAAGACTGTACAGCCATTGAAATTATTTAAACGTGGTTTCATGGAAATATATATTGTTGATACTTTGATCACCCATGCTGGTGTGGCTTACTTCTATTTTATATGTTGTAGTCTGTCTATTTAATACTCCTGGCTGTATATATCGGGGGGAGGGGGAAGGGGTGTAGCTTTATTCTAGTCAGTCAATTCTTCTGTTCTATCCTATCTATCTTCCTTCCTTCCAACACGTGTGACCAGCCAGAAGGTGCATTTTTGGTTCTGCCCATCCCCAACCAAATCTCACATACTTGGGGGCTCATCCATGATTGAACTTTATAATTATATTATGTATATACTATCGGCCTTATTAATTTTTTCTTGGTTGTGTTGATTTTTATATTCGCATTTTGTTACATTAACTAAAATAGGCATTGTCATTCATTGTATTCTTATTATATAGTATTATAACATTTGTACAAGGCAACACTGCCATAAATCCCAATACATTATTGTTTTTCTGTAGCAGTATGATCTTTGTAAGTCAAGACAACACTGACATATCTCTCCAAACATTATTCTTTCTTTATAGCAATACGATAGAATTGTTAACTGGTTGCAAAACACTACGCTGAAAGAACATTTTTTCAAACTAATTTTCCGCATAAGATGCCAATAACTTATTATTTTATTTAAATTGAAAAAATCTTTTATTAAAGATTTCAAACATGTCACCAGCAAGCAGCAACAGGGTGTTCAGAAACTCGCTATTGGAGAGTCGGCGCGCATGCAGTGGGTATAAAAGCGGTTCAGTCTGTTTAGAATATAGCAAAGTTCTACAAGCAAATTCACTAACTGGGAATAAAGATCTGAGAGAAGAAAACATTGTCTTTCGCTATAATATTAATTACTTACCTTAAACACTAGCTGAAAGCACGGGTAGGAGAGTGCATTTTGTTTCAATCATTTAAACTCTCTTCAATTATATACCCGTAATTTGAAAAACTAAAATCAATAATTTGCGTTCCTTAAAAAAATAACTATAGATAGATAGACAGACAGAGATAGATAGATAGATAGATAGATAGATAGATAGATAGATAGATAGATAGATAGATAGATAGATAGATAGATAGATAGATAGATAGATAGATAGATAGATAGATAGATAGATAATTAGATACACGTACTGATTTTAGATCCTGTCAATATAGAATGACATCCTAATATCAAATCCTCTCAGATTGCAAAACTCTAATAGCTCTTGTGCGTAATTATTAAGTATTGAATTTTTTTTAAATATTTACTTGTTGTATCGTTTTGTAGACCAGTTTAATAAATTATACTACAAAGAACAATCATAGATTTATCTATTTATTATAATCGGTTTCACGCTATCTCAATGCAAAACGTTTGAAACTCAAAATAAATCCTTGCCCATGATATCGGGTACTGTTCAGGATCAGTTCCCAATAAATGACTTTTGGGAAATCCCAACGATTAAAACAACATATATTCTTGCATTTACAGGACGTGTAGTCAATTGTAGCTGTCCCGATTACTTGGTCCCTTGCCGGGACGTGAAGCCACGTCCGTTGTGGGCCATTACGCTGACAAATTACTGGAAACTGAATACGAGTTGATAATTTTAACGCTGTCCTTGTGTGGTTTTCTATACAATGTCTGAGCTTGTTTCCACAATTTGTTCAGAGGTTCAGCGATGAGCTCTGACTAGATCGTCAGATAGTAAAGTAATACTGAACTTGTTTTCTCCTCTTCTGAGCAATCTATGCAACAGCATGACAGACAATTAGGTCGACCCTATTAGAAGTCAGACAGTGCGTTTGTTATCACGCGCATTTATATGCTCACTTGTTTAGTCAAAGGCACGTTATTTTCCATTATCGGTAAAATGAAGGATTAGAGGACGATGCGTGAGAAATAGACGATACCTTTTCCTGTCATAAATCAGCTCTATTTGGCACCTTTCTTCCAGCACTGCTTGCATATCAAACTTTGTCTCGTCTCTTCTTTATTATGCCTTAGACTATATAGAGGAGGATTCTATTCTCTCGTTTGTCTTCACAGATGTGACAAGATATTGTTAATGAAGGTTATTCACAGAGCACCTCTTATCCTCCCCCCACCCTTTACTCTATCTTCACACCTTTTGCCTATTATTTGTTTTTCTATTTTTCAAATTCTTGTCATTGTTTTTCTTCTTTCTTTCCTCGTTGACTGCTTTCTATCCTCAATGCTTTATCTGATCTTACTCACTTATAATAGTATATTCAAGTGCACTTGCGTTCTTATAGCGTCCGTTCTAACATTGGCCTGTGTTCCCCTCTACCAATTCTCAATCCTGTGGAGACATTCTGCTGAGTATTATGGCCTAACCAGTAGGAATGAATCGCCTCTGGAGGTTTCGGACATTGACACCATAATCTCATTCAAGAGTGCTCTAACACCCTATCTTTTCAGACGTAATACTTTATCATTGTAGCAGACCTTAACACACCTTAATTGCACCTTAATTGCGAGTTCCTGCGTGCTCTTTCTTCCCAAACCATCCAGGTGTGATCCAGGTGTACGGTTACTAAAGATGTCAATTGATGTCCCTCACGAGCAGGCATAAAGCCTGTGTCACGTGTCATACACAAACCAATAGTCAAGTTGATCTAATTGCCAACAAGCTGTGTGCATACAAAAGTCCCTATTTGACTAGCTTAAGAATGCGAACAAGGGAGTACATAAACTCGTCAATATTGAGTTAGTTTATTTTTCTAATTGTAGCAAAGAGTACACAATTCAATATTGAATTAGTTTATTTCTCTAATTGTAGCAAAGAGTACACAAGTCAATTATAAACTGATTGATATAATTACGGAGATAACGTGGGTGTAAATAAATCTTTGGTAAACTTGTTTATTTAAATACCAACAAGCTGTGGATATAATAAACTAATTAATTTCAAATAAAATGTGAATGTGCGCAAGCCTGTGATAAGGTGGAAATGTATAATTAAGAGCAATTATTGGTCAACACTAAACAGCCGTAAGCAGGTTTATATAATTAAGAACAAAGCATAGGTATGCACAAGACTAGGTGTAATTAGTTTATATAATTAAGAATAAAACATAGGTATACACAAGACTAGGTGTAATTAATGTGCATAATTATGAATAAAACATAGGTATACACAAGACTAGGTGTAATTAGTTTATATAATTAAGAATAAAACATAGGTATACACAAGACTAGGTGTAATTAATGTGTATAATTATGAACAAAGCGCGGACAGCATAAATCTGTAAAATGCTGGTCTATATAATTGCGAAAATGTAGTGGAATAGATATTTAACAGCAAAGAAAATCATACTTTGTTCAAGTTAAAATTAAATTTGATCAGATTGCAAGAAAAAAAACATTCTGCTTCCATTGATAAAAGGTCAAGGTCGGCACGTGTAAGTTCAGTGTACGCATTGAGTGTGTTGTTTCTTTATGCATGATATGTGTCAGCTCTAATTTCTTACAAAAGACTGTTTGTGTGCACATAATTATTTCTCACTGTCAAGTTTGTGTATGCATCTATATCTGACTGTAGACTGTGTGTGCACATACATATTCTGTTTACTTTCTCGTAAATTCATCAATTGGCGCACTTTTAAAATGAATGATGCCATCCATCTTGAATATAAATATTTGTGCTAATTGAAAGTTTTCTTTAATGCAGAGGTTATAGTCTGCACATCTATTTATTGTCGTCAAATAAATTGGAATTTTTCAATAAGAAATCACTAAACATTAACTAGTGAATTTTACCATATTTCATTCTAGAACTATTAGTGGGAATTTCAATGTTATTCATCGTTACTGAATAATGCCAATTGTTTTTGAAAGCATTCTAGAACTATTAGTGGGAATTTCAATGTTATTCATCATTACTGAATAATGCCAATTGTTTTTGAAAGCATAGTGGCATGCAAACATAGTTTAAAAGCTACATCTTGTACTAGCAGGAAGAGGATATTGTTGATGCTGTACAATACTGAGTTGAGTCGAAAGTACTGGTCTTTCAAAGAAGAGCGCATCAAAAGTGTTGGTGCTTTGGTTGTGAGTAGCTGAAGTGAGTAGTTGGAGCAGAGTAGTTGGAGCAGAGTAGTTGGAGCAATCACAGTGGAGAGGGTCATTGCATCTACTATCTTTTCCAGATCATGAGGGGACAGTGGAAAGTCTAAGAAAGGGAATGTTCTTCAACGTTATCAAACAAAGTATCACTAAATGAAAAAGTGCAATGACCAGGATACTCCCCTAAGTACTAAAAATTATAAATCTAAAACTTAAGTGAATAGTGCTGTATCTAAGACATTTGTCAGTACTCAAAATTATAATTTAAAAAAAATAAGTGAGTAGTGTTGTATCTAAGACGTTTTGTCAGTACTCAAAATTATAATTAAAAACCCTAAGTGAATAGTATTGTATCTAAGACGTTTGATCACTATTCAGATACTAATAACTGTTTCAAAATGAAAAATGCATATTCTAAGCATGGAAACAGTTAATTACAGTTGTTTTTCTATATTATATCACTTTTACATATTGTATTTTAAGTAGATAGATTATTTTAAGTATTGAAAGTATTTAAGGTAATTATAGTATTTCATATTTGAAGTAGATAGATCGTAATACAAGATTTAATGTTATGTAAAATAAGATTGTTACCAAAAGTTAGTTCTTTTACAATAAAACAGCATTGTGTTAGATAACATTTTTCTGTGTGATCTGGTAAGAGAAACCATTTTAGCTATAGTCACTCTTGCCAAACCCTCTAAATTGTGTGGAATACTTGATAATAAATCAAGAGAATTAATTGAATAGGGATGAGGCATGCAGCACTCAATCACAACTCTGCCTGGGAGATGCTCTCTGCGAGACTATTGGTATTCTTGAATCATCTTCCACAGCAAAGACAACACACTGCAGACTGCTTACTTTGGGAAAGTGCCTACTTACTGGACTGAGTCCCATCAAACTGTGCTGACATAATTGAGTGAACTTTCATTACGGTGTAATATTTATAATAATATTATTTAACTTGATTTTCAATACTTATTGTGACAAATATTGTCTGTTTGAAAATTATTCAGCTATGTACGTAAAATTAATGATTGTTAAGTTTTCTGTGTATCCATGTTGTTTTGTTTTAATTTGTACACATTTTATCCCAAGCTTGTTTCCCCTGGAAATGATGTCCATCTCTCCGTGTAATCAGAGCGTGACGTAGCCGTAGAAGTGATTAAGATAACGGACTAACAACTGCGTATCGTTGTTTGTGTCATTTTATGTCAAGTAATGCGTCCTCAGCCCGCATGTCGTAAAAACGTCAAAATATGCTTACTTCCCCGCAGCGGGCACTGGCTTCCCACGCTCCAGGGGCTGAAAAGTTTACGACCGAAGCATTGTGGGTAAGACATTTCAGTTGACAGAAAAGGTCTGAAGGGAAGACAAGAATGAAATGACAACAAAATATAAGACATTTCTTTCATGTATTTTTCTTTATTCTCACACACACACACACACCATTTCCTGCATTTCTGCCACGCCACCCCACCTCCACATATCAAATAGTGCTTTTTCTAATAAAAAAAAAAATAATACATAGAGCGGATGTAGTTATGCCGCTACTATGTGCATTATTATTTTATATATATAACGCCACACAGAATGATAATTTTGAAGGAATTTTTAATTCTCATCTCTCTCTCTCTCTCTCTCTCTCTCTCTCTCTCTCTCACACACACACACACACACACACACACACACACACACACATAAAAGTGCAGACGCATCTCTCTCTCACACACGCAGGTGTTTATATTATTATATGCACACATTCACATATATACAAACATTCACTCACACGCACACATTTCATTTCAACACATGCACGTATACAAACACGTTATTTTTCGGGCTAAAATGCGCATTGTTCTGTGACCTCTAGTAAAGTTCCATAAAGCGCAAACAAAGATGATGACGTGATGTATGACGTCGGAAATTGTTTAATGTTTATGACTGTGGCTGTATCAGATAAACGTGCACATTATTTGTAACTTATTGTTATTCATTATGCGTTTCCCATCTGCAACATGGGTACTGATTAAGTCTTCTGTTTGCCAGTCAGGGAGTCTCTGTTGAGTTCAAAGTGCAGTAAGACGATCCAGATTTATTGTTATTGTTTCTTTTATCTTGCTTAGAAATGCTTCACGTGTTTGTCACATCTTTCAAGAAATCAAATTTTACGGTCATCAAATACCTGCCCCCCTCCTCCTCCTCCTCCACCCCTTTCGCTTTTTCTTCTGAAATATGCATTGCTAGCTCTGAAGCCGACACCATCTAGTTAATGGTTATTATTATTATTTATTTATTAACCGTTGAAAACTAATTACAAGTGATATGAATCTTAATTTATGTTATTAATAATTGTCAAGAAGACATCACTCGTCTCCCTCACTTGGCAGATATGCGGGTGTTAACGTTTTCTATCTTACACAACATTCAAGACAAACATTTACATCATACAATATTTCCCTTGGTGGAAAACTTCTACTAAAGGAGGAGACAAATCTGTCTTTAATCTATATTTAGGGAGCCCCCAT